>JBBBDQ010001157.1:637500-1065000 GCA_037127315.1 Ascarosepion bandense
AATCAACTTTATTTTCCCTATATTTCAAGTGTTAGAAGAAAATTCAACTCAGGCGTAAGTGCTTCATCGAGTACGACAACTATAAGTCCAAGATTAACTGTTACCTGTTCCCTTTATACTCACAATCTACATTTCCTACGACTTCGTCTTTCATTAATATCACACACCTCAGTCACCATTAGCATTTTTAAGAGATACCCTGTGCCTTGAGTTACTTTCGAGCATATTGGATCAATTTTCATAGAAATATTTTCTTTTAACCATTTCAACTCAAACAAGGAAATAAAGTCACTAAGACGCAAGGGGATACTGCGTGTTAGAAAATATGGGGGGATATTATTAAGAACAAAGACAATTCCACAAGCGAGAAGTGCGATAGGAACTAATGTTAGTATAGAACTTACGGTTACATCTGGCCATTTCAACGGTAAAATAAGACCTTACCGCCAATATAGTACTGCGTTTAAGTTCATGAAGCTGAGGAAAGTTCATCAAAACAATAACCATGAAAGTAGTTATAGAAAGGACACAAACAAAGTAGGGTACGGCGCTGGGACAGTGAGGACCAGTAACATTGCAGATTCTTCTTTGGATTTTAAGAACCTCGAAATATATAGCATAAGTAACAGACAAGATTTGGCAGCAATAATTAAAAGAAGGTAAACTTTTAAATATGTAAAATAGATTCTGGCGAGAAAAATGATCTATAAAATAGTCTATAACGACACTGTGAAACAACTTTTTTAGCAACTGACCTAGCTGTTGATTCGATTTAATCTTTTACTTAATGTTAGCGAAAAAAAGTGAACCTGAGTAGGCGAAATGGATCACCCATGTTGATAGAAGGTAAAAAAAGTTCTACCAGATAATTAAAAAATCAAAACGATTGAGAAATTAAAACAAACTTAATTAAGAATTAGAAGAGTGCATTTCCCTTTTGAAGGCGTGAAAATAAGCAAAACATTCCTTGTCTCAGTTAAAAAAGTAGATCGGTTTTTAGATCAGCTGCTAATTCAACCATATCGAACCGATCAGACTGACTATTAGGTTGTCCTAAAAGTTAGTAAACGCTTGCAAAACAATGAGATTTTACTCGCAAAAACAACAAAAATTATTGCTCAAAATAAAGACCATCATTTTCCAAGATTTTCTGCCATCAATCTGCAAGCTTTCGGATCTGGTCAAAGTACCATTCAGCCGGCTTCGAATCAAAGAATTCTTGACACGCTTCCTAGACTTCATCAAACGAGTCGAATTGGCGGACCTTCAGAAAGTGTTGCATTGAGCGGAAAAGGGCGTAATCTGATGGAGCACAGTCAGAACTGTAGGCTGCATGTGGCAGAACCTCAACGCCGTCTAGTGTGTGGCTTGGCATTGTCCTGAGGCATCAAAGCGTGCTTTTGGTTGATCAGAGCCGGGTACTTTTGCTTCAACTTTTCGTAGAGCCGCTCAAGTTGCTGACAGTAAAGTTCGGCACTGATGGCACGACCATTCGGAACCAACTCAAAATGCACGATTCCGTCAAAGTTCCACCAAACGCACGACATGACTTTCTTGCCGAATAGATCTTGTTTTGGAACCGACGGTGTCTCTTGCCCTTTCTGAAAATCATCGCTTATCTCGATTGTGATAGACCAGATAGACCCATTTCTCGTCGGATGTAACAATGCGCTTCCAAAAACGCTCGTCCAATGGATTGCTGTGCAATTGATGGCAAATTTCAACTCGTCTGTTGGCTTGTGCTTCGGTGAGTTCGTGCGGATCTTGGCGCGGCTTTTTGTGAACAAAATCAAGTTGCTTCAAATGTCGGTGAATTGTCGATTTGCAAACTCCAAGCTCATCAGCCAATTCTCGAGTGCTCGATGAAGGCGCAATGTCCAACCCGGTTTGCAAGTCTCCATCATCCAACTTTAACGGCCGTCCCGAACAAGGCTTATCTTCAAGACTCTGTCGCCATAATCGAAACGCTTGCACTACTTTGAGATCGCCGCATATGCATTCTTCCTTCACCTTCGGCAGCACGAATCTCTTCTGGAGCTTTTCTGGTTGAAAGACCTCGCTTCCAGCAGTAATGAAGCAAAACTCGCAGCTCAATTTTATCAATTGCCATCTGGAATACAAAGATGAAGATCACTATAACAATATAAACGCAAATTTGCATAAAAATTCAATTTTTTGGGACAACCTAATATTAAAACAGAAACAAATGTTTATTATAGTTACTGAGTTGAGAACTGACACCATAAGGAAATTAAGTGATTAAAATTAGGAACCACCTAGGCCCAAAGATAAAATTAGGAACTACCAAGGCCAAAAGATACAATTAGAACCACCTAGGCCCAAAGATAAAATTAGGAACCACCTAAGCCCAAAGATAAAATTAGGAAATATCTGAGCCCAAAAGAAAGAATAAGAGCCACCTAGGCACCCAATGATAAAATTAGGAACCAGCTAGGCCCAAAGATAAAATTAGAAACTACATAGACCAAAAGATAAAATTAGAACCACCTAGGCCCAAAGATAAAATTTGGAAACACCTAGGCCTGAAGATAAAATTAGGAACCACCTAGGCCCAAAGATAAAATTAGGAACCACCTAGGCCCAAAGATAAAATTAGGAACCACCTAGGCCCAAAGATAAAATTAGGAAATATCTGAGCCCAAAAGAAAGGATAAGAGCCACCTAGGCACCCAATGATAAAATTAGGAACCAGCTAGGCCCAAAGATAAAATTAGAAACTACATAGGCCAAAAGATAAAATTAGAACCACCTAGGCCTAGAAATAAAATTAGGAAACAGCTAAATTAGAACTACCTTGGCCCGAAAATATAATTAGGAAATATCTAGACCCAACAATATACTAAAAGCCACATAGCCCCCCCCCCCCCCCAAGATAAATTTAGGAACCATCTGGGCCGAAAGATAATGCCCCACCCCGAGGAACGCCTAAACTCATTCAAAAGAGTGGACATTCAAGACAAATGTCAGTTCGGAGGCCGTAAATTAAGCCACTGGTGATTTTATCGAATAAATTTACTCTTTAAAATTGCAAGATATTTTTATGCAATTTTTGTAAATATATCTGTTAAAATAAAATGAGATGTCAGTGTTATTTTGTCAGTATTATTTTTGCATAATTAAGACAGTGTATCCATGACACGCCATATATATTTATATATAAAGAAATGTGACGATCGCTTACCGGGAAAGCAATTTCGGACTGTTGTTTCGTTTGTCAGTCTTCTGTCTTGGTCTGAGTTGTCTAGACATTGAGCATTTTGATATTTTGCGTTATGAACCAGTCTGTCTTTTTTAGTTATGTGTTGTCTTCATTTTATTTTGTTTCTTCTTTATTCTTTTTTTATTTTCTTTGGTCATTTCCTGCTTTTTTTCTTTTGACAGGCTGGCTGTTGTTCATTGAGGCTTTACCAAAACTGTAGCAATACACACACACACACACACACACACACACATATATATATATATATATATATATATATATATATATATATACAAATAATTATGTATTTTGATCTACTTTAGTATTGAGCGCGTTTTGTTAATTGATTATTCGGATCGGGTTTTTTTCGTTGGGCTACGTGCAGACTCAATCCGAACCCTTTTGACTGATGTTCATGTATATAGTTCTTTTTTTTTTTTAACCGTTTTTCCCTTCTTCGTAGAGTCGTGGAAGGTTTTTCGACGCGAGTACAGTTATAATCTCATTTATATAATATTACTAAGACTGCTTTCCTTAAAAACGTTATCTTTCAGAATTACTCTGTTCGACAGCTTTTTTTGCGATGTAGATTATTTGTCTTATATATATATATATATATATATATATATATATATATATATATATATATATGTATATATCTTAGAATAGACTTATGTGAAGGCAATCCACTGTAGTGATTTACTTTATTTAGAGTGGTCTACTTAGTAGAGCATTGTATATGCCAATATTTTTATTATAAGATTATGTTAAAAACATAGTTTACTGCAACACGAGAGTCGTTGCGTTGACTGGGTGCTAATGAGATACTTCCTGATACTGACCTGAATTTGCCTGGATATCGTCTTATAAGTCGGCTATATATATATATATGGACGTTGGCACGAAAGACTAAAAAGCAACAGTTATTTCCAGTTAAAGCGAAACCGTAGACTGAAAGAAAAATGAATGAATTTAAGTCAAATTTTTATTTCCTGGTATCGATATCAAAGAAGTTTTTTCGTCGCAAACTAAATTTTGAAGGCTAAATAAGTCCTCTGAGTAAATGGTATCATGGCTGAGACTAAGAACTACAACTATACCTACTTAGAGCCAAACCCGAAGCAAAAACTAAAATAAAAGGGCTGAAAAAATACAGAGATACAGATAGATAAACAAGCACACACACAAACATCTTGCCTTTTATATATATATATTATTGATTTTCTGCACTATTGTAAGAACTGCAACCTTTAAACTTCTGAATATCGTTTCTTCTATCTTTGTTTATGCGTGTATCAAATTTGATTAAAATCGGACCACTCCTTCTATAACCCGATTTTTTCGATTATCGATTTTTGATATTTATCGGGGGTACCTCGACACAAAACCTAGCTAAGAACACTCGCAGACGCTTATAGTACAACTGTGTAAATTTTCAAGAAAATCGGTTCAGCCGTTTCGGAGTCGATAGGTAACGGACACACACACACACACACACACACACACACACACAGAAACAAAGTTTTATTTATAAAATAAATATTTATATTTATTTATAAAAATAATTTATAATTTATAAAATAAAAATTAGACCAGTGCACATTTGTATTAAAAAGTGTTCAATACTATTATGTCGTAGAACTTATGAATATTATTATTGTTCTGTTAAAGCAAATCGCCTGAAGACACCACATGGTAGATACCGAGTTCGCGTAATAACTCGTCTACAAATGAAGAATATATATATATATATATATATATATATATATATATATAGTTTTAGTGGAAAGATATTGTCACTTTAACTGAGTAGGTTCAATATCCGTTTGCGAACTCTCAATGTAGGCTATTTTGAGATTAATGAATGTACAGAAAAAAAGAAATTGCGTCATTAAAGAGTTTTTTACGGATTTAAGGATAATCAGTGACCGATAAAGACATTTGCTTGATTATATAGGGCGGGTCGGTTGACGTATGTGCTCGGGTAACCCACGTTAAAAAACGACCTTGTGTCAAAACTCACTCTAGTGAGAAAGTAGGGTAAATCCCGACAAACTTTTGACCAGCTTTGACAAGCAATGACCAGCTTTCTACCCAGTTAACGCGTAGGCGGGGGTTTGGTAATCTTTGACGAGTAAACTGAGCGTTCACGCTCGGGGTTCCCACTTTAAAAAATTCAACCATTTATTACATCTCGCCTCAGTGGGAGAGGACGGATAAATACCCTACCGCGGTTCGTCGGTCAGGATCAAATGTAGTATCTGTTCTCGGATACTCACTGTTTACTCGCCGGCCGGGTTTGGAAGTAAGGAACAGCTAAGATTAGCTTTTGACGAGCTTTGACAAGCAATGAGCAACTAAGACCAGCTTTTGACCAGTTTTGACAATAAATGAGCAGCTAAGACCAGCTTTGTACCAAGATACCGCGCAGAGGAGGCTGGGTAATTTTTCACCAGTTGCCTGGGCGTACGCGTTCAAGTTCCCCGCGTTAAAAACTGACCTTCTGTCACAACTCGCTCCAGTGGGAAAGTAGGGTAAATCTCGGATCAAAGTGTAGTATCTGTTCTCAGATACTTACTACCTACTCGCCGACCGGGTTTGGAAGCAATGAATAGCTAAGACTAGCTTTTGACTAGATTTGACAAGCAATGACAGTTACCGCGTAAACGAGGGTTTGGTAATCTTTGACCAGTGGCCTGAGCATGCGTCCTCAGGTTCCTCACATTAAAAACCGAACTTGTGTCACAACTCACTCTATTGTAGGTGTAGAGTAAATCTCGACCAGCTAAGATTAACTTTTGACCAGCTTTTACAAGCTATTACCAGCTAAGACTAGCTTCGTACCCAGTTACAGCGTAAGCGGTGGCTGGGTAATTATTGACCAGTGGCCCGAGCGTACATGTCCAGGATCCCCACGTTAATAACTGACCTTGTATCCTAACTCTCTCCAGTGGGGGAGTAGGGTAAATCTCGGACCAAAGTGTAGTATCTGTTCTCAGATACTTACTGCCTGCTCACTGATCGGGTTTGGAAGCAATGACCAGATTTGACAAGCAATGACCAGCTAAGACTATCTTCGTACCCAGTTACCGTAAATGCAGGGGCTGGGTTATCTTTCACCAGTTACCCGAGTGTACGCACCCCGGGTCCCCACTTTCAAAAACCAACCTTGTGTCACATCTCACCTCAGAATGCCTTACGTTTTAGTTAGCAGCCGGTCTAGTCCCCTTTGAGATCCCGTTTTCTGTGGACGATTCAGCAAAGGAGATGACGACTGTTCAAGTTCACTTGTCGTTGCCTTTGCCTGTGCTAGCTCGAAGCGATCGCGTTTAATCACTATCGAATACTGAGAAAGAAGCAGAACACGAGCCAGCCCACGGCCGCGGTGCACACGTGCTAGATTGCCCATCTGCCTGGGCATGTACTAAGCCACAATTTAATATGTCCTTCTCGGACTACGTTCAATTACTGCCGAGACTCGATTTCAACGTTCTGGCTTGCGCTTTTCCTTTCAGACGCTGACGTCTTTTCCGTTACAAGCTTCGCCGTTCTAGTCAACCAACCATGACTTTTCCGCCTGAACCGTACATGCGATGTTTCTGCTGGCCGACAACATTCCAGACATGCGATGTTTCTGCTGGCCGACGACGTTCCAGCCTGTGTCGATTCGGCCAGAATCTGACGACTTTCCAGCCTGATCCGCTCATACCACCGCTCATACCAGACGCCGACGACGTCCCTGGCGATTTCCATCCTAAGCCGATCACACCAGACACTGACGACGCTCCTGCCGACCGACGACGACATTCCAAACTGATGACTTTCCAGCCTCTGTCTTTCATACCAGACGCCGACGACGTCCCTGGCGATTTCCATCCTAAGCCGATCACACCAGACACTGACGACGCTCCTGCCGACCGACGACGACATTCCAAACTGATGACTTTCCAGCCTCTGTCTTTCATACCAGACGCCGACGACGTCCCTGGCGATTTCCATCCTAAGCCGATCACACACCAGACACTGACGACGCTCCTGCCGACCGACGACGACATTCCAAACTGATGACTTTCCAGCCTCTGTCTTTCATACCAGACGACCGACAACGTTTTTGCCGGCCGATGACAACGTTCAAGCCTGAGCTGATCCTGCCAACCGGTACCGACTTTCCAGCTTTTTCCGATTTCCTTCTGTTTTCTCGTCGATTTTATCACAATAAAATTGACATTAAAATTCAATCTTTGCCTCCGTCTCCTCATTGTCTTCGCTGTTTTCACACATACAAAAGTTTGAAGGTTCGTTTATTTTACTTTAGCCCCCACAACAAGTCTTAAATTATATACTTCGTTCAGATAGAATATGACCGTCAAGTGATTTAAAAGTCTCAATAGCTTTCCGTAATTTTAATCTTACTTTGTTTTTGTGTTTTTTAGTCGTTTAACGCTTTCCCGAGATATGGAAACTTTTCGACAGACTCCAATATCTTAAACATAGACTTAACTTAGATGTCAGACTTCACATACAATTTCTCTGGACATAAAAAAGGCAATAGATTTATTTCAACTGATTGTCAAACCATGCCGTTTAAAATCTGCAGGAAGCCTATCTATCAGCAACGCTATATTCCCCTGACCAGTGTGCAGTATATAAATCTTTGATTAATACATGAAACAACTTGGTCTTTGAAGACGGTTGTGACTGAAAGCTTTACCTGTAGCGTGATATTGAATTTCTACAGAGTCTGTACTACCGTTGCAAGGTATCAGTCATCGTGGTTGATAAATAGATTAAAAACAAAGAAGGGCCAATTTAACTCCGTTCTCTACTTTCAAAGGTTCGGTTGCACCGACCCCGACATTTACCGAGCTTCGATGTCTTGATGAAAAGACTTAATGACTGACACAAAACGATCTGGACAGACAAGTTTTTCAAGAATTCTCGAAAGGGCTTCCCAGTACACAGTGTTGTACGCATTAAATCAACAAAACCCTTTCTTCTTGCATCGCTTAAATGTTTTTAACACTGTCCTTCCTGAACCACAGTTACAGTTCAGACGTATTCGAGGTAGTGCTGATGTTTACAACCAGGTAGTTATTTCTCGCTCTCTCTCTCTCTCTCTTTCTCTCTCTCTCTCTCTCTCTCTCTCTCTCTCACTCACACACACACACACACATATATATATATATATATTGTATAGCAGCTATCTCTCTTTTATGCCGGTTTCATTAAAAATTACTGACAAAGTATTATCGTTAAGTTTTTTTTATGTAATTTTACATGTGATCTTATGAGTTTTTCCTTTCAGGACATAAATTATATAAAAAAAATATGCAAATTATATAAAAAAAATATCCAAATTTATTGTTTATCCTAACGCTTTCGGCTATACTTTTAGCCATTTCCGAGGATGAATGTTATTTTACATGTAACACAATTTATGTAGTGTTATGTATGATGCAGAGAAGTGTATAAGTGTTATGTACCGAACACGGTAAGCATGTTGTTGGCGTGTTCGTAGTTGATGTTGCCTTCATATATATATATATATATATATATATATATATATATATATATATATACAATTTCAAAGGAATTAATGAATTTTATTTTCAATCCGATATTATTTCTTATTAAAATAAAAATTATTAATGATTTATAAAACTCTTATTTTTATTTCTGGATAAATATTTTTATATTAAAATAACCTTTATAATAATAATAATAATAATAATAATAATAATAATTATTATTATTATTATTATTTCATTTTAAGGCAACTGACAAGGAACTCTAATCTAGAATTTTATCTTTATTATTGTATTTGTACAAGGAATTTCTTTTCTGGACGTAGAGTGTTTAAAAATGTGTATGTGCCTAGAAAAAAGAATTAAGGGGTCATCTAATAAAAAGCTTAATTGCATTGTCTTGTCAGGCCAGCCATATTCAATAACAAAACTATTATTATTATTATTATTATGATTATTATTATTCAATGAAACTTGTATAGAACAAGAGCACTGAAAGAGCGTAGACCTCCTCCAAGGCAATACCGACATCAGATTAGCGATTAGCAAGAGATGATTATTAAAATGAGAATAACGGCAATGAACTTGACAGCTCGCATGAGTAAAAATAAAATGAACTCGACAGCTCTCAAAATCAAATGCACCCGTAAAATGAACCCTGAAAGGCAATAACAGGTCTGTCTGTCTGTCTTATTTGCACTTAAAGCGTTCAAAGAGAGCAGCTGCTAAATTATAATTAATTCAAAAAGAGCGAGAAATAATTCTTTTTGTCATTAGAAGATGTTATGGTGCCTATCTATAAGAATGGACTCTTCATCCGTCAATTAATACTAACCTGCGTGACTTCCGGGAATGCAGCTGTGACGCAGTCTAGAGACACTCGAGACACAGCGTAACTATACCGTTCGGACTTAGACTTCTATTTACTGATTTCTAAGACTTTTACTTGTATATATGTCGTGTTATTCTAATACGCTGTCTAAACCTACCTTCTTGTTTCAATGTCTTTTTTCCTGGCTCTAACTCTCGTATTTGATTATATGTTCTGTTATTCTAATACACTGTTTGAACCTTCTTGTTTCCATGTCTTTCTTCCTGGCTCTCACACTCGTATTTGATTATATGTTCTGTTATTCTAATACACTGTTTGAACCGACCTTCTTGTTTCCGTGTCTTTCTTCCTGGCTCTAACACTCGTATTTGTACATATGTTCTGTTATTCTAATACACTGTTTGAACCTACATTCTTGTTTCCGTGTCTTTCTTCCTGGCTCTAACACTCGTATTTGTATATATGTTCTGTTATTCTAATACATTGTCTAAACCTACCTTCTTGTTTCCATGTCTTTCTTCCTGGCTCTAGCACTCGTATTTGTATGTTCTGTTATTCTAATACACTTTTTGAACCTACCATCTTGTGTCCATGTCTTTCTTCCTGGCCCTAACACACGTATTTTTATATAGGTTCTGTTATTCTAATACACAGTTTGAACCTACATTCTTGTTTCCGTGTCTTTCTTCCTGGCCCTTAGACTCGTATTTGTATATATGTTCTGTTATTCTAATAAACTCTCTGAACCTACCTTCTTGTTTCCGTGTTTTCTTCTAGGCCCTAACACTCGTATTTCTATATATGTTATGTTATTCTAATACGCTGTCAGAGCCTACCTTCCTGTTTCCGTGTTTTTCTTCCTGGCCCTAACATTCGTATTTGTATATATGTTCTTTTATTCTAATAAACTGTCTAAACCTACCTTCTTGTTTCCGTGTCTTTCTTTCTGGCTGAAACAGGCCACAACAACTTGGCGACAAAGTTTCGCCACAACAGAAGATGAGCTGAAGCGAGAAACGTTGTGCATACGTACAATTGTCAGAGATCAAAAGGTAAGTATGAATCTAAGGCGATAATTTTTTAATCAATTTGGCTATATTGAAATAGTTTGAATACTTAAAGCTAATACCAGTTCTTGTAATGATAAAGTAGTCATTGCTGTTATTAAATTTTATGCAGCTGCTTTCTGATGAGTATTTTTTAAAAAAAAGTATCAAATAGAAATGATAACCCAGGGCATTGTTTTTGAATATTTTATATTTTACAACGTGTATAAGAGGAAGACATGCCGAAATCGAAAAGTTCAGATGAAAGCGGAAGCAGAATGCCAAAGTCATGAAGCATTTCCGTCAGCCAGAAGATGCCAGAGGCTACAGAGATTCAAAGTGCCTCAGACAGAAGCAGGAAACAGCAGCATAAGGAAAAGAAAACAGCCTAACAGGATACAACAATATCGTGCTTCGGACAGAATTAAGGAGAAACATACAAAGGTCGAGTCAAAAGAGCAGAAGGAGAAGTGGCTGACTTCAGACAAAATCCAGAAAGTGACGTTAAAATGGCCGAATCAAAGAAGCAGAAGGAGAATCGTCTGGCTTCAAAAACGATCTAGAAAGTGGCCTAGAAAAAGCTCGAGTCAAAGAAGCAGAAGAGGTATTGGATGGCTTCAGACAGGATCTAGAAAGTGATTTAGAAAAAGGTAAAGTCAAAGGAGCAAAAGGAGTGTCGGTTAGCCTCCATGAGAAGCCAGTTTTAGTTATTCCACAAATTCGCCCTGATGAAAAAAGGTTGATATACATTAGACTAAAGAAATGATTTCAAGAGTTATGTGAAATGAAAACTCAGAAAACAGTAGGTAAGTTGATATATATATATATATATATATATATATATATATATATATATACTAGCAGTATAGCCCGGCGTTGCTCGGGTGTAATGAAAGCTTTAAAACTAATCCATGGTTCTTGAGCTCAGACACTTTGGACGTTGGCACGAAAGACTAAAAAGCAATACTTGTTTCCAGTGAAAGCGAAACCGTAGACTGAAAGAAAAATGAATGGATGTAAGTCAAATATTGATTTCCTGGTATCGATATCCAATAAGTTTTTTTTCGTCGTAAACTGAATTTTGAAGGTTAAATAAGTCCTCTGAGTAAATGATATCATGGCTAAAACCAAGAACTACAATTATACCTACTTAGAGCAAAACCCGAAGTAAAAACTAAAATAAAAGGGCTGAAAAAAATACAGACATACAGACAGATAAACAGACACACACACAAACATCTTGCCTTATATATATATATATATATATATATATATATATTATCGATTTTCTGCGCTATTGTAAGAACTGTACCCTTGAAACTTCTGAATATCGTTTCTTATGTCTTTTTCTATGAGTGTACCAAATTTGATTAAAATCGGACCACTCCTTCTATAACTCGATTTTTTCGATTATCAATTTTCGATATTCATCTGGGGTACCGCGATACAAAACCTAGATAAGAACACTCGCAGGCGCTTATAGTACAACTGTGTAAATTTTCAAGAAAATCGGTTCAGCCGTTTTGGAGTCTATAGGTAACGGATACACACACACACACACACACACACACACACACACACACAAAGTTCCATTTATAAATAAGTTTAGATATATATGTGCAAAATTATATTTAGTTTTAATTTGAGGAAAAGGACAGTATGAAAATAAATAAAAACGTCACAGACTTTGTCAAAGCCAATAGTTGAAAATATTGTCAAACTTTTGCTTTTTGGTCCGTTAATTAACATACCTTATATATTACGTAAACGATATTTTCAGTGGACAAACGGTCTGTTAATTTATTAAATAGTATATGTTTGGTTTATTTTCGTCTACTGATTTGAATATTCAAAAAGTCGTATTAAAAGAAAAGACATGGCTCGCCAGAATGATTCGAACATGCCACTCTCTTGGCAGGAAGAACCGTCGTTAGATCCGACGTGTTATAAACCTAACCGCCACAAAGTGCGGTAATGATCAAGTAAAGTTGAATAATGCCTTATAAACGGAAATTTATCTCACTCACAAAACTTTCATGTCTGGTCTGTTTCCTACAGCTCTAACCTAATTTAATTCTACTTTTATAGAATATTTTATGTAATTTCGAGTTTTTAGGGAAGTATTTATTAATTAATTTCTAAAATATTTGCCTAACTGGGATTTTATTTCTAAATTAAACTTTGGGTTGAAACATACTGTTTCGATTTCTAGTGTTGTCTTTCATTTGTTTGCTTAACTGATATTTGTATTCTAATTTGTATAAATAACCACTTTCATTTAAGGTTCTTTCATAATCTTTTTTCTTTTCATCGAAGATTGTTTTGTGAGATGACTTTTTGATAGTCTGTGTTCTATTCCCTTTGGGATGTGTTTGATGATGCTAGTAGGATGGTTAGATCTGGTTTTTACATACTTTAAAGTTGTATTTGTTTTCATATATGTGAAGACGCTGTCATTTTGTAGATTAAATTCTACATCTAAATATTGAACAGTTTTTTTTTATTCATTTCAACCTCTATTTCAAAATCGAGGTTTTTAAACAGCTTGAAAAGCATTTTTCTTATTTTGTCACTTTCTTTTCCGTTGCATGGCGCTATCATTAATCCGTAATTTTTGTACAATCCATGGTTGTGTATATGGATAATTTCATGAACTTCATTTAGAATGTACAGGACTATTTGTTCTGAGATTTCGGCTCCGTTAAATGAACCTTGTGCTACATGAGAAGTACTTTTTTATTTTTTAATCCATGCTTCACGTTTGTGGAATAATATAGATTTTCAGCAATGTCGAATTATATCTATATGTTCAGGTGGTATATTTATGAACTAAAGTGAAATTTAAACCGGCCACCAACACTTGTTCAGAAATTGATGGGTAAAAGATTATGTCATATTTTATGAAAGTATATTTATTTTTGTTTTTAATTTTTTGAAATCCAGAAATTCATCACTTGTGTCTTTTCATTGATTGGTTCCTTCGCCTACGTCCTGAATGGACACGGCCCATGAAGAAGTAAGTTACACATGCTTTTTTTTAAATTTCTTGACTTATTTTACCTAATTCAGTCTTTATTGGTGATATATCCCGGAAAGGAATATCAGTGAAAAATAAGTGTAAGAATGATACTTAACACGGGAAATAAATAGCAGGGGTTTATTATACGAAGGTACAATAAACCATAAGGTATACATTAGCAATCAACAAGTAGGAGCGGAATAATCTATCAAGTAGAGAATGCCTTCGCCTATGACGTATGCCTCTCGGTTCGGTATTTACTAGCCTTCCCACGCAAGGCCAGATGTGACACATGGTCATTTTATAGTGGGTATTCCCGGCCATATAGCCGGGCCAAAAAATGTCTGTCTATTATTACCGAGTCGTGACTCTACCCTTCGGCGGAGCCACGACTGGGTTTGTGCTCTCTGCCCGGAAGCAGAGAGCGGACAGTGTCATAGCGCCGACAGGCGAGTGCCTATGACGTATGCCTCTCGGTTCGCTTCTAGTCCAGCTTGTCACTGTCCTTTATAGGCTAGATCATTCCATTATGAGGTATGCTAGGATGTTCCACTATAACAATTGGATTTATAAATCGGTAAAAGGGGTTATTGGGAAAATTATTTTTATGGTCCTTTATATGAGGGCACACACATAGAAATGTTATTATTCAGATGCTAACAAAACAGTGTTCAGTGTAGTATGAACAGAGGTATTTTATACATATTAATAAATATGCATATTCTCTTACGTCAATGTGTGAGTTGGAGTTTCATGCGTTATATATATATATATATATATATATATATATATATATATATAACGATTTGTACCCACAGAAATTACTAATGGCTTTTAAAAAAATCTCAGACCTATAAGAGCAACACAATCTGTTCCGGATTCCGCTATTGGCCGACATCTTTTGGACAATCAAGTGTGTGCCTCGGCATATGAGGACAGCTGGTTTACTGTCTTGCACAGCGATCGGTCTACACATCATCTACGTATTTTGGAAGCAATTTGCTTGAAAATTCAACAGCCGAGCCTGTGCAGACAGAAAGAGCGGTTTTTACGCTCCTTACAATTGCTGGTGAGTCTGTGAGTGTAACATTTTTTCACTTTTAAACACTCTTGTGGAATTATATGTGTACACCCCACTTACATTTTATGTGTTTTTTTTTTCAATAAATTCATTTTTAAACGAGTTCCATGATCTCCCAGCATTGTAAGTAATTTAATTTATTTTGCCTTGTCCTTTTCCTTAATTCCCTTAAACTTAAAGCCAAAGAGAACCCTTGATAAGAGTTGGCCAAAAGGTTCCTCGGATTTAAATAATACGACGTCTGTTCTTTTGAAAGATATATATATATATATATATATATATATATATATATATATATATGTGTGTGTGTGTGTGTGCTTACGTATGATTACAAAATTTGTAAATAATAAATCAAAGTATAGGTAATAAAAAACTGTTGCTGGTTCATATCCTTTTAATTCTCAGAAGACAGTAAAACTAACAAGTAAAAAAGATGGCGTTCAAACTGTAAGCAGCGACTTAGCGGTTATACGAAATATGTATGATACAAAGATTTCAGCGTTGAGCTTTCAACTCGATCACAACGCTCTGAAACACTGTATTTTTCCAGCTGTACATCTCCGGCCATGATAGCTGTGCTATTCTAAGTAGCTCAGCAGTATAGATTCTCACCACGCAAGTATGCAAGTATTTATTCTGTCAACGTTAGCAAAAAACAGACCTGGCAATGATTTTAGGCTCTGTTCACACTTTTATTGTTTTTGTATTTTTTTTTCACCTGCACATCTGATTCGTACAAATATAAAACAAAACACAAAATGCCACTGGAGATGGAATGAATTGAGAAATATTTGCGTTGGTGTAGAAATCTTCTGAATGAATATCCTGCTGTTGTATAGATGTCAGATAGTTGGTTCTGCAAACTGAATTCAAATTTTAGATAGAGCTAATTATATCCCCTTAGCAGTAATATCCTTTAAATGGGATTAATTTCTCTGCCGTGTCTTCGATTAAATTTTCTAATGTACACCTAGCAGTCATATTATTTAAACCTTTTGCTGAAAAAAAAAAAACGGATATATCCACTCAAAATTTTATTACTGTTAACTGCGGATTTACCTCACGGCTTGGAAAAAAATTCTCCTGTAGCGAGAAGTGGAATTTTTTCTTTTTTTTGTATTTTTTTTTTTTTAGTGGATGATTAAAATCGTAATGGGAATGACCGTTCGATTTATTTTCCCAGTGAAAAGGTTAAAAGGTATAAATCCACATTCAGGTCCTCTGTCGCAGATAGTAAAACATTATTAAATGGATTATTATTATTACACTCATGAGTGGATTCAATATCATTTATCTAGCATATTAAGACACAAGTGAGAATGGTCCGTGCTCCCTACTGCAAATGCTTTGAAATTCGACGTTAAAAATCCGGCTTTTTTAACTGGTCTGGAATCAAGAGGAGCATGCAACTACCTCACCAACAAAGTTGATCCTGGTTTTGATTGCCGACTTTTACTTTTTCATATTTTTCGCCTGTTTGTTTTTCTTTGTTTTCATTTTTTGATTTAATTTATGTTTATGTTTCATCAGTCTGTAATCTTTTAAATTTATGTTTAATTTCTGTAATTTTAATTTTAATTTCTTTAATTTTTTAATTTCAGTATCTTTAATTTTAATTTTTTTTACTTTTAACTTTAATTTGCTTCATTTTAATTTAATTTTCAAAATTTTAATTTTAATTTCTTTAAATTTTTTAATTGAAATTTTAACTTATTAATTTTTTAAATTTTAATTCTAATATCTTTAATTTTTTAACTTCTTTTTAAAATTTTAATTCTATTTTTTTTTTAAATTAAAATTTTAACTTATTTAATTTTTTTCAATTTTAAATTCTAATTCCTTTAGTTTTAAAAATTTTAATTTCTTTTTCAAGCTTTATTCCTTAAAATTTCTCCTTGGGAAATTCTGGTTTTGTATCACGTCACGAACACTATGCACCAGAACCTAAAGAAAATAGACGAGTAACTCACCCACTAAGTAGACAATATCCCGCATTCTTTATCATTTAGTCCAGCTTTTGCTTCTCTGTTTTAGAGTTACTAGAATCCTAAGACATTCTCACGTATTTTAGTAAATAACGTCGCATTATGTTCTACTCGTTTTTTTCTCTCTTTATGTAGACCAATTGTAAAACGACAGATGAATAGCTGAAGATGTCAAAATCAAGCAAGAACAGAAATCTGTTAATTTTTATAAGAAATTATGGCAAAAGTGGCACTGCAATCTGAATGTGTATTTTTTTTAATCGTATCAACCCCAGCAAGGCGGTAACGCCACTGATGTGCAGGGGACTACGTAATAGTGAAAAGATTGAATAGAGAATTATAATAGGCATTTTGAAGAATTTGAAACATGCACGATATATTGATGGAAGAAAGAACATAGCCTAACGAGCTTGTGTAAACGGAAAAGAAGTTGGGAGGATAGTGAAAAGAGAAATATTGCTAGGAGCTACAACAGACAGGAATTTGTGAAGAGTCAGTTCACTCACACACTGAAGGGAACCCAAAAGAAGATATAACGTTTTTATACAGGTTTTTGATACTAAGGTTCACCGAGAGATACTCAAGGTAAAGGATCACTATTAAATGATTCTAATGAGTGAGGGGTGACATGAGTGGAAGATGAGGTAACAGATGGTGAAGATTATAGAGATAAGAAAGATAGATAACAACTGATCTTTGATTTGAAGAGGTAAAGTTTGTATCGTATAGGGTTATGGTTAAAATGGTTATTTAAGACTGAGGTGAGGGATATGAATAAAATAGCAGGTGGTAGAATTATGAGGATATGGAGGATAGATAACTATTGACGCCTGACTTGTTGTATTGAGAGAAGCACCCACGTGGGGTTTGTTCATTAAAGTAGCCGTTCTTGGAAAAAGGAAAAAAACGTTTTAAGTAAAACTTTTTTTTTTTTACATTCAGAATATTTCGACGTCATGGAAGTAGCCTGTCTTTCTCCCCAAAGTAAATCCCTGAAACGGTGGAGTAGAGCTCATTTTGACGACATTTTCAAGGAAATGGCTATAGGCTTGTGACGTTGCGTCTGTAGAAAAGAGCATCTAGAATGGAAAGTGATGTGTGATACGAAAGAGATTGTTGTCTATAGATAATGGTTGTCATTAGAGTTGAAGAAGTTAAGACCTAAAGAGTGGAACTTGTTTGAACATTTGCCTTCGAAATAGCGACAGAATAGCGGTAGGCTGACAACATTGCATCTGTAGAAAAGAGCAGCTAGAATGGAAAGTGATGTGTGACACGAAAGAGATTATTGTCTATAGATAATGGTTAACATTAGATTTGAACATATTAAGATCTAAAGAGTGAAACTTTTTGAACTTTTGCTTTCGAAACAGCAATAGAAGAGCGATAGGCTGACAACATTGCATCTGTAGAAAACAGTATCTAGAATGGAAAGTGAATTGTGATACAAAAGAGATTATTGTTTATAAATAATGGTTGACATTAGACTTAAAGTGGTTAAGATCTAAAGAGTGGAACTTGTCTAAAAATTTGCCATGGGAATAGCGATAGGCTTGCGATGTTGCGTCTCTTGGAAAGAGGGCGCTGGGTGAAAAATTGCTCAAGGCTATGTCAATAAATTTCAGCTCAATCACAGCTGAAAAGTGGAAGACTGGGAAGTTTCAGTTCAGATATAGTAGCAACACTCCATTTTGGATCTGATATGAATTTTGTAAAGATAAGTATTGTTAAAAGGAATCAGGTTCTAATATTTCTCGGTGTGAGAAAAAGTGGCGATTGCTTTTGTAACATCTTTAGAAATGGATCGTAAATAAATGTCCCACTTGATGTCTGAGCGATAGTTAATGGATAATGTTTGCGATCATTTTAAAATTTTCTTAACCGTTCAGATATAAATAACAAAGTTATTGTTATCGATGTCCTGCCCTAAACAGTCCTAAACTGCAGATTGACTGCAAGCAAATGTCTAAATATCTTAAGAATGGTTTCTTTAAAAAAAAAATGTAACCTACATCAGTGAAGGGTCATGGTTAAAGTTGTAATTTTCTTGTCTATTCTTTCTATGATATAATACTGTGTATATTTATCTGCTACTCAATTTAGTTTGACTTTTTAATAATGAGATATTCCGTTATTAAGAATTTACATGAAATAATAATTGTATTCAATAAGTCAAACTTCAATGTTTTTTAGGTAAAAGTAGAAGAGCAAATTGCCATCACAAAACTTCGCCCAGATATAGTTTTCTTCTCACATAAAATGAAGAAGTTTGTCTTGTGGGAACTGACGATCCCCTGGGAAGAAAACGCAGAGGAAGCTGATGAAAGGAAGAAGTTAAAATATGACGAACTGCTGGAGAGTTGCAGGGTGAAAGGCTGGAGGGCTAGCTGCACTCCTATAGAAGTGGGGACTAGAGGATTTGCAGCAAGGTCCTTATGCAAGGCCTTAATAGATATTGGGATAGTGGGAGTAAAAAAAAGAAAAGCACTCAAGTCCATAACCGAAACAGCAGAAAGAACAGCTAATTGGTTATGGATCAAAAGAGAGAGTGCCTGGATTCCAAATTGTTAGCTAAAATTCCCCAAAATTCTGCGTCTAAATTAATGTTTTGGACGAGCTCATGTGCGGTTCGTCTCTAAATGGAAAGTGGCTCTGACTGTCGCCAATCAGAAGCATTTACAAGGTTTCGTACCGGGCCTAAACGTAATTTTCCAGTGTCTGAGAGCGCTTATCGAGGCTGGGCCGGAGGCTGATCATCTCTGGCCGGGTCGGCGCGGTGAGAGGGGGTATGATGTTGAAAAACCCGAAAGCCCCTAGTGATCCTCGCGATGACATCACTGACGACACTCTCTAGCGCCCCCATTACGGTTCGTATGTTTGAAATCTTGTCAACCAACTCTGCAGGGCCCTTTTTCCTGTGCTGATTAACTCATAACATGAGAGAGAAAAAAGGTCAATTCAAAGCTTTCAGTAAAGCATTAATGACAATGGCAAGACAACAGGCCGGATCGGAGTTTGTACTCGGATCGCTCATAATATGTTCTGTGCCGATAAACATGACGTCATCCCTGTATTTTTACGTTTAATGATTTAAAAACACATTTTTCTTACGTGTGATAACCGAGTTAAATTTGTTGATAAAAATCGTCTATTATTCAGGCAGAAAATGTAAACAATGTAATTGCAAAATTACTAAAGCTTGGCCGTCATTTTCGTTATTGGTGATGTTTTTTTCTTTTTTCGCGAAACATTGCAAAATATAGTATTCCGAAAACAACAAAAAGAAATAGATGACCCGTAGAATAGAATTGAATCAGAATCACTGAAAACAATTTTGAAGTATAAAGGCGAAATCAAATTTCGCAAGTCAGTGTAAAAAAATTTTTTCTGGCCAACGAAAGGTGACGGAAGATATTTAACGTGCACCTTTTAAAAAAAAACAAAAAACAAAAAAAACACGCACGCACACATATGAGCTTTCTGACCCACTTATTTATATATACACGATATTTTGGCCATCAGAAAAACAAACAGATCTCGATATGTAAAGTCACAAGTTTATTCGCCTGAAGAGAGTCGACTTTAGACTCGAAACAGGTGTAGCGACACAAATATCATTATGGACACTTAATATATTATACAAAATAATACAAGTAATATAACAACAATAAATCTACACTTTAAACAAAACGTTCACGGCTTCTCACACTTTTTCCTTATATATATATATATCAAATAGTCACCCGCAGACATATCTGTCAGTCGGCGATCCTACCGCTGAGCTACGGGGTCTCAGTAGAAGCAGGCCGACTTTCTAGCGTGTACATTAGCATTATACACGCCCAATAGCTGAGAGTGTTCTAATTCGTTGCTGAATGAACGATTAACGGTAACACAACAGTGATTTAATGCGCAACGCAGTGTCATTATACATCGAGCACTATTTTATTAGCATCAGGACTTAATGTGTAATAATTTATATTCATCAACAACAAGTCGGAAAATATGGATGTAACATGTTCCTGTATTTATTTAGCTTTAACAGGATATTATGGAAATAAAATAATTTGGAGTTATTCCTCAATTTTGAAATTATATGTTATTTTGTTTTCTTGGGTTGTGTTGACGATTCGCGTATGTCTTATGGCGTTAGTGCATGCGTATGCTTTATCTTTTACATTCTATATTCATTTTGTACTCATCGTTTGTGTAGAACTTGCATGTATACGTCATAACACATGTATTTATCTTAAATTCTTAAGATGTTAAGTCATTTAAATTGTTCTGAGAGAAAGTAATGCCAACCTACTGCGGAAAAATCTTTTGTCTAATTAGTCATGTTTCGACAGAGACATGATCGCCCAAGCGTGTATCACGTATGACATTTAACTAAATGATAGTTTTTAGAGATGTGGGGGGGGGGGGCTGGCAGTACATACTGTAGGTACGGCTATTTAAGCAGATATTAAAAATAAAAACAAAGAACTATGAAGAAATCGGAAAAAACATAAATGAACGAAACGCGCGAACAAAGTTTATTTTAGAAATGTTTTCCATTTATTTTCATGAAATTTTCTTTTCTATTCTTTCTCATTACACACGCTTTTCAATTTCTTTCTATTACACTTTCTTTTCTATTTATCTTTATTACATTTTCTTTTCTATTCATTCATTACACATACTTCTATTTTTTATTTTAATTCACTTTCATTTTATTGTATTTTTATGATTTTCTATTCTTTCATTACATAAATATTATTTTTCTATTCTTTCTCATTACACATATTTTTCATTTCTTTCTCATTATATATATTTTTCTATTTCTTCTCATTACACATATATTTTTCTATTTCTTTCATTATACATACTTTTCTATTTCTTTCTCACACACATACTTTTCTATTTCTTCTCATTGAGCACATACTTTTCTATTTCTTCTTCATTACACATACTTTTCTATTTCTTTCTCATTACATACTTTCTTTCTATTTCTTCTCATTACACATACTTCTTTTCTATTTCTTTCTTCATTACACTTTTTGTTCTATTTCTTCTCATTACACATACTTTTCTGTTTCTTTCTTCATTACAGATACTTTTCTGTTTCTTCTCATGACACATACATTTCTGTTTTTCTCATTACACATACTTTTCTATTCTTTCTCATTACACATATTTTTCTATTTCTTCTCATTACACATATTTTTCTATTTCTTCTCATTACACATATTTTTCTATTTCTTCTCATTACACATATTTTTCTATTTCTTCTCATTACACATATTTTTCTATTTCTTCTCATTACACATATTTTTCTATTTCTTCTCATTACACATACTTTTCTATTTCTTC
This sequence comes from Ascarosepion bandense, assembly GCA_037127315.1. NCBI lineage: Eukaryota > Metazoa > Mollusca > Cephalopoda > Sepiida > Sepiidae > Ascarosepion > Ascarosepion bandense. Next base: position 659,561 of record JBBBDQ010001157.1, read on the forward strand.
TAATTACACATACTTTTCTATTTCTTCTTATTACACATACTTTTCTATTGCTTCTCATTACACATTCTGTTCCATTTCTTCTCATTACACCTTCTGTTCCATTTCTTCTCATTACACTTCCTGTTCTATTTCTTCTCATTACACATATTTTTCTATTTCTTCTCATTACACATACTTTTCTATTTCTTCTCATTACACTTTCTGTTCTATTTCTTCTCATTACACATATTTTTCTGTTTCTTCTCATTACACATACTTTTCTGTTTCTTCTCATTACACATACTTTTCTGTTTCTTCTCATTACACATACTTTTCTATTTCTTCTCATTACACATACTTTTCTATTTCTTCGCATTACACATACTTTTCTGTTTCTTCTCATTACACATACTTTTCTATTTCTTCTCATTACACATACTTTTCTGTTTCTTCTCATTACACATACTTTTCTATTTCTTCTCATTACACATACTTTTCTATTTCTTCGCATTACACATACTTTTCTGTTTCTTCTCATTACACATACTTTTCTATTTCTTCTCATTACACATACTTTTCTATTTCTTCTCATTACACATATTTTTCTATTTCTTCTCATTACACATATTTTTCTATTTCTTCTCATTACACATACTTTTCTATTTCTTCTCATTACACATACTTTACTATTTCTTCGCATTACACATACTTTTCTATTTCTTCTCATTACACATATTTTACTATTTCTTCTCATTACACATACATTTCTATTTCTTCTCATTACACATACTTTTCTATTTCTTCTCATTACACATACTTTTCTATTTCTTCTCAATACACATACTTTTCTATTTCTTCTCATTACACATACTTTTCTATTTCTTGTCATTACACATGTTTTACTATTTCTTCTCATTACACATACTTTTCTATTTCTTCGCATTACACATACTTTTCTATTTCTTCTCATTACACATATTTTACTATTTCTTCTCATTACACATACTTTTCTATTTCTTCTCATTACACTTTCTTTTCTATTTCTTCGCATTACACATACTTTTCTATTTCTTCTCATTACTCATACTTTTCTATTTCTTCGCATTACACATACTTTTCTATTTCTTCTCATTACACATATTTTACTATTTCTTCTCATTACACATACTTTTCTATTTCTTCTCAATACACATACTTTTCTATTTCTTCTCATTACACATACTTTTCTATTTCTTGTCATTACACATGTTTTACTATTTCTTCTCATTACACATTTTTTTCTATTTCTTCGCATTACACATACTTTTCTATTTCTTTCATTACACATATTTTACTATTTCTTCTCATTACAATATGCATTTTTCTATTTCTTCTCATTACACATACTTTTTCATTTTTTCTCATTACACATACTTTTCTATTTCTTCTACTAAATATACTTTTCTATTTCTTCTCATTACACACACTTTTCTATTTCTTCTCATTAATTTTTCTGTTCTATTTCTTCTCATTACACATACTTTTCTATTTCTTCATTACACATATTTTACTATTTCTTCTCATTACACATACTTTTCTATTTCTTCTCATTACACATACTTTTCTATTTCTTTCTCATTACACATACTTTTCTATTTCTTTCTCATTACACATACTTTTTCATTTCTTCTTTCATTACACATACTTTTCATTTCTTCTCATTACACACACTTTTCTATTTCTTCTCATTACTCTTTCTGTTCTATTTCTTCTCATTACACATACTTTTCTATTTTTTCATTGCGTACACTTTTCATTTCTTCTATTACTCTTTCTGTTTCATTTCTCTTCTCATTACACATACTTTTCTATTTCTTCTCATTACACATACTTTTCTATTTCTTCTCATTACACACACACTTTTCTATTTCTTCCTTCATTATCGTTTGCTTCCTATTTTCCTCGTCACACATACTTTTCTATTTCTCTCGCTCACACACTTTTCTTATTTTCTCATTACTCTTTCTGTTCTATTTCTTCTTCATTACACATACTCTTTCTCTATTTCTTTCTGCCATCTACTTTTCATTTCTTCTCATTACTCTTTCTGTTATAATTCTTTCTCATTACACATACTTTTCTATTTCTTCTCATTACTCTTTCTGTTCTATTTCTTCTCATTACACATACTTTTCTATTTTCTCTCACACACACACTTTTTCTATTTCTTCTCATTACTCTTTCTGTTCTATTTCTTCTCATTACACATACTTTCTATTTCTCTCTCTTTTCTCATTACACACACTTTTCTATTTCTTCTCATTACTCTTTCTGTTCTATTTTTCTCATTACACACATACTTTATTTCTTCTCATTACTCTATTTTTCTATTTCTTCTCATTACACATACTTTTCTATTTCTCTTTTCATTACTCTTTCTGTTCTATTTCTTCTCATTACACATACTTTTCATTTCTTCTGCCATAGCCATCTCTTTTTCATTTCTTCTCATTACACACACTTTTCTATTTCTTCTCATTACTCTTTCTGTTCTATTTCTTCTCATTACACATACTTCTTCTATTTCTTCTCATTGAGCACATATTTTACTATTTCTTCTCATTACACATACTTTTCTATTTCTTCTCATTACACATACTTTTCTATTTCTTCTCATTACACATACTTTTCTATTTCTTCTCATTACACATACTTTTCTATTTCTTCTCATTACACATACTTTTCTATTTCTTCTCATTACACACACTTTTCTATTTCTTCTCATTACTCTTTCTGTTCTATTTCTTCTCATTACACATACTTTTCTATTTCTTCTCATTACATACACTTTTCTATTTCTTCTCATTACTCTTTCTGTTCTATTTCTTCTCATTACACATACTTTTCTATTTCTTCTCATTACACATACTTCTTTTCTATTTCTTCTCATTACACACACTTTTCATTTCTTCTCATTACTCTTTCTGTTCTATTTCTTCTCATTACACATACTTTTCTTATTTCTTTCTCATTACACACACTTTTCTATTTCTTCTCATTACTCTTTCTGTTCTATTTCTTCTCATTATAATATTACTTTTCTATTTCTTCTCATTACTCATACTTTTCTATTTCTTCTCATTACTCTTTCTGTTCTATTTCTTCTCATTACACATACTTTTCTATTTCTTTCATTACTCTTTCTGTTCTATTTCTTCTCATTACACATACTTTTCTATTTCTTCTCATTACACACACTTTTCTATTTCTTCTCATTACTCTTTCTGTTCTATTTCTTCTCATTACACATACTTTTCTATTTCTTCTCATTACACACACTTTTCTATTTCTTCTCATTACTCTTTCCTTCTGTTCTATTTCTTCTCATTACACATACTTTTCTATTTCTTCTCATTACTCATACTTTTCTATTTCTTCTCATTACTCTTTCTGTTCTATTTCTTCTCATTACACATATACTTTTCTATTTCTTCATTACTCTTTCTGTTCTATTTCTTCTCATTAGCACATACTTTTTTCTATTTCTTCTCATTACACACACTTTTCTATTTCTTCTCATTACTCTTTCTGTTCTATTTCTTTCTCATTACACATACTTTTCTATTTCTTCTCATTACACACACTTTTCTTTTATTTCTTCTCATTACTCTTTCTGTTCTATTTCTTCATTGAAGACATACTTTTCTATTTCTTCTCATTACTCATACTTTTCTATTTCTTCTATTACTCTTTCTGTTCTATTTCTTCTCATTACACATACTTTTCTATTTCTTTTTCTCATTACTCTTTCTGTTCTATTTCTTCTCATTACACATACTTTTCATTTCTTCTCATTACACACACTTTTCTATTTCTTCTCATTACTCTTTCTGTTCTATTTCTTCTCATTACACATACTTTTCTATTTCTTCTCATTACACATATTTTACTATTTCTTCTCATTATACATACTTTTCTATTTCTTCTCATTACACATACTTTTCTATTTCTTCTCATTACACATACTTTTCTATTTCTTCTCATTACAATATACTTTTCTATTTCTTCTCATTTTCACATACTTTTTTTCATTTTTTTCCATTATACAATACTTTTCTCTCTCTGTCATTCTTTCTCCAGCCTGGTTTCTCCTTCACATATATTTTCTTCTATTTCTTCCTATTACAATTTTCTTATTTCTTCTCATTAATTTTTCTGTTCTATTTTCCATACATATACTTTCTATTTCTCTTCCTCATTACACATACTTTCATTTTCCACACACACACTTTTCTATTTCTCTCATTACTCTTTCTACCATTTCTTCTATTACACATACTTCTATTTCTTCTCATTACACATAATTTTCTATTTCTCTTCTAGCTAATTTCTTTCTTGTTCTATTTCTTCTGGCTACATACTTTCTTCTTATTTCTTCTCATTACCTACTTTTCTATTTCTTCTCATTACTCTTTCTGTTCTATTTCTTCTGAAGAAGGAAGACACTTTTCTAGTATTTCTTCTCATTACTCTTCTTGTTCTATTTCTTCTCATTTACACATATTTTCTATTTCTTCATTACACATACTTTCTATTTCTTCATTACAAACTTTTCTGTTTCTTCTGTCATATTAATTTTCTTATTTCTTCTCATTACACATACTTTTCATTTTCTCTATTACTCATAATTTCTTTCTATTTTTATTCTCATTACTCTTTCTGTCTCTATTTCTTCTGTTACACATACTTCTTTCTGCTTCTCTCTATTTATGTTTTCTTTCTATTTCCTTCTCATTACTCTATATCTTTCTTCTATTTCTTCTCATTACACATACTTTTCTATTTCTTCTCATTACACATATTTTCTGTTTCTTCTCATTACACATACTTCTCTCATTACTCATACTTTTCTATTTCTCTCTTTCTCATTACACATACTTTTCTATTTCTTTTTCTCTATTACACATACTTTTCTGTTTCTTTTTCCTCATTACACATACTTTTTCATTTCTTCTCATTACTCATACTTTTCATTTATTCTCATTACAATTTCTGTTTTATTTCTTCTCATTACACATACTTTTCATTTCTTCTCATTACTCATACTTTTCTATTTCTTCTCATTACTCTTTCTGTTCTATTTCTTCTCATTACACACATTTTTCTATTTCTTCTCATTACACATACTTTTCTATTTCTTCTTCCTTTATTATTATACATTCTTTCTCTGTTTCTTCATTACACATACTTTTCTATTTCTTTTCTCATTACACATACTTTTCTATTTCTTCTCATTACACATACTTTTCTATTTCTTCTCATTACACATGCTTTTCTATTTCTTCTCATTACACATACTTTTCTATTTCTTCTCATTTAATAACATACTTTTCTATTTTTCTCATTACACATGCTTTTCATTTCTTCTCATTACTCATACTTTTCTATTTATTCTCATTACACATATTTCCTTTTCTATTTCTTCTCATTACACATACTTTTCTATTTCTTCTCATTACACATGCTTTTCTATTTCTTCTCATTACTCATACTTTTTCTATTTATTCTCATTACACACACTTTTCTATTTCTTCTCATTACTCTTTCTGTTCTATTTCTTCTCATTACACATATTTTCTATTTCTTCATTACACATACTTTTCTATTTCTTCTCATTTACACACACTTTTCTGTTTCTTCTCATTACACATACTTTTCTATTTCTTCTCATTACACATACTTTTCTATTTCTTCTCATTACACATACTTTTCTATTTCTTCTCATTACACATACTTTTCTATTTCTTCATTACACATGCTTTTCTATTTCTTCTCATTACACATACTTTTCTCTATTTTTTCTCATTACACTTTGTTCATTTCTTCTCATTACACATACTTTTCTATTTCTTCTCATTGACACTTTCTGTTCTATTTCCTTCTCTATTACACTTACTTTTCTATTTCTTCTCATTACACATATTTTTCTATTTCTTCTCATTACACATACTTTTCTATTTCTTCTCATTACACTTTCTGTTCTATTTCTTCTCATTACACTTGCTGTTCTATTTCTTCTCATTACTTTGTTCTATTTCTTCTCATTACTTTTCTTGTTCTCGCTTTCTCTGTTTCTTTCTGTTTCTATTTCTTCTCATTACTTTCTGTTCTATTTTTTTCTCATTTCTTTCTTTTCTATTTCTTCTCTGTCCCACACACATTTCTTTCTTCTGTCCCTTTCTATTTCTTCTCCTTCCCTCCCTTTCTTTCTTCTATTACTTTTTCTTTTTCTATTTCTTCTCTGTCTTACTTTTTCTATTTCTTCTCCTTCTTTTCTATTTCTTCTCATTACACACTTTTCTGTTTCTTCTCATTACACTTTTCTTCTCGCCCTTTCTATTTATTTTTTTTTTCTATTTCTTTCTCGCTACCTTTTTTCTATTTCTTTATAAATGCACACACTTTTTCTATTTTCTCCTTCCCCCTTTCTATTTATTATTTTTTTTTTCTTTATTATAAATGCACACACATATTCTTCTATTTTTTCTTTCTATTTCTTCTCCTTCTTTCTTTCTCATTCTTTTTATTTACTTCTCATTACACACACTTTTCTGTTTCTTCTCCTTCCCTTTCATTTACTTCTCTGTTCTGCCTTTTCTGTTTCTTCTAATTACACCCATACTTTTCTATTTCTTCTCATTACACTTTCTGTGGTCTATTTCTTCTAATTTTTTTTCTATTTCTTCTCATTACACATACATTTATTTCTTCTCATTACACATACTTTTTCTTCTTCTGTCTTACATACTTATTTCTTCTCTGACTGCACACATACTTTTTCTATTTCTCTTCTATTTACATACTTCCTTCCTTCCTGTTACACACACTTGCTGGTTTCTTCTCATTACACACTTTTCTTCTTCTCGTACCTTACTTTTCTGTTTTCTTCTGTCATGCACACATACTTTTCTATTTCTTCTCATTACACATACTTTTCTATTTCTTCTCATTACACATACTTTTCTATTTCTTCTCCTTCTGCCTTCTTTTTTCTATTTCTGTTACCTTGCTTTTTCTATTTCTTCTCATTACATACTTTTCTATTTCTTCTCATTACCTTTTTTCTATTTCTTCTCCTTCCCTTTTTTCTCTTTCTTCTCGATACATACTTATTTCTTCTCCTTCTTGCTTTTCTATTTCTTCTCATTACTTTTGTTTCTATTTCTTCTCATTACACATACTTTTTCTGTTTCTTCTCATTACAGATACTTTCTGTTTCTTCTCATGACACATACATTTCTGTTTTTCTCCTTCTGCCTTTCTATTCTTTCTGTTTCTTTTTCTATTTCTTCTCATTACACATATTTTTCTGTTTCTTCTCATTTTATAAATATTTTTTCTATTTCTTCTCATTACACATATTTTTCTATTTCTTTACTTATTACACATATTTTTCTCTTCTTCTCATTACCTATTTTTCTATTTCTTCTCATTACATATTTTTCTATTTCTTCTCATTACACATACTTTTCTATTTCTTCTAATTACATACTTTTCTTTCTTTATTTATTTTCTTGCTTTTCTATTGCTTCTCATTACACATTCTGTTCCATTTCTTCTCATTACACCTTCTGTTCCATTTCTTCTCATTACACTTCCTGTTCTATTTCTTCTCATTACACATATTTTTCTATTTCTTCTCATTACACATACTTTTCTATTTCTTCTCATTACACTTTCTGTTCTATTTCTTCTCATTACACATATTTTTCTGTTTCTTCTCATTACACATACTTTTCTGTTTCTTCTCATTACACATACTTTTCTGTTTCTTCTCATTACACATACTTTTCTGTTTCTTCTCATTACACATACTTTTCTATTTCTTCTCATTACACATACTTTTCTATTTCTTCGCATTACACATACTTTTCTGTTTCTTCTCATTACACATACTTTTCTATTTCTTCTCATTACACATACTTTTCTGTTTCTTCTCATTACACATACTTTTCTGTTTCTTCTCATTACACATACTTTTCTATTTCTTCTCATTACACATACATTTCTATTTCTTCGCATTACACATACTTTTCTGTTTCTTCTCATTACACATACTTTTCTATTTCTTCTCATTACACATACTTTTCTATTTCTTCTCATTACACATACTTTTCTATTTCTTCTCATTACACATATTTTTCTATTTCTTCTCATTACACATATTTTTCTATTTCTTCTCATTACACATACTTTTCTATTTCTTCTCATTACACATACTTTTCTATTTCTTCGCATTACACATACTTTTCTATTTCTTCTCATTACACATATTTTACTATTTCTTCTCATTACACATACATTTCTATTTCTTCTCATTACACATACTTTTCTATTTCTTCTCATTACACATACTTTTCTATTTCTTCTCAATACACATACTTTTCTATTTCTTCTCATTACACATACTTTTCTATTTCTTGTCATTACACATGTTTTACTATTTCTTCTCATTACACATACTTTTCTATTTCTTCGCATTACACATACTTTTCTATTTCTTCTCATTACACATATTTTACTATTTCTTCTCATTACACGTACTTTTCTATTTCTTCTCATTACACTTTCTTTTCTATTTCTTCGCATTACACATACTTTTCTATTTCTTCTCATTACACATACTTTTCTATTTCTTCTCATTACTCATACTTTTCTCTTTCTTCGCATTACACATACTTTTCTATTTCTTCTCATTACACATATTTTACTATTTCTTCATTACAATATATTTCTTTACTATTTCTTCTCATTACACATACTTTTCTATTTCTTCTCAATACATACTTTCATTTCTCTTTCCTCATTACACATACTTTTCTATTTCTTGTCATTACACATGTTTTACTATTTCTTCTCATTACACATACTTTTCTATTTCTTCGCACATACATATTTTTCTATTTCTTCATTACACATATTTTACTATTTCTTCTCATTACACATACTTTTCTATTTCTTCTCATTACAGTACTTTTCTATTTCTTCTCATTACACATACTTTTCTATTTCTTCTCATTAAACATACTTTTCTATTTCTTCTCATTACACACACTTTTCTATTTCTTCTCATTACTCTTTCTGTTCTATTTCTTCTCATTACACATACTTTTCTATTTCTTCTCATTACACATATTTTACTATTTCTTCTCATTACAATATACTTTTCTATTTTCTCATTACACATACTTTTCATTTCTTCTCATTACACATACTTTTCTATTTCTTCATTACACATACTTTCTATTTCTTCTCATTACAATAGTACTTTTCTATTTCTTCTCATTACACACACTTTTCTATTTCTTCTCATTACTCTTTCTGTTCTATTTCTTCTCATTAATAATATGTCTTCTTCTATTTCTTCATTACACACACTTTTCTATTTCTTCTCATTACTCTTTCTGTTCTATTTCTTCTCATTACACATACTTTTTCTATTTCTTCTCATTACACATACTTTTCTATTTCTTCATTACACACACTTTTCTATTTCTTCTCATTACTCTTTCTGTTCTATTTCTTCTCATTACACATACTTTTCTATTTCTTCTCATTACACACACTTTTCTATTTCTTCTCATTACTCTTTCTGTTCTATTTCTTCTCATTACACATACTTTTCTATTTCTTCTCATTGCTCATACTTTTCTCATTTCTTCTCATTACTCTTTCTGTTCTATTTCTTCTCATTACATTATACTTTTCTATTTCTTCTCATTACTCTTTTCAAGTCTCCTTATTTCTTCTCATTACACATACTTTTCTATTTCTTCATTACACACACTTTTCTATTTCTTCTCATTACTCTTTCTGTTCTATTTCTTCATTACACATACTTTTCTATTTCTTCTCATTACACACACTTTTCTATTTCTTCTCATTACTCTTTCTGTTCTATTTCTTCTCATTACACATACTTTTCTATTTCTTCTCATTACTCATATACTTTTCTATTTCTTCTCATTACACATACTTTTCTATTTCTCTTTCTCATTACTCTTTCTGTTCTATTTCTTCTCATTACACATACTTTTCTATTTCTTCATTACACACACTTTTCTATTTCTTCTCATTACTCTTTCTGTTCTATTTTCTCATTACACATACTTTTCTATTTCTTCTCATTACACATATTTTACTATTTCTTCTCATTACACACTTTTCTATTTCTTCTCATTACATACTTTTCTATTTCTTCTCATTACACATACTTTTCTATTTCTTCTCATTACACACACTTTTCTGTTTCTTCTCATTACCCATACTTTCTATTTCTCTTCTCATTACACATACTTTCTATTTCTTCTCATTACACATATTTTTCTATTTCTTCTCATTACACACACTTTTCTATTTCTTCTCATTACACATACTTTTCTATTTCTTCTCATTACACTTTCTGTTCTATTTCTTCTCATTACACACACTTTTCTATTTCTTCTCATTACGCCTTTTCTATTTCTTCTCATTACACATACTTTTCTATTTCTTCTCATTGCACATACTTTTCTATTTCTTCTCATTACACATACTTTTCTATTTCTTCTCATTACACATACTTTTCCTATTTCTTCTCATTACACACACTTTTCTATTTCTTCTCATTACACATACTTTCAAATATTCTCATTACACATGCTTTTCTATTTCTTCTCATTACACATACTTTTCTATTTCTTCTCATTACACATACTTTTCTATTTCTTCTCATTACACACTTTTCTGTTTCTTCTCATTACACATACTTTTCTATTTCTTCTCATTACACATACTTTTCTATTTCTTCCTCTCATTACACATATTTTTCTTTCTTCTCATTACACACACTTTCTATTTCTTCTCATTACACATACTTTTCTATTTCTTCTCATTTACTTTCTGTTCTATTTCTTCTCATTACACACACTTTTTTCTTCTTCTCATTACACATACTTTTCCTTCTTCTCATTACATACTTTCTATTTCTTCTCATTGCACATACTTTTCTATTTCTTCTATTACATAACTTTTCTATTTCTTCTCATTACACATACTTTTCTATTTCTTCTCATTACTACACTTTTCTATTTCTTCTCATTACACATACTTCTATTTCTTCTCATTACACATACTTTTCTATTTCTTCTCATTACACATACTTTTCTATTTCTTCCTAATTACACATACTTTTCTATTTCTTCTCATTGCACATACTTTTCTATTTCTTCTCATTACACATACTTTTCTATTTCTTCTCATTACATACTTTTCTATTTCTTCTCATTGCACATACTTTTCTATTTCTTCTCATTGCACATACTTTTCTATTTCTTCTCCATTTTATACTTTTCTATTTCTTCTCATTACACATACTTTTCATTTATTTCTCATTACACTTTTCTATTTCTTCTCATTACATACTTTCTATTTCTTCTCATTACACATACTTTCTATTTCTTCTCATTACACATACTTTTCTATTTCTTCTCATTACACATACTTTTCTATTTCTTCTCATTACACATACTTTTCTATTTCTTCTCATTGCACATACTTTCTATTTCTTCTCATTTTATACTTTTCTTCTTCTCATTACACATACTTTTCTATTTCTTCTCATTACATACTTTTCTATTTCTTCTCATTACACACACTTTTCTATTTCTTCTCATTACACACTTTTCTATTTTCTTCTCATTACACACACTTTTCTATTTCTTCTCATTACACACACTTTTCTATTTCTTCTCATTACACATACTTTTCTATTTCTTCTCATTACACATACTTTTCTATTTCTTCTCATTACACATACTTTTCTATTTCTTCTCATTACACATACTTTTCTATTTCTTCTCATTACACATACTTTTCTGTTTCTTCTCATTACACATACTGTTTCTTCTCATTACACACACTTTTCTGTTTCTTCTCATTACATACTTTTCTATTTCTTCTCATTACATACTTTTCTATTTCTTCTCATTACATACTTTCTATTTCTTCTCATTACACATACTTTTCTATTTCTTCTCATTACGCTTTTTCTATTTCTTCTCATTCCCCTTTTTTTCTATTTCTTCTCATTACACATACTTTTCTATTTCTTCTCATTACACATACTTTTCTATTTCTTCTCATTACACATACTTTTCTATTTCTTCTCATTGCACATACTTTTCTATTTCTTCTCATTACACATACTTTTCTATTTCTTCTCATTACACATATTTTTCTATTTCTTCTCATTACACATATTTTTCTATTTCTTCTCATTACATACTTTTCTATTTCAACTACTCATTGCACATACTTTTCTATTTCTTCTCATTACACATACTTTTCTATTTCTTCTCATTGCACATACTTTTTCTATTTCTTCTCATTATATATACTTTTCTAGCTCTTTTCTCATTGCACATACTTTTCTATTTCTTCTCATTACACACACTTTTCTATTTCTTCTCATTACATATTTTTCTATTTCTTCTCATTACACTTTCTGTTCTATTTCTTCTCATTACACATACTTTTCTATTTCTTCTCATTACACATACTTTTCTATTTCTTCTCATTACACTTTCTGTTCTATTTCTTCTCATTACACATACTTTTCTGTTTCTTCTCATTACACATACTTTCTATTTCTTCTCATTACACACACTTTTCTGTTTCTTCTCATTACACATACTTTTCTATTTCTTCTCATTACACATACTTTTCTATTTCTTCTCATTACACATACTTTTCTATTTCTTCTCATTACACTTTCTGTTCTATTTCTTCTCATTACACACACTTTCTATTTCTTCTCATTACACATACTTTTCTATTTCTTCTCATTACATACTTTTCTATTTCTTCTCATTACATACTTTTCTATTTCTTCTCATTGCACATACTTTCTATTTCTTCTCATTACACATATATTTCTTCTCATTACATACACTTTCTTCTTCTCATTGCACATACTTTTCTATTTCTTCTCATTACACATACTTTTCTATTTCTTCTCATTACATACTTTTCTATTTCTTCTCATTACACACACTTTTCTATTTCTTCTCATTACACATACTTTTCTATTTCTTCTCATTACACACACTTTTCTATTTCTTCTCATTACACACACTTTTCTATTTCTTCTCATTACACACACTTTTCTATTTCTTCTCATTACACACACTTTTCTATTTCTTCTCATTACACATACTTTTCTATTTCTTCTCATTACACATACTTTCTATTTCTTCTCATTACATACTTTTCTATTTCTTCTCATTACACATACTTTTCTATTTCTTCTCATTACTTACCTTTTTTTCTATTTCTTCTCATTACACATACTTTTCTATTTCTTCTCATTACACATACTTTTCTATTTCTTCTCATTACACATACTTTTCTATTTCTTCTCATTACACTTTCTGTTCTATTTCTTCTCATTACACACACTTTTCTATTTCTTCTCATTACACACACTTTTCTGTTTCTTCTCATTACACATACTTTTCTATTTCTTCTCATTACACACACTTTTCTGTTTCTTCTCATTACACACACTTTTCTATTTCTTCTCATGCACACACTTTTCTATTTCTTCTCATTACACACACTTTTCTGTTTCTTCTCATTACACATACTTTTCTTCTCATTACATACTTTTCCTTCTTCTCATTACACATACTTTTCTATTTCTTCTCATTACACATACTTTTCTATTTCTTCTCATTACACATACTTTTCTATTTCTTCTCATTGCACATACTTTTCTATTTCTTCTCATTACACATACTTTTCTATTTCTTCTCATTACACATACTTTTCTATTTCTTCTCATTACACCTTTTCTATTTCTTTACTCATTACACATACTTTTCTATTCTTCACAAATTACACACATACTTTTCTATTTCTTCTCCTTCTTACATACTTTTCTATTTCTTCTCTTACACATACTTTTCTATTTCTTCTCATGCACATACTTTTCTATTTCTTCTCATTACACATACTTTTCTATTTCTTCTCATTACACATACTTTCTATTTCTTCTCATTACACATACTTTTCTATTTCTTCTCATTACACATACTTTTCTATTTCTTCTCATTACACACACACTTTTCTATTTCTTCTCATTACACACACTTTTCTATTTCTTCTCATTACACATACTTTTCTATTTCTTCTCATTACACATACTTTTCTATTTCTTCTCATTACACATACTTTTCTATTTCTTCTCATTACACATACTTTTCTATTTCTTCTCATTACCCCCCCCCCCCCCCCCCCCTTTTCTATTTCTTCTCATTACACACACTTTTCTATTTCTTCTCATTACACACACTTTTCTATTTCTTTACCATTACACATACTTTTCTATTTCTTCTCATTACACATACTTTTCTATTTCTTCTCATTACACATACTTTTCTATTTCTTCTCATTACACATACTTTTCTATTTCTTCTCATTGCACACTTTTCTATTTCTTCTCATTACACATACTTTTCTATTTCTTCTCACATTACACATACTTTTCTGTTTCTTCTCATTGCATACTTTTCTATTTCTTCTCATTACACATACTTTCTATTTCTTCTCATTACATACTTTTCTATTTCTTCTCATTACACACACTTTTCTATTTCTTCTCATTACCTTTTTTTCTATTTCTTCTCATTACACACACTTTCTATTTCTTCTCATTACACACTTTTCTATTTCTTCTCATTACACATACTTTTCTATTTCTTCTCATTACACATACTTTTTCTATTTCTTCTCATTACACATACTTTTCTATTTCTTCTCATTACACATACTTTTCTATTTCTTCTCATTACATACTTTCCTATTTTTCTCATTACACATACTGCCTGTTACTATTCTCATTACACATACTTTTCTATTTCTTCTCATTGCACATACTTTTCTATTTCTTCTCATTACATACTTTCTATTTCTTCTCATTACACATACTTTTCTATTTCTTCTCATTACACATACTTCTATTTCTTCTATTACACATACTTTTCTATTTCTTCTCATTACACATACTTTTCTATTTCTTCTCATTACACATACTTTTCTATTTCTTCTCATTACACATACTTTCTATTTCTTCTCATTACACATACTTTTCTATTTCTTCTCATTACACTTTCTGTTCTATTTCTTCTCATTACACACACTTTTCTATTTCTTCTCATTACACACACTTTTCTGTTTCTTCTCATTACACACACTTTTCTATTTCTTCTCATTACACACACTTTTCTGTTTCTTCTCATTACACATACTTTCTATTTCTTCTCATTACACACACTTTTCTCTTTCTTCTCATTTTACACTTTTCTGTTTCTTCTCATTACACATACTTTTCTATTTCTTCTCATTACACACACTTTTCTATTTCTTCTCGTACACTTTCTGTTTCTTCTCATTACACACACTTTCTATTTCTTCTCATTACACACTTTTCTATTTCTTCTCTATTACACACTTTTCTGTTTCTTCTCATTACACATACTTTTTCTTCTTCTCATTACACACCTTTTCTGTTTCTTCTCATTACACACACTTTTCTATTTCTTCTCATTACACACTTTTCTGTTTCTTCTCATTACACATACTTTCTATTTCTTCTCATTACACATACTTTTCTATTTCTTCTCATTGCACATACTTTTCTATTTCTTCTCATTACACACATACTTTTCTATTTCTTCTCATTACACATACTTTTCTATTTCTTCTCGTACACATACTTCTATTTCTTCTCGTACACATACTTTTCTATTTCTTCTCATTACACATACTTTTCTATTTCTTCTCATTCACTTTCTGTTTCTATTTCTTCTCATTACACATACTTTTCTGTTTCTTCTCATTACACATACTTTTCTATTTCTTCTCATTACACATACTTTTCTATTTCTTCTCATTACATACTTTCTATTTCTTCTCATTACACTTTCTGTTCTATTTCTTCTCATTACACATACTTTCTGTTTCTTCTCATTACTCATATTTTTCTTCTTCTGATTACACATACTTTTCATTTCCTTCTGATTACACATACTTTTCTATTTCTTCTGATTACATACTTTTCTATTTCTTCTCATTACACATACTTTTCTATTTCTTCTCCATTACACATACTTTTCCTTTCTTCTCATTACACACACTTTCTATTTCTTCTCATTACACATACTTTTCTATTTCTTCTCATTACATATTTTTCTATTTCTTCTCATTACACATACTTTTCTATTTCTTCTCATTACTCATATTTTTCTATTTCTTCTGATTACATACTTTTCTATTTCTTCTGATTACACATACTTTTCTATTTCTTCTGATTACACATACTTTTCTATTTCTTCTCATTACATACTTTCTATTTCTTCTCATTACATACTTTTCTATTTCTTCTCATTACACACATACTTTTCTATTTCTTCTCATTACACATACTTTTCTATTTCTTCTCATTACATACTTTTTCTATTTCTTCTCATTACACATACTTTTCTTCTTCTCATTACACATACTTTTCTATTTCTTCTCATTCTACCTTTTCTATTTCTTCTCATTACACTTTCTGTTCTATTTCTTCTCATTACACATACTTTTCTGTTTCTTCTCATTACACATACTTTTCTATTTCTTCTCATTACACATACTTTCTATTTCTTCTCATTACACATACTTTTCTATTTCTTCTCATTACACTTTCTGTTCTATTTCTTCTCATTACACACACTTTTCTTCTTCTCATTACACACATATTTTTCTATTTCTTCTCATTACACATACTTTTCTATTTTCTTCTCATTACACATACTTTTCTATTTCTTCTCATTGCCTTTTTCTATTTCTTCTCATTTATACTTTTCTATTTCTTCTCATTACACACACTTTTCTGTTTCTTCCTCATTACACATACTTTTCTATTTCTTCATTACACATACTTTTCTATTTCTTCTCATTACACATACTTTTCTATTTCTTCTCATTGCACATATTTTCTATTTCTTCTCATTACACATACTTTTCTATTTCTACCATTACATACTTTTCTATTTCTTCTCATTACACACACTTTTCTATTTCTTCTCATTACACATACTTTTCTATTTCTTCTCATTACACACACTTTTCTATTTCTTCTCATTACACACACTTTTCTATTTCTTCTCATTACACACACTTTTCTATTTCTTCTCATTACACACACTTTTCTATTTCTTCTCATTACACATACTTTTTCTTCTTCTCATTACATATACTTTCTATTTCTTCTCATTACACATACTTTTCTATTTCCTTCTCATTACACATACTTTTCTATTTCTTCTCATTGCACATACTTTTCTATTTCTTCTCATTACACATACTTTTCTATTTCTTCTATTACACATACTTTTCTATTTCTTCTCATTACACATACTTTTCTTCTTCTCAACCCACACTTTCTGTTCTATTTCTTCTCATTACACACACTTTTTCTATTTCTTCTCATTACACACACTTTTCTGTTTCTTCTCATTACACATACTTTTTCTATTTCTTCTCATTACACACACTTTTCTGTTTCTTCTCATTACACACACTTTCTTCTTCTCATTACACACACTTTTCTATTTCTTCTCATTACACACTTTTCTGTTTCTTCTCATTACACATACTTTTCTATTTCTTCTCATTACACATACTTTTCTATTTCTTCTATTCACATACTTTTCTATTTCTTCTCATTACACATACTTTTCTATTTCTTCTCATTACACATACTTTTCTATTTCTTCTCATTACACATACTTTTTCTATTTTTCTCATTGCACATACTTTTCTATTTCTTCCTCATTACACATACTTTTCTATTTCTTCTCATTACACATACTTTTCTATTTCTTCTCAGCACACATACTTTTCTATTTCTTCTCATCCTACCATACTTTTCTATTCTTCTTCTCATTACACATACTTTTCTATTTCTTCTCATTACACATACTTTTCTATTTCTTCTCATGCACATACTTTCTATTTCTTCTCATTACACATACTTTTCTATTTCTTCTCATTACCTTTTCTATTTCTTCTGTTCACATACTTTTCTATTTCTTCTCATTTTACATACTTCTATTTCTTCTCATTACACATACTTTTCTATTTCTTCTCATTACACATACTTTTCTATTTCTTCTCATTACACACACTTTTCTATTTCTTCTCTATTTACACTTTTCTATTTCTTCTCATTACACATACTTTTCTATTTCTTCTCATTACACATACTTTTCTATTTCTTCTCATTACACATACTTTTCTATTTCTTCTCATTACATACTTTTCTTCTTCTCATTACACACACTTTTCTATTTCTTCTCATTACACACACTTTTCTATTTCTTCTCATTACACACACTTTCTATTTCTTCTCATTACACATACTTTTCTATTTCTTCTCATGCACATACTTTTTCTATTTCTTCTCATTACACATACTTTCTATTTCTTCTATTTACACATACTTTTCTATTTCTTCTCATTGCACATACTTTTCTATTTCTTCCTCATTACACATACTTTCTATTTCTTCTCTCATTACACATACTTTTCTATTTCTTCTCATTGCACATACTTTTCTATTTCTTCTCATTACACATACTTTTCTATTTCTTCTCATTACATACTTTTCTATTTCTTCTCATTACACACACTTTTCTATTTCTTCTCATTACATACTTTTCTATTTCTTCTCATTACACACACTTTTCTATTTCTTCTCATTACACACACTTTTCTATTTCTTCTCATTACATATACTTCTATTTCTTCTCATTACACATACTCTATTTCTTTCTCATTCACACATACTTTTCTATTTCTTCTCCATTACACATACTTTTCTATTTCTTCTCATACTTTTCTATTTCTTCTCATTACACATACTTTTCTATTTCTTCTCATTACACATACTTTTCTATTTCTTCTCATTGCACATACTTTTCTATTTCTTCTCATTACACATACTTTTCTATTTCTTCTCATTACACATACTTTTCTATTTCTTCTCATTACACATACTTTATTTCTTCTCATTACACATACTTTTCTATTTCTTCTCACATACTTTTCTATTTCTTCTCATTACACATACTTTTCTATTTCTTCTCATTACACATACTTTTCTATTTCTTCTCATTACACATACTTTTCTATTTCTTCTCATTACATATACTTTTCTATTTCTTCTCATTACACTTTCTGTCTATTCTTCTCATTACACACACTTTTCTATTTCTTCTCATTACACACACTTTTCTGTTTCTTCTCATTACACACTTTTCTATTTCTTCTCATTACACACACTTTTCTGTTTCTTCTCTATTCTTGCTTTTCTATTTCTTCTCATGCACACACTTTTCTCTTTCTTCCATTACACACACTTTTCTGTTTCCTTCTCATTACACATACTTTTCTATTTCTTCTCATTACACACACTTTTCTATTTCTTCTCATTACACACACTTTCTGTTTCTTCTCATTACACACACACTTTTCTATTTCTTCTCATTACACACACTTTTCTATTTCTTCTCATTACACACTTTTCTGTTTCTTCTCATTACACATACTTTTCTATTTCTTCTCATTACACACACTTTTCTGTTTCTTCTCGTACACACACTTTTCTATTTCTTCTCATTACACACACTTTTCTGTTTCTTCTCATTACACATGTATATATTTCTTCTCATTACACACATGCTGCTATTTCTTCTCATTGCATACTTCTATTTCTTCTCATTGCACATACTTTTCTATTTGCTTCTCATTACACATACTTTTCTATTTCTTCTCATTACACATACTTTTCTATTTCTTCTCATTACACATACTTTCTATTTCTTCTCATTACACATACTTTTCTATTTCTTCTCATTACACATACTTTTTCTATTTCTTCTCATTACACTTTCTACATTCTATTTCTTCTCATTACATACTTTTCTGTTTCTTCTCATTACACATACTTTTCTATTTCTTCTCATTACACATACTTTTCTATTTCTTCTCATTACACATACTTTTCTATTTCTTCTGTTACACTTTCTGTTCTATTTCTTCTCTATTTTTTTTTCTGTTTCTATTATAATTTATATAGCCTTATTCTTCTAGAATTTTACATACTTTTCTATTTCTTCTGATTACACATACTTTTCCTTTCTTCTCATTACACATACTTTTCTATTTCTTCTCATTACACATACTTTTCTATTTCTTCTCATTACATACTTTCTATTTCTTCTCATTACACACACTTTTCTATTTCTTCTCGTACACATACTTTTCTATTTCTTCTCATTACATATTTTCTATTTCTTCTCATTACACATACTTTTTCTATTTCTTCTCATTACTCACTTATTTTTTCTATTTCTTCTGATTACACATACTTTTCTATTTCTTCTGATTACACATACTTTTCTATTTCTTCTGATTACACATACTTTCCTATTTCCTTCCTCATTACACATACTTTTCTATTTCTTCTCATTTTCTATACTTTTCTATTTCTTCTCATTACACATACTTTTCTATTTCTTCTCATTACACATACTTTCTATTTCTTCTCATTACACATACTTTTCCTATTTCTTCTCATTACACATACTTTTCTATTTCTTCTCATTACACATACTTTTCTATTTCTTCTCATTACACATACTTTTCTATTTCTTCTCATTACACTTTCTGTTCTATTTCTTCTCATTACATACTTTCTGTTTCTTCTCATTACACATACTTTTCTATTTCTTCTCATTACATACTTTTCTATTTCTTCTCATTACACATACTTTTCTATTTCTTCTCATTACACTTTCTGTTCTATTTCTTCTCATTACACACACTTTTCTTCTTCTCATTATATTTTTCTATTTCTTCTCATTACACATACTTTTCTATTTCTTCTCATTACACATACTTTTCTATTTCTTCTCATTACACATACTTTTCTATTTCTTCTCCATGCACATACTTTTTCTATTTCTTCTCATTACACACTTTTCTGTTTCTTCTCATTACACATACTTTTCTATTTCTTCTCATTACACATACTTTTCTATTTCTTCTCATTACACATACTTTTCTATTTCTTCTCATTTACATACTTTTCTATTTCTTCTCATTACACATGCCTTTCTATTTCTTCTCCATTACACACACCTTTCTATTTCTTCTCATTACACACACCTTTCTATTTCTTCTCATTACACATACTTTTCTATTTCTTCTCATTACACATACTTTTCTATTTCTTCTCTCTGACACACACCCTTTTCTGTTTCTTCTCATTACACACACTTTTCTGTTTCTTCTCATTACACTTACTTTTTATTTTCTTCTCATTACATACTTTTCTATTTCTTCTCATTACACACATATATTTCTTCTCTACCTTTTCTGTTTCTTCTCATTACTGCTGCTATTTCTTCTCATTACATACTTCTATTTCTTCTCATTACACTTTCTGTTCTATTTCTTCTCATTACACACACTTTTCTATTTCTTCTCATTACACACACTTTCTGTTTCTTCCTCATTACATATACTTTTCTATTTCTTCTCATTACACATACTTTTCTATTTCTTCTCATTACACATACTTTTCTATTTCTTCTCATTACACATACTTTTCTATTTCTTCTCATTGCACATACTTTCTCTTTTCTTCTCATTACACATACTTTTCTATTTCTTCTCATTACACACACCTTTCTATTTCTATTTCTCATTACACATACTTTTCTATTTCTTCTCATTACACATACTTTCTATTCTTCTCTCCATTACACATACTTTTCTATTTCTTCTCATTACACACACCTTTCTATTTCTTTACTATTCTACATACTTTTCTATTTCTTCTCATTACATACTTTTCTATTTCTTCTCATTACACATACTTTTCTATTTCTTCTCATTACACACACCTTTCTATTTCTTCTCATTACACATACTTTTCTATTTCTTCTCATTACACACACTTTTCTATTTCTTCTCATTACACACACTTTTCTGTTTCTTCTCATTACACATACTTTTCTATTTCTTCTCATTACACATACTTTTCTATTTCTTCTCATTACATACTTTTCTATTTCTTCTCATTACACATACTTTTCTATTTCTTCTCATTACACATACTTTTCTCTTTCTTCTCATTACACATACTTTCTATTTCTTCTCATTACACACACCTTTCTATTTCTTCTCATTACATACTTTTTCTATTTCTTCTCATTACACATACTTTTCTATTTCTTCTCATTACATACTTTTCTATTTCTTCTCATTACACATACTTTTCTATTTCTTCTCATTGCACATACTTTTCTATTTCTTCTCATTACATACTTTTCTATTTCTTCTCATTACACATACTTTCTATTTCTTCTCATTACACATACTTTTCTATTTCTTCTCATTACATATATTTCTTCTCATTACACACACCTTTCTATTTCTTCTCATTACACACACTTTTCTGTTTCTTCTCATTACACATACTTTCTATTTCTTCTCATTGCACATACTTTTCTATTTCTTCTCTGAAACACACACACCTTTCTATTTCTTCTCATTACACACTTTTCTATTTCTTCATTACACATACTTTTCTATTTCTTCTCATTGCACATACTTTTCTATTTCTTCTCATTACACACACCTTTCTATTTCTTCTCCATTTACCACTTTCTGTTCTTCTCATTACATACTTTTCTATTTCTTCTCATTGCACATACTTTTCTTCTTCTCATTACACATACTTTTCTATTTCTTCTCATTACATACTTTTCTATTTCTTCTCTTTGCACATACTTTTCTATTTCTTCTCATTACACATACTTTTCTATTTCTTCTCATTACACATACTTTTCTATTTCTTCTCATTACACATACTTTTCTATTTCTTCTCATTACACATACTTTTCTATTTCTTCTCATTACACCTTTCTATTTCTTCTCTACACATACTTCTATTTCTTCTCATTACACATACTTTTCTATTTCTTCTCATTACATATACTTTTCTATTTCTTCTCATTGCACATACTTTTCTATTTCTTCTCATTACACATACTTTTCTGTTTCTTCTCATTACACATACTTTTCTATTTCTTCTCATTGCACATACTTTTCTATTTCTTCTCATTACACATACTTTTCTATTTCTTCTCATTGCACATACTTTTCTATTTCTTCTCATTACACTTTCTGTTCTATTTCTTCTCATTACACACACTTTTTCTATTTCTTCTCATTACACATACTTTTTCTATTTCTTCTCATTACACATACTTTTCTATTTCTTCCTCATTACACATACTTTTCTATTTCTCATTACACATACTTTTCTATTTTGCTTCTCATTACACATACTTTTCTATTTCTTCTCATTACACATACTTTTCTATTTCTTCTCATTACACACCTTTCTATTTCTTCTCATTACACACACTTTTCTGGCTCTATTTCTCATTATACTTTTCTATTTCTTCTCATTACACATACTTTTCTATTTCTTCTCATTACACATACTTTTCTATTTCTTCTCATTACACACACTTTTCTATTTCTTCTCATTACACACTTTTCTGTTTCTTCTCATTACACATACTTTTCTATTTCTTCTCATTACATACTTTTCTATTCTTTCATTACACATACTTTTCTATTTCTTCTACATTTACACATACTTTTCTATTTCTTCTCATTACACATACTTTTCTATTTCTTCTCATTACACACCTTTCTATTTCTTCTCATTACACACACTTTTCTGTTTCTTCTCATTACACATACTTTTCTATTTCTTCTCATTACACACACATACTTTTCTATTTCTTCTCATTACACATACTTTTCTATTTCTTCTCATTGCACACTTTTCTGTTTCTTCTCATTACACATACTTTTCTATTTCTTCTCATTACACATACTTTTCTATTTCTTCTCATTACACATACTTCTATTTCTTCTCTATTACACATACTTTCTATTTCTTCTCATTGCACATACTTTTCTATTTCTTCTCATTACATACTTTTCTATTTCTTCTCGGCACACATACTTTTCTATTTCTTCTCATTACACATACTTTTCTATTTCTTCTCATTACACATACTTTTCTATTTCTTCTCATTACACATACTTTTCTATTTCTTCTCATTACATACTTTCTATTTCTTCTCATTACATACTTTTCTATTTCTTCTCATTACACATACTTTTCTATTTCTTCTCATTACACACACCTTTCTATTTCTTCTCATTACACATACTTTTTCTATTTCTTCTCGTACATACTTTTCTATTTCTTCATTACACATACTTTTCTATTTCTTCTCATTACACACACCTTTCTATTTCTTCTCATTACACATACTTTTCTTTGCTTCTCATTACACATACTTTTCTATTTCTTTATTACACATACTTTTCTATTTCTTCTCATTACACACACCTTTCTATTTCTTTCTCATTACATACTTTCTATTTCTTCTCATTACACACACTTTCTATTTCTTCTCATGCACACTTTTCTGTTTCTTCTCATTACACATATACTTTTCTATTTCTTCTCATTACACATACTTTTCTATTTCTTCTCATTACATACTTTTCTATTTCTTCTCATTGCACATACTTTTCTATTTCTTCTCATTACACATACTTTTCTATTTCTTCTCATTACACATACTTTCTATTTCTTCTCATTACACACACCTTTCTATTTCTTCTCATTACACATACTTTTCTATTTCTTTCTCATTACATACTTTTCTATTTCTTCTCATTACACATACTTTTCTATTTCTTCTCATTACACATACTTTTCTATTTCTTCTCATTACATACTTTTCTATTTCTTCTCATTGCACATACTTTTCTATTTCTTCTCATTACACATACTTTTCTATTTCTTCTCATTACCTTTTCTATTTCTTCTCATTACACATACTTTTCTATTTCTTCTCATTACATGCTTTCTTTCTTCTCATTACACACACCTTTCTATTTCTTCTCATTACACACTTTTCTGTTTCTTCTCATTACACATACTTTTCTATTTCTTCTCTATTTGCATACTTTCTATTTCTTCTCATTACACACACCTTTCTATTTCTTCTCATTACACACACTTTTCTTCTTCTCATTGCATACTTTTCTATTTCTTCTCATTACATACTTTTCTATTTCTTCTCATTACACACACCTTTCTATTTCTTCTCATTACACACACTTTCTGTTTCTTCTCATTACACATACTTTTCTATTTCTTCTCATTGCACATACTTTTCTATTTCTTCTCATTACACATACTTTTCTATTTCTTCTCATTACACATACTTTTCTATTTCTTCTCTTGCATACTTTTCTATTTCTTCTCACTTCTACTTACTTTTCTATTTCTTCTCATTACATACTTTTTATTTCTTCTCATTACATATTTCTATTTCTTCTCATTACACACACCTTTCTATTTCTTCTCATTACACACACTTTTCTGTTTCTTCTCATTACACATACTTTTCTATTTCTTCTCATTACACATACTTTTCTATTTCTTCTCATTACACTTTCTGTTCTATTTCTTCTCATTACACATACTTTTCTATTTCTTCTCATTACACACACTTTTCTGTTTCTTCTCATTACATACTTTCTATTTCTTCTCATTGCACATACTTTTCTATTTCTTCTCATTACACATACTTTTCTATTTCTTCTCATTACACACTTTTCTATTTCTTCTCATTGCACATACTTTTCTATTTCTTCTCATTACATACTTTTCTGTTCTTCTCATTACACATACTTTTCTATTTCTTCTCATTACATACTTTCTCACTAACTATATTCACATACTTTTCCTTCTTCTCATTACACATACTTTTCTATTTCTTCTCATTACACATACTTTTCTATTTCTTCTCATTACACACACCTTTCTATTTCTTCTCCTTCTACCTTTTTCTGTTTCTTCTCATTACATACTTTCTCTTTCTTCTCATTTTTTATGTATCTTCTTCTCATTACCTTTCTGTTCTATTTCTTCTCATACATACTTTTCTATTTCTTCTCATTACATACTTCTGTCTTCTCATTACACATACTTTTTCTGTTTCTTCTCATTACACATACTTTTCTATTTCTTCTCATTACACATACTTTTCTGTTTCTTCTCGCTTGCTCCCTTTTCTCTTCTTCTCATTACATACTTTTCTATTTCTTCTCATTGCACATACTTTTCTATTTCTTCTCATTACACATACTTTTCTATTTCTTCTATTTTCTTTTCTGTTTCTTCTCATTACACGCACTTTTCTATTTCTTCTCATACATATTTTCTATTTCTTCTCAAACATACACACCTTTCTATTTCTTCTCATTACACACACTTTTCTGTTTCTTCTCATTACACATACTTTTCTATTTCTTCATTCATTACACTTTCTATTTCTTCTTCTCATTACACATACTTTTCTCTTTCTTCTCATTACACACACTTTTCTATTTCTTCTCATTACACACACTTTTTCATTTACTTCTCATTACACACACTTTTCTGTTTCTTCTCATTACACATACTTTTCTGTTTCTTCTCTTTCCCTTTTCTATTTCTTCTCATTACATTTTCTTTTCTATTCATTCTCATTACACATACTTTTGTATGTCTTCCTATTACACTTTCTTTTCTATTTATTTTTATTACATTTTCTTTTCTATTCATTCTAATTACATATATTTTTCTATTTCTTCCTATTACACTTTCGTTTCTATTTATTTTCATTATACTTTCTTTTCTATTCATTCTCATTACACATAATTCTGTAAGTAATTTATTAGAATATATCTAAGCGTTAACCGATCCCAAAAAGCAACATTTTCCATTATATTTTGTGGCACCATTTGTGCTAATTGAATTTTTTTCGTATATCAAGGCATCAGATCTTGATCTGTCAGTGACTCTATGTTGGTTGAGTTTGCGTCAAGCGTCTTGACGAAATGCATAAAAGTGCTCAAAAGACTACCTGAAATTACGTTTGCTGTTGATTTCTTACGAACCCTGTACATTGATTCGAAAAATCTTTGTGTACATCAAAGATACGGACCTTGAATTTGCATAAAGCTTCTCGGAGGAGAAGAATTCGTAAATTCTAAGCGTTTCGGTGATTTCTGCCGTACCCTGTAAATCGATTCAAAAGTTTTTGCATACATCAAAGGTTCATATCATAATCGAAAAATAACCAAATTTGGCTGAAATCGGACCAAGAGTTTCGGAGAATTGGTGTTCGTTAGAATGGAGACTCACACACGGAGAGACAGACATATCCATTTTTATAAAAATAGATAACTTAAATAAATGTAATTAACTCCATTTTCAATAACTGAAACTCAACTAAGAGATAGATTTTTGATTCTGTGTCTGAAGAAATTTGTCTTTTTCTCCCCAACAAATATTTGAAAGGCTGTTTTTTAACTTATTCTTGGCTTCTGGATCTTCTATCACTTATAAATTATTCTAGTACTGAAAACAAATAAAAATATGTAGGTAGTCAATTTCGTGAATATCGAGATTGTGCAAAAACCTCTCACGTTCTAAAATCGTTTGCCCTCTAAAAAGGACTTTTATAGTAATCAAAAAATAATGTCGGATAAAAATTCCTTAACAAAATGACTGTTGCTTGCATTTCATGTACGAAGCCGAAGCCGGTAGATTTGTCTCCGTTGCCTAAATTTGTAGAGGAACTTTCCGTTTCCCTAAAGTAAGAAGGGATGCATTTTTGTTTTGTGCTCTGTTTTGTTGAATGTGTCTTGTCATTGCCTGGTTTTGTGCTCTGTTTTGTTGAATGTGTCCTGTCATTGCCTGCTGGAGATCAACGCTTTTTCTTTTTACAAGAGCAGGATGCATTCGAGGTAATGCTGTCGTTTATCTGATTAACTTGCTCGCAATAAAATTATGCAGTCATGTTTTTCCCATGTTTAAATAGTTCTTAATGGACAAAAACTTTCATATTCCGCCAGACACAGGATATATGGCTGTGGATGGAGTCCTGATTTTAGTGATTGCAGTGTTTTTTTCAGTTATGATACACCCTGTTTTCTTTTTCTATTAAAATTCAGAACTGTTGTGGATTCCGGAGGAGGAACCGCCAAAATAATGAACAACAAAAAACTGGTATGGAGATAGAAAGTAGGTTATATTGAATATAATATACAAACTGGAACGCGGGTTGGTCAATTCAGGAATACTATTAATAGTAATAAATATACACACACTATACTTATTCTAGCTGCGTGGAGCTCAGAGCTAGTCTGGTCTCTGGATAACTTTGGTATCTGTCGGAACTCTTCGATAACTGTAACGGATCTCTACGAATTACTCTCCACTGTAAACTGCAACTACAACTGAGATTCCAGATCTTCCAACGTTCTCTCTATGACAGATTTTTATATACACTCAGTCGAGTCCATTATAATATGCAAAAGGGGAGATCCCCGCCACACCCCACTCCTTAGCATCTTTTTTTGGGAGGAGTTAATATTTTTTCCGTTTGTTTTCTATTATTCTCAACGGTTTCAAAATTCTTTTCCGTCGCGACAACGTTTTTTGAGGGTGACGAGCTTGGCTCTTCACTCTTCTTTTGTATTTGGTTGATGTGTCTCTTAGATTTTTCTCCCCGTATTGTGTATATCGCATTTTTTAGTCCGTTTATAATTGTTTCAGATTCCCAATGTGTCATGTAATTTTTTAACATTGTGAAATAAACTTTTTCACCTGGTTTGAATGCTTTTTTCGTAACTATGGGAGTAATAAATACTGGTTGCACGTTCTTCTCTTGCTCGATTTTTGTTGCGATTTGTTACGTCGTTCTATACTGTTTGAGAGTACCTATGGAATTTGTTTGTGTAATTCATTTTTCAATTTCGTAGTTTCTGTCGGCACGCTCTTTATTTTTTAACAACAAGAGCTAATAGGTAAATCCCATACATTAAACTTCTGCGTCCAATCCGTTCCTATCAGGTTATGTGTATTTTTCGTGACGTATATTTTTAGCTTTTTGATTTTTCCCTGAAATTTCACATTCACGATTATTTCACCGTCGAAAATAATCCGTTTTCCTGTTTACGATTTAGCAATTTTTTGTGTGTGTAACATGGTTGGCCTATTCAGTTTCATGTCTGTAGATTGTTTATTGTTAATTTCTAACCTGAATCCAGCTGTAATTTGATCTTCTTATTCAATATTTCAAGTTCTACATTTTTTCTTGTGTTTTCTTTGTTTTCATATTCCACTCTAGTAGATCTTACCCTACTAGGCTGGTTTTTGTTTCTGCATACAGCTGCCTTGTGTCCAATATTTCCACACGCTAGGAAGCTTTTGTACTTGAACCGACAATCTCTAACCCAATTCAAACCACCACATCTGTAACATGCAGAAGAGGGAGGGTCTGTTGTTTATTTGATTTCTGTCACTAATTGCTTTGTATCTTTTTTCTTTGTCGGTAAAATCTTGTTTTACTTTTGGGGAGAGTGAAAAAATAATTTGTTTAACTTACGAATATGCGCGACTCCTGCTTCTTCGATACATTTACTGTCTTTTTAATACTTAGGCATTTTTGGCAATCCTCTGATAGTTTTTGCAGCGTTAAACCTGGTTCATTTTGGAGTTTGGTCAGCATTCGTTTTCTCATTTCACTGTCTTTAGCAGCGACTAGTCCTTTGACAAATTCGAGGCATTTAAAGTTGTCTGGAGTTAGCTCAACCAATTTAAAGTCATCACAATGTTTTTGACGATGGCTGCGAATGTTGAATAGTCCTCATTTTCGTTTTTCACGAGATTAAGACATTACCACCTTTTGTGAAACAGTCATTTTTGGGCTAAATAGCTCAATGAAGCCTGTCACTGCCTCCTCGAACGTCTTCTTTATTAGAATATAATCTACAAATTTAGTATATTCTTTCGTACCTAATTTTCTGAACAAAAGCCTTAACTTTTTCTTTTCAGTCCAGTTCTGACAGTCGATATTAAAAATATCTTCATATTGCTTGTAATATTCTCCAAAATTTTTGTCTTCATCAAAAGTTTCTAACGCGCTCCACACAGCATTTTCCTCCTTTCCGTGTTCCTTTCTAGTATGTGTCTTGTTTTTTAGTAATAGTTCTTATAGTTGTTATTGTCTTCATTTGTTTTTTACATTTCTATTTGTCTTTCTCCATTTGTCTTTTGCATTCCCATTTGCTTTACTTCTAATTTATATTGTCTTTCTTCACTTATTTTTATTGTCTTTCTTCACTTCTTTTTATGATTTCTAGTATTCCTTTCTGAAAGTCTTCCATGATTATCTGCTTTGATTCCGTGCGGGGTTTGCTTGTTTGTTTTTTTAACTATTGCTTTTCAGCAATTTATCTTGTAGAAAATTTTGTGGATAATTGTTTCTGTTGAAAGGGAGAACAAATATATTGACTTCCATTCCTATTTTACAGTTTTTTCATTCTATCTCTTTTTGTTTGTAATGCCAGCATGTTATCTGCGACAGTATTGCCAAATTGTTTGTGGTTGACCTGTATGATACTATAGTTTTTAGGTTGCTCTGTATGAATTCTGTTGTTGTGTTGTCATTTTGAATCTTCCGTCGCAAAGTTATTGTGATGATTTCTGTACGAAATCTTCGTAGCAACTTGTTATGGCGATTCGGGATATACGTGTACGCGAGTTCAAGTCTTCGTCGCCAATTTGTTGTGCGTCTTGTGTACGTGAGTTTGAGTCTTCGTTGCCAATTTATTGTGGATTCCGGAGGAGGAACCGCCAAAATAATGAACAACAAAAAACTGCCATGGAGATAGAAAGTAGGTTATATTGAACATAATATACAAACTGGAACGCGGGTTGGTCAATTCAGGAATACTATTAGTAGAAATAAACACATAAAAATCTTGAAGGGAAATAGTATGTCCGGGTAACTTATTCTAGCTGGATGAGGCTCAAAGTTAGACTGGCCTCTGGGTAACTTCGGCATCTGTCGAAACACTTCGATAACTGTAATGGATCTCTATGAATTACTCTCCACTGTAAGCTGCAACTACAACTGAGATTCCAGATCTTCCAACGTTCTCTCTATGACAGAATTATATATACACTCAGTCGAGTCCATTATAATATACAAAAGGGGGAGACCACAACAAGAACCTATTTTGATCCCCAGTAACAATAAGAAGTAAAACATAAAGATTTTCTTGTTAAAGAATTTGCTGCAGATGGTGGAGCGAATTGGATTAGCTTCTCAATCGAATGTTTATGAGGAATCCAAATTCCTTCTTTGCAAGCTTTTCTAATTAAATTTTGAAAGGTACTGCATATAATTAACATATGCCTAAGGGTATATACCTGTCATTTGTAAAATATGTTGTGACGCAGAATGATGAGACGTCGTGATGCTGATAATACAACGGTATATGTGTGCATCTCCAAAACTCTAAAAGATCAGAGATTGGCAGCTGATCTCTTCCCTGATCTAGCTCTACCAGCTCAGTGGGGGGAAACCTGGCTGGTCTCATTCAGTGCTTTGAAAACCAAAAAAGCTACATTCTTTCATCTCCTATCACGATGAGTGGTTTCTTAAAGGCCTCGTATCGTGAGTGATAATTCGAACTTAAACTCTACCCAGACAAAAAATGGAACTAGTACATAGGATCCATTGCTAAAGATGCTTGAAAAATGACCGGTTCACTATACTTATTCAGTAAGCTATTCTATACATTTACACGAGTCAGATCATACAGAAAAATGAGTAATGTTGGCATATATAGGCAGGAGCTGCCTAATCTTCACTTTTCAGTCACGATAGTGTCTAAAAGTTTCTCTGCTTTCTTATGGGTAACTAATTGTTTCCCACCCTACAACTTCTTTTCTCATAGACTAAACATCGCAAGCTTCTCGCTGCTCTATTTCCATGGAAAGTGTTCAGACGAATGATATTCCTCAATTCCAACAGATCACGGTTAAGACCCTCCATACTACCCAAATTGTAGCGAACCGCTCTCATTCCTTTCATATTCTATTGGTGAGATGTAAGTTTCATTTAAATTTTTGAAGATCAAATTTGACTGGAAAGCATGTAGCGGTAAAATTGTTTCACAAGATATAGAAGTGCGAGAAAAGTAACTATTAACATGCCAATTACATTTTCAATTAATGAAATCTCGATGCCATTCTCGAATTATCTTTAATTCATTAAGTTTAGGTGCCACAGCGAATACCACTTCTGAAAAATTACCATAAAAGTATTTAAAGAAAAGATGTAGGAATTACAACTGAATAGTGAGTTCGATCCTCACTGGGGCCCCATACTTGCAGCTTTGTGCCACAAATAAGCTACGCTTAAAAAATCACCATAATTAAAAGCGGAGAAATTCGTAATTACTTTCCAAACACCATAATATTTAAAATAAAATCATGTGTGTACAAATGTGCGTGTTTATATATATATATATATATATATATCAGTGGCTTTTAACTATTTCTTCTTCGTTCCATTCTTATATATTTGCGAAAGATGGCGCCGTCTATATTAACATTACGGTGATAATGGATAAGAGGCAAGGGAACAGAGTTAATATCACGTGTTTACGTTTTGCTGTAACAATCACCAGAAGTAAGCTGTAGGCGGAACAGTCAAGCGGTGGTCACGGGTTAGACAACAGCCTATAGACACCTGCATGATTTTGCTCCATAGGCTTACGAAAATTGTAAAAAAAAAGTGTTTATATACATATCATAATATAAATATATAAAAAGGTCGTATATTTACAGGGTGCTTCAAAAAGAACTGATATAATTTCGTAATTTAGTAAATTCTTGTTTAAATGATCACAAATTTTAACAGTATGTATTGAAATGACTCAAAGTTCTATCTTTTATGTTTCATTTTACTTTTAGATATAGAAATAACATTCACTGGAAAATAAAAGGTGTTTGTGATATTCACAGTCAAGGGTGTTTGTGATATTCACAGTCAAACAAAAATGTGCAGCGTATATCTATTGAAGAATTGGATAAAAATGCACAAATTGGAATGCAGTTTTAGTCATGCCAGAAAACATTCAAAGAAGAAGACTGCACAAAGGCAACTGATGTGTGGTGTGTCACAGACGGGACTCATATTAGAAAGCTTGCGAAATCGTTTACGAAACACAAATACCTTCGGATTTATGACTCAAATTTGTAGTTAGTGCGACATTTACATCACAACTGATAAGCCTTTTTAGTACACTATACAAACACACACATATCATTTTTTATGATATTTTTTTACCACCAAAAACAACTTTGGCGCTAAACATTATTACAATAAAACTATATATATATATATATATATATATATATATATATATATATATGTATTGAAATGATGTCTCATTTGACATTATTTCTATACATTTAGAACTAACACACACACACACACACACACACATATATATATATATATATATATATATATATATATATAAGCAGAAAGAGTTTGTCACTTTGACTGAGCAAGTTCATGCCGGCTTCGATAAAACACCTGCTAGCCAAAATACATCTAATCAGTAAACCACTGAATAAACAACTGCCTAGGTGTTAAACTTTATCATAATTTTATATATATATGTATGTATTTGTTATTTTTAGGTGTATAGAAATAATGTGATATGAAACATCATTTCAAAATATGTATTCACACACACACAGACACACACTGTGTCTGTGTGAATACGTATTTTGAAATGATTTTTCATATGACATTATTTCTATACATCTAGAACTTATATATATATATAAGCACAAATAATTTGTCAATTTAACTGAGCAAGTTCATGCTGGTTTCAATAAAGCACCTGCTTGCCAAAATACATCTAATCAGTAAAGCCAATGAAAAAAAACGACTTTGGTGCAAAACATTTTTTGTCACAACTTAACACTATATGAAACATTTTTACATCCTCTGTATCCATCCAAAAAAACAAAAATTAAAAAAATTAAATCAAAATTAATAAAATCTTTCATGTTATTCGTTTTTAACGAAACATGTTTAAAAGAAATATTACTACCTAAATAATCATTAATATATTTGTTAAGCTTTCGTAAGCTATTATGAAATATTTTTTGTTCGATGATATTGATAAATTTCTTTGTTTTTATATGTCACGTTTTCATGCGGCTGTGGTTAGCATGTCAGATTAAGCCTCCTCAAAAAGAAAGTAACATATACCTTCAGAGACAGATTCCAATGCATTAATAAGCAAATACTGAAACCAGTTTTAAATTTGCAGAGATCTACTGAGTAAGGTAAACTTACAATCGTTTCTTTTTTTCAGTTTGTATTCTGAAATTTAAAGAAACCTAACGTACAAATAAGGGGGAGCTAGAGCAGTAGACAAAAGGCCAACAGAGCTTCAAAGAAAAAAGAAAAAAATTATTATTAAAGCATACGAAAAAAAAAAATTATTAAAGCATACGAACAAATTCACATAATTTTCATTTTTTTGTTTTGATAAAGCCTTGAATTGATAAATGCATAATCAAATCTATTTCCACTCAAATCTATTTTCATAAAACGTTTGCATTTATCACACACACACACACACACACACACACACACACACGCACATATGTACACACACACACACACACATATATATATATATATATGGCACAGAGGTAGAAACGCCGACTGACGCCACTTCAGTCGGGTTGCAATCCTGGGTTAAAAGCAATCGGAGTCTAACAGTACTGATGAGCTGTGATACAGCGAAACAGATCTGTCTGCGGATGACTATATATATATATATATATATATATATGTGTGTGTGTGTGTGTGTGTGTGTGTGTGTGTGTGTGTGTGTGTGTGTGTGTTCATGTGGCTATTCAAGATAAACGAATATTCGTTGCTTAAATTTTGTTTCGATTTAATTTTTGATCATTTTCTTGTTCCCGGATAGAATTTAAATATATATTGTCAAATGCATTCTGATTATTTTATGCTTTCGTAAGGTATTATGAAATATTTTTTGTTCGTTGATATTGATAAATGTCTTTGTTTGTTTTCAAATGTCACATTTTCATTCGGCTGTGGATATCATGTCTGATTTTTTAAGAATGGCGTCTTTAAATATCAGTTTGAGATTTCGTGTTCAATTCACACACACACACACACTATATATATATATATGTGAGTGTGTGTGGTGTGAAATAATATTGAAACGTGTTCAATTGTCAAAGTTAAAAACTTTTGGGGATTTCTATATCCTTGTGATGCAGTAGATATCTGCTCTGAACGAAAAATCAGGAGTCAATTTCTAATTCCAGTTGAATTCATTGCATTCACTTACGCGCAAATACCCTTGGGAAAGTTATTAATCCGTCTATTCCCACCAGTTATTGGTTAAATAACAGGAGAGATTGGGTTCTATAGACTTGGTAGGCGACTAATCTACCGCAGAAAGTAATAGCAATCTACTGCGACATAGTCTTCTGCTCACTCAGTCAAGTCTCTTTCAATACATGATCGCCCAAGCGTGTATCATTTATGGCACTCAACTGATTGACTGATATCCTTACTTTTTTTTAAAAAATTATTTGTGTTTTTTAATCATTTCACCCCAAGCAAGACAGTACAACCACTGGTGCACTTGGGGTTACATAACAGATGAGTGATGAGAAAGAGGAACAAGTTACAGGGGGTTTTAGTGAATGAGTAAGAGAAGGATGAGAAAACTGGCGTGAAGAGAGCTACGTGAGAGTAGAGTTGAAAGGAAGAAGAACATAACATTTTTCGATATGGAAAACGCATGGATAGACTAAAAAACAAAAAAACAAATCATTTACTTTCAACCACCACAGAAAGATTGTATGATGATTTGCCTTGGATTCATTTCAGAAATGGCCAAATTAATTTATTGTTTACGAGCCATTATGACAATGAGAAGAGGATTTGCCTTAAATTCAATAGAAAATAACTCGGGAAAAACATTGAAACTGTAGACTTGAACGCAAGATTGTAAAAATAAATGTTAACAACACTCTTTTTTTTTATCTTTTTTAATCACGAGAAACGCCAGATTAGAGAAGAAACTTCTTCTTCTTCTTCTTCAGGACGTAGGCGATCATGGACTTCAACTTGGATCTGTCTATTTTCGCTCTCAATATTTTTCCTCTTAGTATCTCAGCTGTCTCTTCCTGATGTCATATATGAGTTTTCTTCTCGTTTGCATCCTATCCAACATCTCGTCTTTGCTCACGTGCTCGGTTCATGATAACCTCAGCATTTTTATGTAAACCATTTCTGCTGCCTTGAGCTTCTTCTTAATTCTTGAAGAGATCTTCCAACATTCCCTGCTATACAGAAGAATAGATATCAGTCCATATCTCTTTTCGTTGTTTCCAATTAGAGTTTTTATCTCTCAGTACCCTGGTTAGCTTTTAAAGTTTGTCCTTCTCCATGCCAATGCGTCTTCAGATCTCAATGTCGCACTTTCCAACCTTTGTCGGAAAACTTCCCAGTTATTTAAATTTCTTTACTTGTTTTATTTTAGTTTCTCCGACCCGTAATTGGCATTTTTGGATCTTCTTTATCTGATGATAATCCGGATGATGAATTTTGTTATGTGGCTTGTTAAGCTGATTGTTCGGTGGAGGTAACATTCCTTAGATAGTGCTATGAAAATTCATGTGCTTAGATCCTCCGGTATATTGCCATTGTTGTAGATTTCGTTTATTATTTCTCTGGCCCTGTCTACGACGAAGCAGTCTAAGAACGTCAGCATCTCTGTTACAATACCGTAGGGTCCTGCTGCTTTGTTTCTGTTCAATTTCGCTATTGCCGATTCCACTTCGGTCTTCAATATTTCTAGTCCATCCGTATTTCTGTGCGTTGCTGGTTGCTCTCTCTTATCTTGGATGAGATCTCAGATTTACATGTAACATCTCTGAAGTATTTTTTCTTATTCTAGTAAAAGTGTTCCGTAATTTGCTTTTATATGTCCGGTTGCTGAGCAGCTCTTTTGTCCTGTTAGTGACTTTATTTTTTTTATGCATAACTTTGTTTGTCGTGCTTAGTCTCTCTCTTTTGGTGCATCCGGCCATTTTTTTAGCCTGTCTGCATTTCGTCCTTATTTTCTTGCGTATTTTCTTGTATTCCGTTCTATATCTTGGCATCGTGCACTATTTTTTTCGCATCATGTCAATAATCGCTTCACTTGTTTTTTTTTTTTTTTGTTTTTTTTCCCCGACGTGCTTTTTCTTTTGAGATGATGTCGTTCGCAGATGTCACTAGAGCTTCCTGCTGGTTCCGGTCATTCACGAGTCTGTTTTACTGCAGTCTTATGGCTGCGTTATATTTATTTAATCTCCGTAGTTTTATACTTATTTTGATGGCAGGCGGTCGCTTCCGCATTCAGCATCTGGATAGGTTATGCAGTGAAGGATTGCGGTCCTGAATCTCTTGTTGATTGTAATATAATCAATTTGGTTCTTAATTCCTCTTCCTAGACTTCTCCATATCCATAATCATCTTGAGTGCTCTTGCAAATAGGTCTTGGTTATTATCTAGTCATTCACTGAGCACCATTAGACCCATTTTTCACCGCGGACATTACGACGTCCTTGTTCGAAATTGCCGACCGTTTCACTTTCTGTCCCTTGTCCAACGTTGGTATTCAGATCTTCCATGATAATTCTGATTTTTTGTGAATTGCACTGTGCCTTGGCGTTGTCTAGCATGGAGTTGGATGGTTCGATTTCTTCTTCTGTACTTTCTTTTATAACGTTCCACGTCCCAAGAATTATTTTCTGTTTGGTGCGAACAGTTGTAAAATAATGGTCCGGTG
Organism: Ascarosepion bandense; assembly: GCA_037127315.1. Lineage (NCBI taxonomy): Eukaryota > Metazoa > Mollusca > Cephalopoda > Sepiida > Sepiidae > Ascarosepion > Ascarosepion bandense. Next base: position 697,517 of record JBBBDQ010001157.1, read on the forward strand.
ATACCTGTCACTCATGTCTCCAATTATGGGTGAGGGATAAATTCTGAGGAAATGTGTCCCCTTTACGCCCTTTATACTAACATTCGCTGGATGACGGTCCGTTGACACCAGTTGCGCACGTCACTCTTTAGCTGGCGATGAGTCATTGTTTTTAGGCTTAACCCCCTTCACGCCGTTAGAGTTTATAATTTTATTGTGCATGTCCATGAATATTATTGGGAGGAATAGTGGAGTGGTTTCCCATTGCCTTCTTTACGGTATTTTATCGAGACACTACATCTAGTTAGCTGGTCGTTGACTCCTCAAAGGTTTTTGTAGGTTTAATTTTGTTCTACCTGGTTGCTAACATCCGTCTGACGAACCCGAAAATGAAAAAAGTAAGAAAAATAAAACATACCTGTGTTTTTCGAGGAGTAGGAACCGGAGTAGGTCCGGTTTCTTAATTGGCTTTGTAAGTGAAATAATTAAGGTAGTGTGAACGAAAAAATGTAAATATTAGATAGTATATATCCGAATATCCACTTTCATAGAGGAAGTTGCGGCTGTGGATATCATGTCAGATTACGCCTTCACAAAAATAAAGTAGAATATACTTTCAGAAACAGATTTCACTGAATTAATAAGCAAATGCTGAAACCACTTTAAATTTGCAGAGATCTACTGAGTAAGTTAAACTTACAACCGTTTCTCTTTTTCAGTTTGTATACTCAAAAGTTAAAGAAACCGAACGTACAAATAAGGGGTGGGTGGGGAGACCAACAGAGCTTCAAAGAAAAAGAAAAAACTCATTATTTAAGCTAAGCATATACAATTTTCATTCTTCTTCTTTTTGATCTGATGAAGCCTTAAATTGATAAATGCATAATCAAATCTATTTCCAGTCAAATCTAATTCCAATTAAATCTATTTTCATGAAACGTTTCTATTTGTCATATGTGTGTGTGTGTGTGTGTGTGTGTGTGTGTGTGTGTGTGTGTGTATTGATGTGGGTATTGAAGGTAAACGAACATTCGTTGCAAAAAATTTGTTTCGATTAAATTTTTGATCATTTTCTTGTTCCCGAATAGAATTTAAAGATATATTGTCATTGAATTCTGATAATTTTATGCTTTCGTAAGCTTTTATGAAATATTTTTTGTTCGTTGATATTCCTTTATTTGTTTTCAATTGTCACGTTTTTACGCGGCTGTGGATATCATGTCTGATTTTTTAAGTATGCCGTCTTTCAATATCAGTTTGAGATTTCATGTCCTATTCATATTATATATTTGAGATTTCGTGTCCAGTTCAAACACACACACACACACACACACACACTATATATATATATATATATATCTATATATATATATATATATATATATTGTGTGTGTGTGTGTGTGATGAACTCAACGACCAAGTGAACAGACCGAAGGCGATCTGCATGATATTCGTGCTTGTAGGCCAAGGACTTTGAAAGGAGATGAGCGCTGCCAAGTATCTCGAAGCACGCTGAAAGAATGATGAATAAATGAAAGCAACCATGACCATTCTGGATCGGCCAAGGCCCCGATTAGCAATGATCTCGCGTATCATTTAATCGTTTCTGGATGGGAGTCGTAAGTCGGCTGCTGCAGCGAAAAGTCTTGCTATCAGGTTATTATCTGCAACATTTACGCTCCAGGAAGAACTCATTTATGAACTTAAAAGTTATCGATGGGACATCATTGACATGTTTGAAGTCACATGCATTGTTTTTAGTAAAACAACTACTCCAGATAGACATCAAATTTGTTTCTTTGTAGATGAAAAGTGGTACCAGCATGGCCTGGCATTTATTGTAAGAAGATAAGAAGTAAGCAGTGACATCAGCTTTACTCCTATTTCCAGTAGGCTTATTTTTTATCCGTGTATCAGCCAAACCATACAGCATAACAATAATCTAGGTCTATGCTCCAACAAATTGAAGTATATCCAATGGGGTCAGCTCTGAGAAATTCAAACTAAGAGTGAATAGAACAAATACTAACACGTATGTCAACATTACCATAAATGAAAATTCACTGGAGGAAATATCCAGTTTAAATACTTAGGAGCAGTCTTGTCTTTATCGAACACGGATAGCAGCAGATAAAGTAGCGGTAGCCAAATTGGCAAGAATATGGAGGAGAAAAATTAGCTTTTAAACAAAGTAAAGATTGTACAATTCGCTGGTAGTTTGCATTTTTCAATATAGATGTGAAATGTAGACACTATTGGCAGAAACAGAGAGAAGGATTCAGGCGTTTAGGAACATGTGCATGAGTAAAATTCCTTGGCATTTTCTATTGGGGATGTTAAAGCAATGAACATATGCAGATGAGGGTTGAATGTTTTGTGGGTCACCAGGAACCTCTTCTTGCCATCCTCAACGGAGAATAATGGCGTTGTTTGGACACATTCCAAGACACGACAACCTGTTCAAAGCTATCGTGCAAAGCGCCGTTGAAGGTAGACGTAGATACAGGCGTCAACGCAAGATTTGTTTGGACAGTGTCAAACAGTGGACTGCTGGTGGATGCCGTACAGAAACTGTTTTGGAGGAGTGTCATTGCTTCTGCGTTCGAATCCTCTCTACGGTTATATATATATATATAAAGAGAGAGAGAAATTTGCGATGGACGTTACTCTAAGAAAACGTACGAAGATTGTAACGCTGCAAGAACACAGTGGCAAGCCTTACACGGATATTGTTGGTATCAGCTTTTTAACTGTTAATCGTGTCATATGTAGTTTGTTTCTTTTTCATTATACAAATATAACATATTAATGGTTAGGTACATGAACTTATTATACAAGGTATTTTTAAAGTACATTTTGTTAATTTCATTACTATGTCTCCTCAACTTTATATTAAGGTAACACGTGAATTAACACGTGTGTGATTGAAATATTTTGAAAAGAAAACTGAAGTAAATATGTTAATGGAAATTTATATTTTATCGAGTTTCTTTTTACGTTCCATGCTTCAAAAGCAAAGATTCTCAACGTGAGGCCTTTGACCCATAAGTGGGTTCGATAGATATTTTAAATAAGCCTGAAGACCCCAGGAGAAATATAGTCATTAGTCTGGATTTATTTTTTCTACTACATTTTGCTTTTGTAAATAAAGTGTATTTCCTGTTACATAGAATTTTCTTTTTGTGCTTATGAAGGCCTAAAATCTTTTGACCCCCCCCTCCCTCACAAAAAAATTGAGAAACACTGCTTTAAAGAATCATCTTTTTTTATCATTTCACCCCAAGTAAGGCGGGACCGCCACGCGTGCGTCGGGGGTAAAAGTCAGAGGAAAGACAGGAGGTATTGAAGAAAGAATAAAAGATGAACGGGATTCAAAAAGATAGATGGCAACTGACGTTGCATTTAAATTTTTGGAGATTGTAGCTATTAGGGTAGCAAGCAAACGGAATGGAGTTGCACAAGCAAGAAATGCGAGGAAAGAAACTGTTAAAGTAGAAGTGGTAGTTACATTTAACTATTTCAATGGTAAATGGGTGGGACCTAGGCGCCAATATAGTAGCACGCTTACATTTACGTGGTCGGAGCACCAGGAAAAAAGGCCGTCAGAGAAGTTGCGATGAAAACATTTGTCGAAAAGACAGAGGGAAGTCATAAATAGTAATTTGATTTATTTTACTTCAACCCTGGAATGGATATTTCTTCTTTTTACGATGTCTCTTCAAGAGGTGAACGATCATGATTCTCCATATCTTCCTTTGTACATCTTTGCAATATTAATAATTTTCCTACGCTCACTCCCAGTTGTACAACTCATTTGTGAAACCTCATTAGGTCGATTGTTCACTGTTTCACTCTGCTCCTCTTGCCTTCAATATGCCCATTAAGTGTTAAATTTTCCAAGCTTTATTTCCTTATCATGTGTTCCATTTCATTTTTTTCTTTCTGATTCTATGTATAAGCATGTATTTCGTCGCTTAAAACTTCTGCATTGTTTACATGCTCGGAATATAACATTTTTAGCATCCACGATGTAGAACATCTGTGTTGTCTAATGCTTTCTGTTCATCACTAAAGAAATTGTCCAGTATTCACTGTTTTATAGAAGTTGATATCCGCTTAGAACGAGAAATTGGGGAAACCGAGTTTGAGTTTTAGTTGGTTGAATTCACTTACGCGCAAATAATTTTGGAAAATGTATTAATCCGTCTCTTCTCTTCAACTATGGGTCAAATAACATGACAAATTGGGTTTTATAGCCTCGATTGGCAATCAGCTTATCGCACAAAGTAATGAAATCCCACTGCGGGATAACCTTCTGCCCAGTCTGTCAAGTCTCTTTCGAGACATGATTACCAAACGTGTATCACGTAGGGCACTTAAATGACTAAATAATACATAGGAGCTGAGCACTTTTTTCTTAATACTTTGTTTCTTAAGACTTGGAAGGCATCTTTTGCTTTTTCAATGAACATCCGAATGACGGTTTCATATTTTCATTTTCAGCTGTTTTATTCATAGCAAGTAATGTAATTCAAGCGGTGGCTAACCGCATTTTTAGTTTAAACAAGTTCATATTATATAACAGCTCAAACAAACATTCGATTTATATCATTTATTTAATCAAATGTATTACGTTAGGTGAATATTCCGTCATTAAGTAGGGTATTATATCTTTGAAATTCCAAGGATAAATGCGAACTCGGGGCCTTTAGAAACTCGTTTAAATTATGACGTGTTTCTCTAATTAGCGAGTGCTTCAATAAAAGCCACACTCATATAGTTTATACAGTAAAGCTGTTTACAAACAAGTGCGTTGTAAGCTGTGGTTTTATTAAGAAAATATTGCAATTTGACGTGGAGCAAGCTTGTCTTACTAGATCAATTGCGACTGAGTAGTGAGTTCCATTCTTACTCGGTGCTTCATATTTTCGAGCATGTGCCACATTTAAGTTCTGCTTAGCGCAACTATATAAAAACAACCAGAGAAGACGTTTCAATTTTGGTGCAAACTTGATGATAGATGATGACACCAATGGGAAAGTGGCAAATCCTGCCGCATCTGGAAAGGATTACGTCCATGACTGTCAAAAAGTAGAACATGCACATCTATCTATCTATCTATCTATCTATCTATCTATCTATCTATCTATGCTTTTCTGTCTGTCTGGCTGTTTGTCTGTCTGTCTGGATAGCTAGCTAGCTAGCTAAATTTGTTATTACGTTTAAAATGTATGGTAGACGCTGTTAAATCTCCAATAAAAGACACAATCCAAAAATACTTTTAAAACTTTGGGGACGGGTTCCAGATTCTACCGTAAACTTACCTTCATCATCATTTCTCCATCACACCCAAATGGTACATAGGGCAGCAACTTTTTGTTGCTGTTTCTGTAACAAACTGTTTTTTTACGGGGCAGGGTTGTTATCCCTGCACCCAACCCTCAAACCTGGAGGACTGGTGGACCATTCTTATATTAAATAACTAAAAAACGAAGGATTTGTGGACATATCTTTATATAGACTTTCGTCCTTGTTTTGATGCCAGGAACCCGTCTCTAATGTTAGTAAAAGTATTTTACTCGAGCCATAGTTTGTGATGTCACATATCCTAATTCAACAACGAGACGATAAACAGCAAAAAGGGTTGAATGCCCCGGCTTCCTTTGGTCTTGAAACACAATCTGATATAGCAGTGTAACCTCACGTCCATTACTATTCGCTTGGTCGTATGCAAAATTTACATCTGTCTGGTCACAATATGAATATCCTGTCATTGCTAAACGGAACACTTCTCAATTAAATTTTTAATAGACAAGGTAAATCGTTAAGGACAGACTAGCCACAAATGTACACGAATGACAAATGCAAGCTAGTCTACATGGCAACACGGCGCCTTCTATTACAAATTTTCTTTAAACTTAATAAAAAAACAAAGGATTTGCTGAGATACGTTCATATGAACTTTTCTTCTTGTTTTGGTGTGAGGAACCTGCAATCAGAATTCGTAAAATAATTTTCAACACACACACACACACACACACACACACACACACACACACTATCTATCTATCTATCTATCTATATATATATATATATATATATATATATATATTCAGATACTTTAATCCAAGCGGAAAAAGCAAGAAGGTAAATTCCAAAAACCCGACCCTAATTAATATTAAAATTTTTATTTTAATATTAAAAATGATACAGGAAGAGCGCTCCATGTAATAAAATATTACAGAGCAAATATAAATTAAAATAGGATTAATTCAAGGATGTTGGATGACCATTTCGATATGAAAATCCCACGGGGGATAATACATCACCACAGCAACAAAAATGTGTTATCCCCTAAGGGTATTTTCATATCGAAATGGTCATCTAACATCCTTGAATTAATCTTTATATATATATATATATATATATATATATATATAATGTATGTATTTTAAAGGAAATGGAAAATAAATTCCGACAATGTGAGATAAAAAAATTACTTGAGAAACAACAAAATATGAATTTATTGTATGGTAGCTAACATTATAATATTTCTGCTGTTATAACCATCACCAGGGCTTATATTTACTATTGTGAAGTATTTTTTTTATAAAAACGTTACAAATATTTCGTGACTGACGTCATAGTTTACTTTAATTCTTTTAAACAACCTCAGAATTTGAAGTTTTTATCACATTTCTAAATCTATTCACAGGCTGTAACAACAAAAAATACTTCACAATAGTAAATTTCACAGGAGATTAAATTCAAAGAGAATTCAATGCTAAGATTGAACAGAGTACTATAGTAAAAAACATAAGATGAATGTTTTTATAAACTCATTGGTAATATATTTCACGACTCTCTTATCGACCGCTCCTCAGACCAAATTCAAACAACAATGAATGGGTCAAAATAATCCAGAAAAATCACGTAAAAAAGAAGGAAGAAAAAAGAGAAAAAGAGAAAAAAATTGGGAAAAGGAGGTTAACTTAACAGTGTTAAATATATTATATCTAGACCAAACAATGGCCTTGGCCTAGATTTACAAAAACAGTAGTTAAGGAAGACAGTGAATGTTGACTTGAATTTTTAGTTTTCTATTTTTAGATGCATGACATTCAAAATTAAAAATTAGGGATTGAATTTTTGCTAGAAAAATGAATTGTTAGTTTTTTTTTGTTAAGTCTAATCTTAATGCTAATATTATTATGTAAAACATATTGGTCGTAATGTTCACATGATAATAAAGAAACTAATATTTAAAAACCTTAAAGTTAAAATATTAATAATAATAATAATAATAATAATAATACAGATACTAATAATAAAGACAAAATATAACGATAAATTATAGAAATTACGAAAATGCAAAATAATAATTAAAAAGCCTATTAAAAATATACTCTAATAATAAGATAATATAAAACTATAAGTTATAATAAAATATAGTAATAATAATGATAATAATAACAAAAACAATAATAGTAAAGTATAGATAACAATATGATAAAATATATATTTATACTTTTACATTAAAATAATACTATTATATAAACTATAAATAAAGATAATAATAATAATAATAATAATAATAATAATAATTTTTTTTTTCAGACTGATACAAAGAGATTTTACAGGGAAATAGGTAAAAAAAGAATTGAAGTGACAGTACCCCCCAGTATGGAAGAAGTCACACAGTTCTGGGAAAAGATATGGGCTTGCCCTAAAGAACTTAGCAAGGAAGTACATTGGATTACGCAAGAGACAGAACGAATGAAAAATAAACCCGAACAGACATGGTCTGGAATTACAGAAGATGATGTTAAATATGCACTAAAAAAAACACACAATTGGAAATTCCCAGGCATAGATAAAATTCCTAACTTTTGGCTATATTATTTAAGCGCATCACATAAAAAACTAGCCAAAGAACTTCAAGAAATGGTTGACGATCCCACTAAAATTCCTGCATGGTTGACAAAAGGAATTACATTTCTTCTACTCAAGAATGGTGACACAAAAAATCCGAAAAACTACAGACCAATTACATGTCTTCCGACAACATATAAACTATTAACATCTATTTTAACAAAGCAGACATATTTATTCTTAGAAAGAAATGACATGTTACCGCTTGAACAAAAAGGGTGCAAACGTGGCTGTTATGGTTGTAAAGACCAATTGCTGATTAACAAAATGATCCTGGAAAACTGCTACAGTACAAAGAAAAATCTTAGTACAGCCTGGATAGACTATCGAAAGGGCATTCGATAGTGTGCCACATGACTGGATTTTAAAGACTTTAAATATATACAAGATATCGCCCGTCATCATCAATTTTATCAAACAGTGCATGTCTATATGGAAAACAACACTTTACCTCAATCATATAAATGGAACCTATAAGTCTGATGAAATAAACATCAAAAGAGGGATATTTCAAGGTGATTCTTTATCTCCCTTACTATTCTGCATATCATTAATAGCACTAACCAGTCAACTTAATAAGACAGAATGTGGCTATAAAATAGGCCAAAAGAAAATAAGCCATCTATTTTACATGGATGACTTAAAGTTATATGCTAAGAATGATAATGAGCTGGAAGGTCTTCTGCAAACTGTAAAATACTTCAGCGAAGACATTGGAATGAAATTTAATTTGAATAAATGTGCTACAGCTACAGTTTTACGTGGATCAATACAAGAAACATCCTCAATTAGCCTAGACCCTGCTGTAACAATAAAAGAATTGAAACCAGAAGAAGCTTATAAATACCTAGGTGTAAATGAGAGCGTAAACATTCACCATAAAAAAATGAAAGAAATAGTGCGTAAAGAGTACTATAGAAGGCTACGAATGATATTAAAAACTGAATTAAATTCACAGAACAGAGTTATGGCCATTAATAGCCTTGCAATCCCAGTTGTCCAATATAGCTTCAACATCTTAAACTGGACTCTAAACGACATCAGGCGAATGGATGCTAAAACAAGAAAGCTTCTCTCTAAGCATAAGATGCATCATCCAAAGGCTGATGTAGACCGTCTATACATACCCCGTAAAGAAGGTGGAAGGGGTCTTATTCAGCTGGAATTGTCATACAAGACAACAACTATTGGCTTACTAACAAACATAGAAACAACAAAGGATTGGATGATACAATTAGTAAGGCAACATGAAGTAAGAAAGAAAAAATATTCAATAATAAAAGAAGGCAGTAAATACAAACAAGATTTACAGTTAGTAGATTCTGTAGAAAAGCAAAACAGTAGCTAAGAACCAACTACTGCGGCAAAAAATATGAAAATGAAAGCCAAAGATAAAGCTCTTGAAAAGATGAAACAGCGCTGGCAGGACAAACCTCTGCATGGCCAATATCCAGTACGTGCCAATAAATCCAATGTTGACAAAGTTAATACTCATCGATGGTTACGTGCATCTGGATTAAAGTCTGAAACTGAAGGATTTATACTTGCAGCACAAGACCAAAGTCTTTTCACGAGAAACTTTCAGGCAAATATTATGCATAATAATATGGATCCAAAATGCAGGTTTTGTGATAAACACCAAGAAACAATAGACCACCTAATCTCAGGCTGTTCTGTGCTTGCCCCAAACGAATATAAAAATCGCCACGATAGAGTTGGGCAATATTTACATTGGGCAATGTGCAAACATTATGGAAAAACTGTAAACAAACACTGGTATGAACATCATCCAGCACCGGTTACAGAAATAGATGTAACCATTCTATGGGATTACACCATCTACACAGACAGAAAAATTGAAGCAAACAGGCCAGACATTATTGTTAAAAACCAGAAGGAGAAAACTTGTCTATTAATTGATATGGCTTGTCCAGCGGATTGTAACATAGCAATCAAGGAATTTGAAAAACTGTCAAAATATAAAGACCTGGAAATTGAAATAGAAAAAATGTGGAAATTGAAAACAAGAGTTGTGCCAGTGATAGTAGGTGCACTTGGAATGATAAAAAATGGAACAAAACAACACATTGAAAGAATCCCTGGAAACCCCAGCTTAAGAGATATACAAAAAATTGTCTTATTAAGTACAGCCCACACACAAAGGAAAACGTTATCTATGTAATGCTGGGGATGATAGGGAAGATAGAAAAACATGAAATAGTCATAACACGCCACTACCTGCCTTAGGTCTCCCCGCAGACTTGGTTGGTAGTGAGACCAAAGCAGAAATCGAAATATGATGAAAAGTGACATAATAATAAAAGCAATATTAGTAAAGTACACGTGATAACAATAATGATACAAAATTTAAGGGTATAAAGTATTTAAAGGGGAATTTTAGATTTTTTTCAAAATCAAACATTTAAGTTTAATTTCGATCTTGTTATGTATTCCTATCCCTATTTTTATGTCTACTTTTAAAAATTAGTTCAATCCTCTGGTTTAAAAGTTCATTAGGATTTTTATATTTGATTATAGCTATTTTTCTCCAAGCATAGATTGCATCTGTCCCTGAAGTTGTGGGGATTTAGACAGGATTTCGCGCCACTTCCGTAACTTATAACCCTTTTTGTCTGAAAATTTAGATCATAAAGGTTAAAGCACTGATTTTCTAAAACAAGTAGACCGAGAGACGAAAAGTCAAGTAGCATATCTTCTCCTCCGAGACCAGATTCTCTCTAGACAATAGAAGATATTATGAAGGCCCGACTGATAGAAGAAAGTCGTAGACGCTGAAACAACTACTCATATTACAATAATCACATACTGATTAGCATTAGTTGGTAGTTTCGCCAAAACTTTTCTCTGTGTCTTTTTCCCCCATTTGGTGTCGTTAACACCTAGTGAAAAGAACTGTCTTCTTTCAATAACCAGCTGGAATGAATTAACATTTTCTATTCTTTATGTATTGTTTCACAATTGTGTTACCATAAATATTGTTGTTATTTGCTAACAGAGAATTGCTTGACTCTAAGCTGCTGTCCCTTCTAGCCGCTCGTACTGACTATCAGAAGACGTTGGCCGAATTGTGTTATACCTTTTCTGTTGGTCTTTTAAACACAGCGTGGGCGCAGTTGACAGAACAGCTAGTCAGAAATGCATATGGTAGTAACCGAAATAAAACCACACCTAGTGCTGTGACGAGCATAGGACCACACACACACACACACACACACACACACACATATATATATAATTTTCTAAGCGTAGCCTAGAAGTGGCACAAGGTCGAAAAAAGGAAATAGCATGTGAGTATCGAGGAAGCTTGTTAATCATTATACTACACCGAAGTACCCAAATTATTTTTAAGTGTAGCTTGCATGTGGCACAAGGCCATAAATATGGAGCGCCCAGTGAGGATCGAACTCGCTATTCGGTCGTAATTTATCTAGCGAGAAACTTGCTCCTCATTAGACCACATCAAAGTCCCCCAGCTCGGTTTTCTATATGATTTGTCTGTCGTTTGTGAATTTTAAATATTTCTGCGTCTAAAGTGAAAATAGAAGAAAATGAGGTGCATTTCTTCATTTTATATTTATGAAAAGAAAATAAAACTCTGTACTCTTGTTTCTGTGTATCTGGTTAGATTAAAATAGTATTGCCTATTACGAGCACAATCAGAAAAAATAGGACATTTATTTCAGACAAGTATAATTCCCAAGTGTGGTAATTAAATGTGGTAGTCAATGAAAAGCATCCGAAATCAGGCAACTGAAAGGACAATGCCATACTTCATATCTTTTTTGACAGACTTAACAGAAATTGTAAAGTTTGACTGAGATATCAATACTTATCTGAACTTACGACTTCTGATTACCACTTAATTCTATTTCTACAAAATTCTCTTAACAGAAAAATTTTAATTCTCTGGAAGCCTGTCATTTTTGGTGTTACAAAGAGTTTTGATAATAATCAAGTAAGGTTACAGTCTGGAGACTTAGCTGGCCAGATGTAAAGAATGATGTGGTCAATGAAATTGTTTGATAACTATGGCTGTTTTGCCTGCTGGTGTGGTATAGTGTAGAGTCCTGTTATCAGACATAGGTTCTTCCGCAGCCAACTTTTTGAGCCAGGGCAGTACTACCTCCTCAACCGCATTTGACGGAGGCCTCCGTATTGAGTCTGAGGCCCTCATCAACAAATGTGGGAGTTCAGAACGATCAGAAGAAGTTTTCCTAGCTGCTGTATCTTCGTAATCACCATTAGGTTCATCGTACTCTCTTCGAATTCTCTGCGCTCTCCTAAAATTGACACTCGACGTTCTGAAATGTTCGAATTAGAGATTCCTGCGTAAATACCAAGCAGTACAGAATGCTGTTTCTAAATGATGCTCATTTTCTCACAGTGTCCAACTGACCCTACTTTACTGTGCAGTCGACAAAAAACAAGCAACACATTCACAAAATTATAATTATAAAATAGTGTCAATTTGCACGTCACATTATTTATCTATCTATCTATCTATCTATCTATTTTATATAATCTAGGCGTCGTTTCTGAATTAAGTTAATTCTGTAAAATCCTTTTTACCTCTGAAATCAATGTTCTAACACAGGTTTTCATCTAATTAGTCCCCCAAAATGGTAAGGTATACTTTGATTTGAGGTTAACAGCCCACAAACACCCTTACTCTCTCTCTCTCTCTCTCTCTCTCTCTCACACACACATACACACACACACGCATATATATATATATATATATATATATATATATATATATATGCATGCATGCACGCAAGCATACATATATATTTGTCTGTGCGTTTAAGCTCTTCGGTGCGTGTGGTGATTTTTTCTTTATCCAATATTGAAAAATTGGGTTGGTCAATTCAGGAATACTATTGGCAGAAATAAATATATACAAGTCTTGAAGTGAAATCGTTGGAAATAGTATGTCCGGGTAACTTATTCTAGCTGAGTGGAGCACAAAGCTCGTCTGGTCTCTGTGTTACTTCGGTTTCTGTCGGAAATCTTCGATAACTGTAACGGATCTCTACGATTACTTTCCACTATGAACTGCAACTACAACTGAGATTCCAGATTCGCTGTTCTCTTTATGGCAGGATTATATGTACACTCAATCGAGTCCATTGTCATATACAAAAGTGGGGATCCCACAACTACAATAAATTGACTTTCTTCAGAGACTAGGGATGTTGGGAAGGTGGGGAATAAAGTTCGTTTTGATGTGATAATAGCGTCCATGTTGCGGAAATGTGAAATAAGATTAGGAATAATAATTGCTAGAAAGGTGATAAAATTGTTGGACCAGACGGAAATGTTTTCGGCATGTTTCCAAATGTGGCTACGATTGCCAACATCTTATCTAAGATTGGTGTGGAGAAAGAAAGTATGATCAGTCAGCACCACAATCTATCTTTTGCAACAACTCAAAGGAAATTACGAATTCGATTTGTATGCCTGTTCAGTAGTTGATGTTTCCAGATGCTACCAATAATAATTGCTAATAATGATGATAATAAAAAGTTCAAGCAAAACCTTAGATATTTCGACGTACCAAATCAGAGGGTTTCGTTGTTGACAAAGATGTACATGGCTCTTGCCTTAATCAAAATATTATGATTAAAGAAATTGAAAAGTTTAAGAAATACATCGGCATCCGTGTTGAAGTTGCCATAAAGTGAGATTTTCAGGCCACTATTGTTCCGGTTATCATTAGGGGCGCAGTGACTATAGAAGTGAACCACCGAAGTCAAACATGTGGTAAATCGCAATAAAACATAGTATTCTACTGATTCAGAATTCTGCGTTGCATGTTGCTATAATTATTCGACGAAATGTGTTCTCTGTTTGAGGTAATGCAACTCTACGGAGAGTACCCATAATGCAAGTACAAAAGCAGTGTAAAAAAGATAATAATAATAATAATAATAATAATAATAATAATCACTTTAAAACACACGCAGACAGAACAATAAAATCTAATCACCCAAGTATCGTGATCAAAGATTCCAAAAACAGAATGTGTTTTCTTAATGTCATGACAGTTCCTGCGGATTGTAATGCATCTTTGAAAAGCTTAAAATTAACTAATCAAAATACAAGAATCTTGAAGAGAAAATCTAAAAAATATGGCACATGAGAACTTCAAATTTCTGGTTAATTTTGATTGGAAAAGGCCCCGATATACCATGTTGAAGGTAGCACATGCCTTAAATAAATGCAAAAAACTGTGCTCCCAAGTACAGCTTCCATATTACGAAGAGTTTATCTATGTAAAAATGTGTGTAACCTTAGTTTTTTTTTTTTAATTATCAGTGGAAAATATCATGAAGAAAATTCTGACCTTAGGTTTCTAGTTGGGACCCGGAAGGAAATAGGTATACAACAGAAATTATACAAAATAATAATAATAATAATAATAATAATAATAATAAGTTTTACACGCGCTGAGAAAATTATTGACCATCTTAGTGCTCTACCTTAACCACAAATTAATTTAATCATCCACGTAATTGTGAAGCAACATACCTGCATTGGAAGATATGTGAGCATAATAACTTTTCCGAAGCATAATAATGGTATGGTAGCGGATAAGAAATTAATTAAAAACAACCATCTTCACGTTTACAAACATTCACAATGTTTTGTGTAATCCTGGTTTTCCTAAATAGAAAAAAGGATTGATCATGTGCTTAACAAAAATGTCGAAACCAGATTTCGCAAATAGGTGTTAAAATTATTTTTGACAAATGGGAGCGACTTGGAAGGACTTGGCGATCCAGTGCAATATTCAAAAGAACATATAAATGTCTTCGCAGCGTCAGAGATTCAGATGGAAACCGAGAGACGAAAGAACTAAAATGTAACGTCAACTCCAAATCGACCCGGAGATAAGGTCGGGTCGCACCTTGTTCTCTTTCTCCTTATTTCTTTCAACAATTACTACTACGAAGATTTTGTACGAACTCTACCCTTAACTTCTTATTAATGTTTCTAATTTCACATTAACTTCTACAACTTATGTTAGTCTTTCCCTTTAATAAATTTCTATTTTAAAATACAAAATGTATATTTTTATTCTTACACTATTCCACATAATACAACCGACAACCAACGTTCTGATGAAAACCTTCTGATGATAATTCAGCATAAGCTTGTAAGCTGTAGGGAGTTCGGTTAAGTCTGACACAAGGCCGAATCAAAGAAAAAATTAACCAGCTTCCTACGCTTCAGTAGCACCATAGCCAGTACTAGAAAATGAAAATATTATAGCACTCTACGACTTTACTGTACATGTCAACCACACTAAATAAGCCAAACAACCAGATAAATAGTCAATGAAACACTTCAAGCAACATAAGTGCTATCTCATGGACATGGCCAACCAGTCTGATGAAAACATCACAGCAACATAATTTGACAAACTTTTAAATATAAAACATAAACTTGTGTATTTAAACACAACAGTTGTTCTATTAATAATAGAGACACTAGAAATTATAAAAAATAATAGTGTTACCCTGTCGAATGCTTTGGAGATATCCAAGGCAACGGTTCGGGCTTCACCATTCTTGTCAAGTGCCTGGTATATGTACTCGGTAATGGTCGTTAGCATATCAGCAGTAGACCTGGTGAAGCGAAACCCATACTGTTTGTCAGAGAGAAGCCCGTTGGCCATAAGATGCTGAATCACCTCGGCGTTGATAATGGCTTCGAAAACTTTGCCAAAGATTGGAAGGAGACTAATAGGACGGTAATTAGCGGGGTCTGAGGGTTCGCCAGAATTCTTAAATATAGGTACTACACAGGAGGACTTCCAACAGGCAGGAAAGCAGGAAGCAGATAGGCAGAGGTTATAAAGTTTAGAGAGGACAGAGGAGAGTTCTGGGGCACATTTCTTCAGTACTATGACTGGGATTCCATCACCGCCGCTCGCTTTGTGTGGGTCAAGTTGCGCAATTATCTTGGCGACCAGCGAGGGTGTAATGTGGACGTTATTTAGTTGAGCCTTAGTTCTGGGTGGGAAGTCTGGTGTAGGTATTCCTAACGAGTCCAGTGTCGAATATAAATGGAACTTTGTGTGTGTGTGTGTGTGTGTGTGTGTGTGTGTGTGTGTGTGTGTGTGTGTGTGTGTCTGTGTCTGTGTGTGTGTGTGTTACCTATAGACACCAAAAGGGCTCAACCGATTTTCTTGAAAATTTACACAGTTGTACTATAATCATCTGCGAGTGTTCTTAGCTAGGTTTTGTGTCGAGGCACTCCTGATAAATATCGATAATCGAAAAAATCGGGTTATAGAAGGAGTGGTCCGATTTTAATCAAATTTGATACACTCATAGACAAAGACATAAGAAACGATATACAGAAGTTTCAAGGTTGCAGTTCTTACAATAGTGCAGAAAATCGATAATATATATATATATAAAAGCTTTCATTACACCCGAGCAACGCCGGGCTATACTGCTAGTAATCAATATTTAAACAACTAAAAGATCAAGGAAGATCGAGTATCGAGAACACAGTGATATTAAGTTCGGTGAAGATCTTGTGAAATTTTCAAGAGATCTAGTTCTCGGGTTTTCATCTTGAAAAGGATTGTAATCAATAGAAAAAAGGAGATACTAGTTCTACTACTACTACTCATTCAGTTAAGTGCCATACATGATACACGCTTGGGCGATCATGTCTCGAAAGAGACATGACTGACTGGGCAAAAGATTATCCCGCAGTAGGTTGACATTGCTTTCTGCGGTAGACTGGTTGCCAACCAAGGCTATAGAACCCAATCTGTCCTGCTATTTGACCCATAGCTGGAGGGAAGAGACGGATTAATACCTTTCCCAAGGGTATTTGCGCGTATATGATTGCAACGAATTCAACTGGAATTCGAACTCGGCTCTCCGATTTCTCGTTCCGAGTCGATATCCACTAGACCACAACGCACATCCGCCAACTACTACTACTACTACTACTACTACTACTAGTAATAATAATAATAATAATAATAATAATAATAATAATAATAATAATAATAATAGTAGTAGTAGTAGTAACAAGTCCAGCCCATATCCTGCGATGAGCTTTGTCTGTTTAGTTTTTTTTTTTTTTGTCTTTTGTTTAATTAAGTGGCAAGAACAACAAAATCACATCCTTCAATTATCTTGGATCACTGGTTATGACCCTCAGTCATTGGTTTTTACCCGGTTTGGAATTAAAAAACAAATACAGGTCAAACTCTTTTTCTTTTATTAATAATAATAATTGCAAGAGTATGGTTTTTAAACACAACCGTTATTGTAATAATAATATGAGCACTTGAAATGATTAAAAATAATACTAATACATACAAAGTCCCAGGTAAACATATCACTATCTGAGATTGAAATGAAAAAAACTCTCTGAATGTAATATGCTTAAAAATACCTTAAAAGAAAAACACCACCTTCTATTCTCAAAAATCTTTGCAAAAGATTCTATTGAATGACAAATGAAGCAAACGAGAAATAAAAATCTATTGTAGCATTTTATACACGATTTATCGATATTTTCTTAACCCGTGGTACAAAAAATTGCATGTTATTTAAGACCTGAAAATATTTTTTATTTGTAAGATATTTTTGGAAGATAGTGATACAAGTTTTACTTATTAGCCCATAGCTGGGAGGGGAGGGTGGATTCATACCTTTTCCAGGAATATTTGCGGATAAGTGAATATAACGAACCTCATGGGATTCGGAGCATGGCTCTCTCATTAACAACTTTGATCCATTATTCATCTAAGTACTAACCAGGCTTGATGTTGCTTTAAAGCTATAGGGAAATGGTTAATGTTTATTAAATCGACCTTGTGTCATGTATAACCGAACTCCCTAAACTTACAGATTATTCGCGATCATCAGAAGATTGGCAGCAAGTTGGTTTGATGATGTGTGGAAGAATAAAAGTATATATTTTGTATGTTTGAATAGAAATTTGTCAATAAAAAATTAGAAACATTATTAAGAAGTTAGGGATAGAGTTCGTAATTATCCTTCCGTGTATGTTTGTATGTCTGTCTGAATGTATGAGCGTTGTCGTCGGATAGAAGTGTCTTTGAAGTATTCACCCAGTCTTAAAGGGTTCCGTGTGGTCATCAAGTAGACAGGCGAACGATGAATAAGAAGGAGGTGTGAGATGAACGATAAAGAAGAAGGTGGTGAAAGAGAAAAAGGAAGGCAATAATAATACGATCGCTTGAGGTTTGTCAAGGGTAGGTGTTAACTACGCTCATCTCATTTCTTTCTGACGAGCGTCAAATTTGCTCGTCTTTTATTTCGTTTGGGAATTTACTTCCGGATGTGATTCTGGGCTTTCCATTGAACTGCAAACATTTCACATTGAGGTGTGAAATTTCGCAAGATTTGTGTGTGTTAAGTAAAGTTTGTAAATTCGGATTGAGAAAATTCGTTAATTTCTAACGATGAGTCAGGTTTAAATTTTAAACGAAGATCTTGTTTTGTTCACTACAGCTTAACTTACGGGAACCAGTATCTCAGCGTGATGTGGCCATGAACCTAAAATTAATAAAATAGGGTGGAATTCCCTTCCACATGACTGCTTTCCCGACAGCTACAATCTCCAGTAGTTTAAATGTAAGGTCAATAGACACCTCCTAACACATTAACTCGCATCCATTCTTTCAAACACTCTTCCCATCTACCCAACCCCCAGCCTCTGTATCCTTACCCATCTATCACCCTCCTTCTGACATTTCCTATATCTAAACATTCTTTCTCTTTACCTTCTCCTATATAACCCCATGCACAATAGTGGCAGTGGAATGCTTTGCTTGGGGTGAAATGATTAAAAAAAAAAATAAGACAAGAGTCAGTTAAATCGACATTGACTAGAAGTGATAGAGAAGCTAATGCAAAGTTAAAACAATGAAAAAGTTAAAAAGGTAGGTAAATAGACAAATAGTATAAGAGATAGAATAAAAAAGAAGTATATTTCTCTTATTGTGGAACCGTTATGACTGGCCAACTTATCAAATCTCAAGTGTGAACATTACTGACATGAACACTCAACGAATCGGCATATATGGTATAAGCAGAAACCAGGAATTACCGTTAGGTATAAGAACAGCTTTATGTTAGATTAAAACTTAAAAAATAAAATAAAAATAAACGAACCAAGATTTATCGAAAAGTCTCTCTTATAATAAACATGGCACTTTTAGGGAATATGGAAGAAACCTGGCAGAATATGAGAAAATTATCAGAAAATTGTCTGATAGCATTCAAAATCTAACATTTAAGTGGGGGAATTGAGAATAGGTAATGCTTTTTTTCCTTCTCTAGGAAAGACAATAACAGAAACTGTCATTGCAATACAAAGAAAAATAATATAAAACACAGGACAGTACGATGACTACGTGCTAAAGAATGATATCAGTATAAATCAAATTAATAATTTACATCTCGGTTCCAGTCTATTTGTCGCCGCCGTAACGTAGCTTTCGGTCTTTTTTTAAAATACGTTTTATGGTAATTGTTCTGATAATTTTTCCTTTAGGTAAGAATGAGTTTTTTTTTTCATTGTATAAGGAATACTGTAGCATGTTTGTGTCAGTAATTGTGACTAGCTAAGTTTAAGATAAAACTTATATCCCCCTTTTGTTCTTGTGCCAAACTTTCTGTTTTCAAAATAAATTTTAATTTCTTTTGGGGTTAGATTTTTAAAGTTGTCATTTCACTCCCACCTCCACTAACAAGTTGTAAGTACTAGAACTACTTAGGAGTTCATAGAGACGCTGATGGCTATAATAACAATAGGAAATAACAATGTGACACATGACTCAATAAGTCCCGGACCTGACATATAGATGGTGCGACTAATAAACATATCTACATGTATTTCATGAAGCACTAACCTTCAAATGGCACAGGACAAAATTTGGGCCCGATCAGATTATTAGTTTACAAATGACTGTTACTTAAGTGAAGCTACTGTTGCAAATTTTCAAAACAATGGAAAAATCTGAATTCCGTGTGTTGATAAAGCATTGCTTTCTGATGTGAAAAATTCTATTCAAGCAAAGCAATGGCTTGATAAATGTTATTCAGACTCTGCTCCGTCGGAAACAACGGTTAAGAAGTTGTATGCTGACTTTAAACGCCGTCGTAAAGTCACAAATGATGCTGAACGCTCTGGTCGCCTAAAATCAGCAGGTGTCCTGGAAAACACCAAAACAAATCTACACACTCGTTTTGGCCAATCGTAAATTAAAATTACGTGATATAGCAGGGAAGTTGAGCATATCAGAAGGCAGTGTATTCACCATTTTTCATGAACATTTGTCAATGAGAAAGCCCTGCTCAAAGTGGGTACCGCGTTTGCTCACTGTCGATCAAAAACAACAAAGCGTCGACGATTCAGAACGTGGTTTGCAACTGTTTCAGCGCAAAAAAAAGAAGTGTTTGCGTAAATATGTCCCAATGGATCAACCATGGATCTACCACTTCACTCCAGAGTAAAATCGGCAGCGACCAAAGAAGCAAACATCAGCAGGTAAGTTTTTGGCCTGTGTATTTTGAGATGCGCAAGGTATTTTGTTCATTGATTACCTTGAGAAAGGAAGAACTATCAATAACAAATATTATTCAGCATTTTTGGTGCGTTTGAAGGAAGAAATCGCCTAAAAAACTGCCACAAATGAAGAAGAAAAAAGATAACGCACCGTGTCACAAGTCGATCCCAACGATGGCGAAACTACATGAATTGCACTTTGAATTACTTCCGCATCCACTCTATTCTCCAAATCTACCCTCCAGCGACTACTGGCTACTTTCAGACCTCAAAAACGCTTCATGAAAAGAGGTTAGGCTACAATGAAAAAGTAATATCTTAAACTGAGACGTATTTTGAGGCCAAAGACAAATCGTTCTACAGAAAATGTATTGAATTGTTAGAGAAGCGTTGGAATCAGAATAACACTCTAGAAAGAGACTATGTTGATGAATAAAGTTTAATTTTGCTTAAATTTGTTGTTTTATAAGTTAGGCAATGTGTTATTGGTTTGGTGTAAGGAATTCTGTGGTATGTTTGAGCCAAAGATTTTGGTTAGTTATGATAAGACAGATGAAGACCAGCCTTCCCGATACCACAATTTTGGTCTTGTGCCACATTTTTTGTATATTACAAAAATAAATATTCATTTCTTCTGTGCTACTAGAGTTTATGAATTTTTTGTGGCAAGGTCTCATAAATGTACAGTTGGAATGTTTAGATGCAGTCATACGTTCTATGCTAACAGTTTCTTTTATCACACATCCCTCTTGTATAGCTCTCTTCCGATTTCTGGCTTCCTAGTCAGCTTTGATTTTCAAAAATTTAATACAACAGTAATTGTTATCTTTTATTATCCTCTATCCTTTATATTAGTTTTTCTCCTATTCTCTAACATTCATTAAAAACTTGTGTTCTAGTGTTTTATTGCCTTTCTTGGGGTGAAATGATTAAATATATATATATATATATATATATATATATATATATATATATATATATATATATATCGTAATACCTACCTACTTAACTACACTTTATCTGTCTCGCTAAGGTGTGCATCACATTTTAAAAGAAAAAAATGGATAAAACTCACCTTTTTCCTACAACGGACTTTCTTGTGTCGATTGTCCGTTTTTCTCCTCACACCTTCTTTCCATCTACCAGTGTTTAGATCTCTCCGCCAATAGACATTAGGAAGTGCTGGTTGAAGTTCTAAGGATGATTCTAGCCACAGTAAAATCTGCGGCAAACTGCACCCTCGCTCTCTGCGACATTCCCTCTACTTCACTCTCTCTCTCACTCTCTCTCTAATCTGTATTTATGTATAAGAGGACAATCTCTCTTAACTATACACCTCTGACCGTTGAAAGCAACTGAAGAAAAAGTGAAAGGTCGAGTTGGTAAAATTTTATCTCAATTTCACTTAACTCGGTTAAATTCTGAAGCTGGCTTTGTTTAGGACAAGAACTATTCTACTTTCCGTATAATTTATATTATTGAACCTTAATAATACACGTTACCTCCCACGCCCACTGCCCTACTAACACGGTCCCGTAAATACATACAATACACCAGTGAAGTTGAACCCTCTTGCTCGACATAGGTATGTATGAAATATTTTGTTGTCAGAACGCCGGCGACTAAACCGGCTAACCCATTGCACTGACTTATGCGTGAGGCGGGATGTTAAGGACCGCACACATGGGGACAATAGTTCGCACGTATAAAATGAAAATATCACATTCAAACAGAAAATAATAATTCACATCATGTAAATTGTTCGGACTGCTGTCCTCATCTTTCTTGCCATATTCGCGATATTTCGGTCTTTGTACACTCCACCTTTTTCGGATGATTGAAATTATGAACTGAACCCTTTATTTCGTTGCCATATTCACGACGTTTCGACTGTTGTACGCTCCGAACTTCTTTAGATGATTGGAACTTTGAACTGAACTCTTTATTTCGTTTACTGGGGTGAAGTCATGCCACTTCCAGATGTCTCAGCTATCCCAACTCTCTCAGTTTACTTTTTGTCCACTACTGCTGTAACCAGCTATGAAGACAAGAATCCGAAAAATGTAAATAGTGTAAATAATTATAATACCTCATCGCAGAAAATAATATAGAAAATAATAAATTCTAATTTCATGATTTCTGCCTCAATAACTGAAGGTTATAAGTCTTTTTGGCATCCTTATTTTTTCAAAGATCAAAAATATTGCTATATTATATCATCATATTATATGATAAAAAATTAATGACAACGATTCTTTTCAAACCGTTTTTATCTATTTTTCTTGTTTTGTCTGTATCCACAGTAACAAGATCCGGTTTATCTTTTTGGTTAAATGAACAACTGAAGTTGTTTTCTCTGAGTTTTGCACAGAATTATGTAATACAATAATTTATTTATGGTATTTCTATAAGAAGTACTCTTTAGATGCAAAGTACGAAAAAATTTTGAATGCAAGGGCGTTTAAATTGACCACTTACAAGTGGTAAATATGTTTGCTTCTCCGACATCATATCTTGATTACATTAGCGTTACATTTTGAATGTTTTTATCATGTCACGTTTTATGATGTCATGTTTTGAAATTTAGTTTACAGATCAAGAAGGAATTTACTGGAATATAATTGAAACTCGCCTGAAGCGAACTGAATGTGTAATAATCAGATGTTTGAACGATGATTCACGATGATTCACGATGATTCATGATTATTATTTATCTTTTTATATTTAGCATATATAAATATTCTCAATATAATAATCAAAGAAAAAAATAAGACGGCAGAGAATGCAAATGCTTTAATGTCTTCAAGATAGCTGAAGGGGCTGAGGGTTATTGAAGGAATGATATCTATAAACTTGAACCATAAAAAAGACTTTAAGAAAACGACAAAAGTGAAACTATTTTCAAAAGAAATATTGATTTTGTCCTTAACTATATATAAATATATGCATTTCGCCAGTTAAGGCTTCATCAGATGCAAGATGAAAGAGAGAAAAGTATGTATGTACCTATTTGTATTTGTTTAAAAAATAACGAAACTTATTACATTTATCTTAAGATTGCGTTTTTCATGAAAAAATAAAATGAAAAAGATTAACTTTTGAAAAAAGTCGTTAGTACATTAATTATTCCGAATCAAAATATTTTTTTAGGATTAGAGTTAAATTCATCTTTTCATTTTCAGAATGGTTCAAAAGTCAGAAAATTATATAGCCATTTCCGAAATGAATCCGAAGGGAGATTTTTGTGTACTCCTTCAAAATGGGCAGGAAAGTAATAAATTCGTCTGTTTTATCCATGCGTTTTTATTTATTTTATTATTTTCCATACCTTTCTCACTTTCGTCTTGGATCTGTTGAAGCCTTAACTGGTGAAATGCTTTATCAAATCTCATCTCTCTTTTCATGCAATATTCCCATTAATCCAATTGATATATATATATATATATATATATATATATATATATATATATATATATATATATATATATATATAACTAAAAGGAGTGACAAATGCAAAAACTTTTATACCAACGTCAAACTTATATGTATATTAGGTAAGTAATTTATCGAGCTTTTATTCGACTTCAACAGAATGCAGAAAGCAATGGAAGGCCGTTTCGGCCTATACTTGGAAACTCATCAGGAGTGCGCATCCACTATCAGGAATTGAAACCTAGAAAGTTGCGTTATTAAGCGAATGTCTTACCAACTGTACCTCAGGCCCCGGTGACGAACAGGTAACGAATTAAACTCGATATAGCGCCGCTCATTCACATATTCCGTGGTGGAACTCTGCTGAGTTCCTTTTATCCATAGGACTGTGCCTCCCAGAGCCACGACTACTATCACTAAGCCACTCACACTGGAGCATTAGTAGCCGGTTCAAGCAACGATATACAGATGAGAAATGGTAGGAGGATTTGAAATATTAAGTAAGAAATTCATCTAGTTTTTATTCGACCTCAACAGAATGCAGAAAACACTGGACGGCCGTTTCGTCCTATATTTGGGACTATATTTTGGGACTGGCGCCGTCCAGTGCTTTCTGCATTCTGTTCAGGTCGAATAAAAACTAGATGAATTACTTACTTAATATTTCAAATCTTCCTACAATTTCTCATTTATATATATATATGTGCTATAAAGTTATCGTGAACGTTATTTTTGTGTCACTTTCTATAACGTTGGTTTCGTAACGCTATTCTGAAAGAAAATTTTGGTAAATCACTATTAGTGAGTTATAATATTTCGGTATCTTCATATAAAGTCAACGTACAAACGAATAGTTCCATTAAAGCACAATAATGTTGTAAAACAGCAGTACACATAGAATACTGAATACCGTATACAAAGAATACACCCAGAATACACTAAATCACCAAAACACAGAAAATTAGAACATTTAGAATTTAGAGCACCCTGAACACACTCAATCTCATGTCTGAGGACTTTATAGATTAATATTTATGGCCAGGTGATTCTAGTAGTACAATCCATTCAAATAGTGAGTGGATGTGTAATAGTTTTATGTTCACTCTTTCCGCCCAATGAACTTTCTCACCGGACTAAATGATTCTTACCCGAGATAAGGCCAACATTTCTATTCTGAATCATGTTACTTGATTTGCTTTTCGTTTTAAAAGACGTTTATTCCTGGAAAAAATTTCTACCGAATGGAACTAATATAATGTGGTTTGAAGAAATATACTAATTTAGTTCATAGAAATGAATTATAATTTATAACAACTTTAAATGATGTGTTGAATTTTCCTTTATAGATATTATATTTCTCTGGATAATATCTATTGAGCTCTTTATAGAGATCTACCACTTAATAATTTATATTAAGTAGATCTTGTTAGATTATCCTCACCATTCACGGACTTACCATTACCTATACGATTTTAGTATCTTGTTCTATTGTTGCGTTTCGGTATAAATTATACATTTGAGAAATAAAAATATTCGCTCATCCGATTTACAATTTATAACAACCTTAACTTGGGAACGCTAATACCTAAAAATAATACAAATCGAAAAGGTTCAGTTCATAACATGCACCTTATAATTGCATAATATATATATATATATATATATATTAACCGACGTTTTAAGCATGACTCAAAGTTTCAAAAACCTGGGAGAAAAAATGTATTATTTCAGGATACGATTATTATTAATTTTATGTTGAAGAAGACGTCACTAGTTTGTTTATATTGGGGACAAAGCCTTGGAATGGATATTTCCCTGAAAGAATAATGAATATATATATATATATATATATATATATATATATATATATATCCATTCCAAGGCTTCGTCCCCAATATAAACAAACTAGTGACGTCTTCTTCAACATAAAATTTGCATTGAGTTTTCCTTTATAGATATTATATTGCTCTTGATTGAGCAATATAATTGAGCTCCTATTGAGCTCTCTATACAGATCTAGCACTTAATATTTTATATTAAGTAGATCCTGTTAGATTATCCTCACCATTCACCGACTTAACATCATTACCTATATATATATATATATATATATATTCACGGACTTAACATCATTACCTATATATATATATATATATATTAATAATGATAATAAAACCGACTCTGTCCGTATTCTACTCTTAAAATATTACACAAGAATCTTTTAAAGACTATAAATAAGCGACAGAATCTAACTCCGTTACCGTCCTCGGCTATAGAGCTTTGGACAACGAGGGGACAAAAAAAGAAAACTGCGTAGGACCGACAATGCATACGGTTCTTCACAGTAAAGAAAAAAACCCTCTAACGGAACGAACCACCAGGAAAGAAAAGTGCTCGATACCAACTAACCAAAAGTGTTAACCAAAAGGCAGTTACGCAGAGCAAAAACACACGAAAAAAATCGCAAGATCGCCAAGACCTACCGCGGTTTCGCACAAATATAGCTCGTCAGGGCTATATATATAGGTAATGATGTTAAGTCGGTGAATGATGAGGATAATCTAACAGGATCTACTTAATATAAGATATTAAGTGCTAGATCTGTATAGAGAGCTCAATAGGAGCTCAATTATTTTACTCAATCAAGAGCAATATAATATCTATAAAGGAAAACTCAATGCATTATTTAAAGTTTTCATGAATTCATTTCTATGAACGAAATTAGTTCATTTCTTCAGACCACATTTTATATATTTATTCGGTACTACTGAAAATATCGAGAAATTCAGTATGACACAAAAAAAAAAATACGTCGCCCCTACCATCAATCTTGGCAAACCATGACTTGATATTTGCCTACCGCCTCACAAGATATACTGCTCACAAATTTTAGCAGCAAAAGTTTGTACTACGTTCAGTTCGCGCGCGTTGCCTTTTGAAAAATTAGAGAAGCATCTCATGCGTTATATGTGTGTGTGTGTGTGTGTGTGTGTGTGGTGTGTGTGGTGTGTGTGGTGTGTGTGTGTGTGTGTGTGTGTGTGTTTGTGTGTGTGTGCGTGCGTGCGTGCGTATGTGGATATATAAATATATGTGTTTGGCTGCCGGGTATATTTCTGCACTTACATGTGAAGAAGTGGTTTAATAGACAAAGTGTTTAAGAAGTATTTATTAGCTCTAAGCTTATATATATATATATATATATATATATATATATATATATGTCTGCAAATCCTATGTTTTTTAAAAGAAATTTTACATTAGATGGCGCTGTGTGGCCATATAGACTAGGTTTTATTTGTAATTCGTGTACATTTGTGGCTAGTCTGTCTTCAACATTCAAGGTGTGTATTAGTGAATTAACTACGATACGATAAAAAATAGCAGGATATTCATATCGTGAGCAACCAGATATGCTTTTTATATATGACCGGGCGGATGTTAAATGGCTTCATGGCTGGATCAGATTACGTTTCCAGACCGAAGATAACATTTGCTGCTGTTTATCGTTGTGTTGATGAAACAGGATTCATGGTCCTACAAAAATAGGCAGGCAGGCAGGTTTGATTACCTCACTGTTCTGCAGTAAATCATATGACAATTTTCCCTAAGGTCTACTCATGCGATCATTTTCTCCCTCTGAAAATTATTTTCCTGTCAGATAAAAGAAAAAAGAATAACAGATTGAGAGATGAGATTTGCTTTTGTGATTTGATCTAAGATCATCTCTCGGATAAATAATTAATTTATTGTTCCTCTTGTTCCTTTTTTATTCATATATATATATATATATATATATATATATATATATATATATATATATATTAGCAGCCTGTTAATTAAAAACAGAATATCTACTGAAATACGAGTATCGATTAAAATTAATGTTCAAACAAATAAATTAAATACGTCTATTTTTAAATTCCATTTCGTTAAGCTTCGGACCTTTCCGTAATATATATATATATATATATATATATATATATATAGTTATATGGGTTATGTTTTGAAGGCTGTCACAATGCGTTGAGTAAAATAAAGAAAGGTAAAGAGGGTATTACCTGTTTATTAAACATTAATATTTCGAGATTAAAATCTCATCTTCAGAATGGCAGAGAAGCTTTTGTCTGTCTGGATTTCTTCGCAGCATCTCTATGAATATATATATATATATATATATATATATTAAAAACAGAATATATACTCAAATACTTGTATGAATTAAAAATAATGTTTAAACATGTAAATTAAATATATGTATATATCAATTCCTCACACTAAAACAAGGAAAAAAGACCATATAAACATATATACGCAAATAATTCGTTTTTGTGTTGCAAAGTTTAAAGTTTATGGTAGATGCTGTTAAATGTACAATCAGAGATACAATGCAAAAATAATTTTAAAAACTTAGGTGTGAAATTTCCTGACTCTAAAACAAAGTAAAAATATCCATATAAACATATATCTAAAAGGAAATCGTTCTACCTCAACAGAGATTTCATAACCAAATTTGAAAGTGTCCCTTGTTTGCTTCTCCGCACTAATGCACCCGTTAAATCTTTGATTGACCGATCTTTTTAAATACTCTCACATGGTATTCAATGTTTTCGTAGGCATCCATAACACGTTGTGGCCTCACAGATAAAAATCCAAAGGATTGAGGTGCAGGTCATGGGATCAGTCCTACCCTACTTACTCATCTCTCATGGTAGATGTCAGCCAGTATGTGGCGAAGAATTTGACTGGATCTATCAGACGGTCACTTACCATTCCAGCCCATACATAAACCGTAAGTTGATTCTGGTGTCTAGCTGGTATTTTTACCATGGGAATTCCGATCCGACCACAAATGTTGGTTGTAGAAATATGTATTTAATTTTTTCAAATGTTGCTTCAGCTGAAGAGACAAACAACAGATTGGCAGTTTGTGCCGGCAAAAGTTCTCCCGTGGCGAGTGATCAGAATGCGAAAGACTCTGCACAGATCACAAATGATACGAATACAGGAGCTGCTCTTGAAGTACCCTCCATACAGTTCTAGGAGATGTACGACATGCTAGGGTTATTTGTAGTGTACTGATAACTGGTTTGTCTCTGTTAGTCTGTAGAATGTGTTCGTCATTGTCAGACGTACAATGAATCTCGGCCTTCCTCGATCCATAGTTTGTGGTGTCATAGATACTGTCTCAGCAACGCGACGATAAACAGCAGCGAATATTGTCTTCGATCTGTAAACGAAATCTGATTCGGTCATGCAGCCCCACGCCATTTACCATTCGCACGGCAGTAGGTAAAAATCCGTTAAAGGTTGAAAACGGACTAGTGACAAATGTACACGAAAGACAAATGTAATCTAGTCTACGTGGCAAAGCAGCGTCATCTTACATAGACTTAACTTAAACTTAACTAAAAAACGAAATATTTGCGAACATTCGCATATGTGGACTTTTGTGCTTGCTTTGGTGTGAACAACCCGCTACCAAGGTTTGTAAATGTATTTTTGATACACTTTGTATATCTCTGAAGATGTTTGTGTGACTATTGAAAGAAACATATTTTCATGAAGAAACACATAATGATTTATAAACAATTGTTGTTAGTTTTTTGTCAACCGTATAACTTTACCCCAAATCATTTTATAATAACTGAACAAATTTGTCTTACATCGTAACATATATATATATATATATATATATATATAGGGTGGCCCCTGAAAGATTGAATGATATAAAGCGCTGTTGTTAGACATTTTTAATCTCGTAGGGAAACACTTTAAACACAGTTTGCAAATCTTCTGAAGTAATGTTATGAGGTTGATTTTTTCAGCAGAGTGACGACGGGTAGAAGCTGATGGATCCACAAAGATTCGCTGGATCCACAAAGATTCGCTCCATCAGTGCACACAGTAGGCCTAGGAGCTCTTCCGGGAAGATCGCGGTTTGATCCATTTCTTTCAAACCGGGTAATTAGGTTCCGGATCATGTTATCATTAGACGATACACTGACATTAAAATGTTGCCAGTATTTTCTCTGAGTTTTAAAAAATTGATCTTTCATTGGAATAGAAAAAATATTATTCGTTAGTGGACATCATAGACAGCCATTTTAATCTCCAAGCAAAAAAAAAAAAGGTAAAGAAAAAACGGAAATAAAAGATTGAAATTATGACTTTCAACCCCTTCAGTTTTATACTGGCCACCCTATATACATATATTATTCATCCACATACAAGCCTGTTTGGCTGTATAACAGCTCATCAGTGTGGCTAGACACATCCACTTGCTTCTGGCCGGGACCGAAACTCGACCGATTTGGTGTCAGTCGGAGTCGCTACACCCCAAGCCATAGGCGCATGGAATCAGAGAATGGAAATTTTAACGTGTTGTATATAAGCAGTGTATACACACGCCAGTCACCGAAAGAACTCAATTCATTTCTGAAGAGTCACGCTTTTATAGCAGAAGCGGAAACTGTTTTTAAAATTTTCTTATTTAGAGAGCTCAGTCGTAATGAGAGCAAATATATATATATATATGTGTGTGTGTGTGTGTGTGTGTGTGTGTGTGTGTGAATTTTAGAAAAGTTTTTGTGCATTGACTGGCTCACAGAAGTAACTCATCTTTTGTGCAAAAATCGGCTTCAATTATTTGTAATCTTGTGGTCACATATATTAACCAACCAACGACGTTTTTATTAACGAGCAGTTTCCTTTGAGTTAGCAGAAGGTAAAATATCTCTCAAAAATTAAAGTTTTAGATTCAAAATATGATCAACAATATTTTTTTCCTTACAAGGAATATTGAAATTAGGAAAATATACACTAGACAAGAAGCTTGAGTTTAAAAATCGAAATAGTAGATTCATTCGGAGCCTGTTCGTTAATATAAATATGAATTGATTTTGTTTGTTAACCAGTCTTTCAGTTAACCTTTGACGAGGTTTGTTTGTTGGATCGTTTATTATGCAAACGAAACTGCTATTCTCACTAAGTAATTACTCACATCTTTCGTATATTTAAGTATACAGTATTTCAAAAATTACATTTAGCGACATTGACACGTGAAAGAGATGTGTCACATCTTCACATACACGTAGGCACACTTTTCATTGAACATATACTAACGCAATTAATTCAAAACTCGCAACATAATTTCTGCCTTTCGTTCTGTTAATACAATTTCATACACACAGTGAAAACAATGTACGCATGCATCGCACACATCTGAACATACAAAAAGAGACAATTTCCATTTAACATATACTTACGCTATTCATTCGATTGTACGGTTAAAAACCGATACACAAAAACTATTCTGTTTTAAGTTGTTAGTAAAGAAGCTCTGTAATTCTGTAATAATGCTCGCATAAATGAATAAAAATTATTAAAATTTGTAGAATTTGATTTTTATTCGTCTTTTATTACGGGTTATTCCACTATATATATATATATGGTGGACTCTCTCTTATCGTAAACGATAAATGAGGATAAGCAGTGAATGGTACACGTATGCATGGATATCTGTCCTGCATACATTTGTTTTGCGTTATTAGCCATCCATCTACCGGTCAAGCTACACTAAGATTTGTTTAAAGTGGTCATTTGCTTGTGTAGCACAGAGCAAACTCTTTCCACTAAAACAACATTGCCCATACAGTTGCACTCTGTGCCACGCGTGAGGTGTTTGTGATAATTGCATGTTATATTATCACGGTGCCTTAAATACATTGGTTAGTGCATGGTGGGCCACACTATATATATGGGTTATTTTTTTTGTCAGAGTCTGTTACGAGGGCTAGTTGCTTAGGAGGGCGCATGATGATTTTGCTCAAACTTCAAAAAGCCCCAACACTTGTACACACACACACACACACACACACACACACACACACACACACATGATACAAACATCCCACACTCACAGCACATATTCACATAGCCGTCTCACATGTGCACACACACACACACACACACACACACACATGCAATAGATTCCCAAAACAAACACGCACACTCAGGCACACACGTAAACTATTTGACCCATAAATGGGACCCTAACAATTACTACTACTCCGAGTAACCTGTGAATAATGGCATTTAAGAGATAACTCTACATTCACCAAGATTTCAGACAGTAAATTAGAGCCACACCACCGGTTGCAGGTTATATGTCATACACAGGACAATATATATATATATGGGGGGGGGGGTGTTAAAAGGGTTAACAGAACCTCGATTTCTTTGGAATATTGTTTGCGTTTGGTTATCATTATAATGAGCCCAGACTTATGCTGTGAAGTTATTTATTGCTTATACTTTCCAGTTAAAGATTAAATCGATTTTAGAATATTTATTTATTCTTTTACAGTGAGATTTACTCTTTACAAGGCTCAGAGGCTATTAGATTTAGAGTGTTACATTAAGAGTTAGTGCATATGGATAGGAGAAGACAACGGTTCAACCTAGACTTGAACAGGTTAAGATTGTAGTAATTGGGGAATGTGGGTGTTTTGCTACAATGTAATTGGCATGGTGAGTCCTAGCAGTGAAGGCCAGGACTAGTTAAACGAGTTAATGTCGTTCGTCCAAGCACTTTCTCTCGAAGTAGTAATAGAGCTTGCCACATCACGCCTGTGAGAAAGAGGTTAGAAGGTAGAAAATAATCTGTCTCCATAAGAACTCAGGGACGTTTCTGAAGTCTATCAAAGATGGAATGTGAGGTTTGGACAGCTCCCGCCCAAATATGACGATAATATTCCATTCTCGTCCTGATTTGGCTCATGTAAAGTTAAAGGATAGCATAATGGATCAGGTACTTACTGGAGTGGTACTACGTTTTTAGCGATGGTTTGTATGTATGATTTCCATTAGTGGTCAGGTGTGGGTTTAAGGCCTAATAGTTTCTCAAAACCTAAAGCCTCCTCGAGATGACAACCGTTCATCGTGATTAGCCGTGGTTCAGGGTTTGATCGACAATGATGGAATGTAACGAATTTGAATTTTTTCAATTCGTAATATCTTGTATTACTAACTTTTTATAATGATAAATGCTAGATCTGTTTGCCAATGTTAATCATTCGAATTGAAAGCCTTTTCTCCTACATTTTCTCTCTTTTGTCGCATTTCTTCTGATAGCCGGGTTCATTTTATTACGTTCTGCTATCCTTTCCCGGAGGCAAGATATCAATGAAATAGATACACTTAATCCAGGACAAATAGTCTCATTGCAACTGAACCCTAATCTAAACAATTTTATATTTCATTTTTCCCCAGATTTTGGGCGTTTCTCAAATCTCAGCACAGGAGTTGAAAGCATATCCTCTCTGCTTCTTTTTATTCTTGAATTTCGTTAGCCGCCAGCCAGACGAACGGCTATCTGTTGCTGTGGTTACTTTTGGAGGCTCTGTCTCTAGGATTCTTGCGTCAACATTTCATATTTATCACTTTCGTTAACGGGGGAAATCAGAAAGCCATCAACAGCGACAGTCAACTACCAGACAAGTGATACTTAACAACCGCTTATAGAAGGTACAAGTTTTCAATCACTCAACTATTGTTCAAGAAAATGGCGTAAATCAGCTTCTCTATTAGTAAAGATTATATAAAAGTGCAGAAACCAGAAGCTATTTTCTTTCGAATAAATAAAGATAAAAAAAGCAGGTGAAATATGAGCATGATATTTTTAGGAAGCTTCATGGAAATGTGTAAAGCATTAGATAGATAGATAGATAGATAGATAGATAGATAGATAGATAGGAATAAGAGTAAATTACATGACATTTTTTCTAAAAACTAAAAATCAACAACAGCAACAAAAAAAAAGACAAAAACAACTGGTTTTGTCCCAGGGCTTATCAAGTTTTATTCTGGGAATGGTAAGCATGTATATTAAAGAAAATAATGGAGGTGAAAAAAAAAGTATGCAAGAAGAACTAGAGTCCAATCACATTCAAAACCAGCAAGTAGTCTCTCTGTTTACAGAAAGAAGTCTTGCGGTATTTGATGTACAGTGACTCTAGCACTTTTAGATGATATAAAGAGTCGGACCGTGATAGAATAGTGAAACGGTCTAAACTCAATACAAATACACAATTCCTGCTATTTATAGCATGTTTTGTAATGGATGACCTCGATGTATTAACAAGTTGGCTACTGCTAGCAGCAGGATTCAAAATTCTAAAATCCAACCGTTGAGACGTCCTCCCTATGTAGTCATGTCCCCAAGTACATTCAAATTTTTAAATTACAGAATTAACATAATTAGGGGAGAGGAAATCTTTATGGGTGAAAGAAAGAATTGGTCGAGTACTAAATATTACTCGAACATTAGCAGAAAAATAACATTTGCTAATAGACAGTGAAATCCGCCTAGCTAAAGTCTCACACTTTGAACAAATAAAGGGAAGATGCAAATAAACTGGACATTTTTTAACAGTATGCGGCTTAATCCTGAAAAAATGATTGATGACATCACGAATAACAGAATCCAAAACGCCCAAAGGATATCCATTTTCAGAAAATGTCATTTTTAAATCCGTTTCACTGCAGAGGAATGAATCGGAACAGATCTTAAGAGCTCTATAAGTCAAAGTCTTAATTAAATTAATTGTACGTTGTCGGGAACAAAAAAAGTCCCAACGTGTATATAGTCCCGAGAAAATAGCCTTCCTAAATACAGAAGTCAAAGAAACGTCGCCGTTCCTATTGACAAGAACATCCAAAAAGGAAAGGCAACAGTTACATTCCTTTTCTACGGTAAACTTAGGGCGAAAATGGACAGATTTTAGTGATGCGAGAAATAAATCAGCTTCACTCTCGTTATTAAAGAAGCAAGAAGTATCATCCACATAACGATGATACATCAGACGAAAATCAGTTGGAGAAAATAGTAAAGCCTCGTGAAAACCGACAAAAGTATTAGCAAGGCAAGGGCCCAAAGGCGAACCCATCGCTACACTGTCAATTAGCCGATAAATAGTATTATTAAAACTAAATTCGACAGATGAGGTGACGAATTTCATAAGATCAACAGATACACTCTCAGGAATATCTGAAGAAGACAACGAGAAACGATATAAAATATCACAACACCTTTCAATTGTCTCGGACAAAGGGACACAAGTAAACAATAACATATGTCAAAAGATCACATGAACCCACTATTATAGAAGAAATTACGTATAGATTCCATAAAAGAAAA
This sequence comes from Ascarosepion bandense, assembly GCA_037127315.1. Classification (NCBI taxonomy): domain Eukaryota; kingdom Metazoa; phylum Mollusca; class Cephalopoda; order Sepiida; family Sepiidae; genus Ascarosepion; species Ascarosepion bandense. The sequence continues at coordinate 732,648 of JBBBDQ010001157.1, forward strand.
GGAATCTTTAATACAATAATTATTATAGTGCAACAACACAGGTTGTAGCACTAATTTCAGAAGAGAGTAACCACTCTTAGCTCACTTTAACAATTGCCTCTGAAACTTAACTTCAAGAGAAGAAGTGCAATCATGGGTCTCAACTGGACCTAATTTTAAGAATTTAGTTGTATCCTTAAGTATATTGTCCATCGATTTGATACATAATCAGAATAGTTCAGTAGCACCACACCAGCAACTTTATCAAATCTAGTAATAACCAAGTTATAATTGTTCTTTAAACTTTTAACTGTCTTCCTCAGTGTCTACAAACTTGTGCAAATAAAACCCGAACTCAGCAAAAAAAAAAAAAAAAAAAAAAATATATATATATATATATATATTAATTCAGATACTTTAATCCAAGCGGAAAAAGCAGGAAGGTAAATTCCAAAAACCCGATTCTAATTAATATTAAAAATTTTATTTTAATATTAAAAAATGATACAGGAAGAGAGCTCCATGTAATAAAATATTACAGAGCAAATATAAATTACAAAAGGATTAATTCAATGATGTTGGATGATCATTTCGATATGAAAATCCTCACGGGGGATAACACAGCAACAGAAAAATCCTCTCAGAAACTGGAGAAAAATCAGTCTAATTTTCCTTTTTAAATAGATTTGCAAAGAAATTCAAAAAGAAAAAGAAAAAGAAAAAGAAAAAAAGGAAAAAGATAAAACAAAATAAAATCAAATAAACAAGAAAAGAAAAAATTGACATCGTCTGGGTTCGCAAAAAAAGGAAAGAGAATTGTAACTTAAAATTAACGGACGGCCGTGTTGAATTGATGTACGGTTAAGCAACACGGAAAAAAGGTGGGAGATAAGAGAGATAAAGGAAGGAAGGGAGGAAAAAAGAAAAGAAAAGAAAAGAAAGAAAAATCTTTTTATATATTACAGACGCTGGACATATTCAAAAACCTAACTTCCCAAAAACGTTGAAGTGTTAGAAAAAGGCCTTTACTTAAAAAGGCATAATTATTTTTAAAGGGAATAAAAAGATATAGGATTTAAAATAAAATTAGGTCATTTGATTTAAACTAAATAAAGACACCGCTAGGTAAAAAAAAAAATCATTTACAATTATACATACATATAGAAGTACACACATACATACATACACATACACACACACAATTCTTCGATTATGAATACATATATACATACATACACATACACACACATACATTCAATTCCATACACACTTATATACGTATATACACATACATGCGCATACACACATAATACGTGTACACACATATACAAAAATTCACACACACAATATATATGTGTACACACACACATGCACACATATACATACACACACGCACACACACATATATATACATTATACATAAGCACACACACACATACATATAAAAAATATAAAAAATTAATGAATATTATAAAAAGAGCATTTAAATAGCTAAAAAAAATTTTACGCACATAAATACATATATACACACATACATATATACATATATACACACATATATACAAATATGCACATACACACACAAACATACACATATACATAAAAATTATAAAAAGAAAAATTAAAAATTAAAAATTAAAAAACTTAAAATTTAAAAATTAAAATTTTAAAATCCGCCCTAAGACGGCACTTATTAATGAATTCCTTCCTAAGATTTAAAAGTAAGTCCCATCTAACAACAAAGACAATTACCGGACTTATATTGGCATGTCCGCGGGCCCTTTCAAACAGTGACTTTACAACCAAAAGTACTCGTTTTCGAACTCTAACCAAAGATTCCAGACGGCACTATCACGTAGATTCTGGAAAATGAAGGAGAAAGGACAGGACCCTATAATCAGCTGGAAATTAATAGGCTCAGCTTGTACCCCTAAAATTTTTTGTGATAGGTGCCGTCTATGTTTATTGGAGAAGATTCTGATTTTGAAGTATCCTCATCAGGACTTCAGGTGATGTGTTATCCCCCGTGAGGATTTTCATATCGAAATGATCATCCAACATCATTGAATTAATCCTTTTTTAATTTATATATATATATATATATATATATATATATATATATAGTCCGTAGTGTTATATCTCTATAGAGAGTTCAATGGATAAAAATTCAGTGGTTTTGAACTTCTTGACCCTTGACCGTCTTCGAGTTTATTATAACAAAATTTTATATATAAATTATTTCCAGATCTAATATTTACACTATTCAGAAAAAACGTTAATAAAAAATTTCAAGATTTTACCACGTAGATTAAAAACGTAACAACATTTCAATTTCGAGCCAGTGAAAATGTTGTTTTGTTAACGTCACTATAGTTAGCATCACTATATATATATATATATATATATATATATATATATATATATATATATATATTTTGTATGTGGGCAAAATTTTTTTCTTTCATACAGTTTTTATTGAAAATGACAGACAAGGTATAATCATTAAGTTTTTTTATATAATTTTTCATGTGTTCCGAACAGAAAAAAATATACGAACACATGAAAAATTATATAAAAAAGTTAATGATAATATCTTGTCTGTCATTTTCAATGAAACTTATAAAATAACCTGTAACTGCAATTACACAGATAATGCTTTTATATGTACACGAGTATGCCCATGCCGTCAAAAATGACGTCAAAATATTTATATCGATATACCGTCTAAAATGACGGTAACATATATCGAGCGCGAGAGGAAGGAAATATCACACACACACACACGCACACACACACACACATATCTAGGGTGCTCTAATTCATTTTAGTGAGTGAGCGATGCGTACACGCCAGAGTAGCTACTGTTTTTCAAAGTCTACCATTCTTCCAGAGTGCTCAATCAGGGTGTGAGAGCGTAAATATTGTCATTCGCAGACAAATCTGTTTCGCTGTATCACAGCTCATCAATACGATTGCTTTTTAACCCAGGATTGAAACCCGACCGAATTGACGTCAGTCGGCGATTCTACCTATGGGCTATGGGCGTTCGGTGGAAGAAGGCAGACTTTTTAGCGCATATATTATCATTATACGCGCCCAATAGCTAGAGTGCTCTAATTCATTTTACTGAATGAACGATATATATATATATATTCTTCAGTAATCGACGACATAATTATTATAAAAATAAAATAATGAGACACTATTAGAGCAAACATGCAGCAAGGACTTTGATAAATGAGAGTAAAGTTTAATAACTGGTAGTAAAGAGACTGAACTGAGCCAACGCTGCCTCACTATTGTTTCTCTAATGAATAGAGCCGATGCTGTCTTGCTATTATTGCTCTCTCCATGAGTATGACAAGGATATATATATACAAACACGCACACAACGGTCTTTATTATAACAGAGAGGATAATTTGGGCTTGCGGCCATATTCCGTACGATTACAGAATTGAAGCCATATCGGGGTCTGGCTCGTAGTGGCTTCTTTGATGAAAAGAAAATATGAATTAACTTTAATTAAATTTGAAATTACTCTATGTTAATTTTGGTTTTAATTATTGTACATCTGTGAGCAACAATGAAATATATCTATATTTATTCTTCTAAGACATAAGATTTGTTATTTCTTTCTCTTAGAGAATAAATCTAAGTTGTCCCAAACTTATAGTCGGTAGTATATATATATATATATATATATATATATATATATATATATATTAGCAATATAGCCCGGCGTTGCTCGGGTGTAATGAAATCTTTTATATATATATTATCGATTTTCTGCACTATTCGATATTTATCGGGGGTACCTCGACACAAAACCTAGCTAAAAACACTCGCAGACGCTTATAGTACAACTGTGTAAATTTTCAAGAAAATCGGTTCAGCCGTTTTGGAGTCGATAGGCAACGGACACACACACAGACACACACAGACACACACACAGAGAAACAAAGTTCCATTTATAAATAAGTTTATATATATATATATATATATATATATATATATATATATATATATATGATTGCATTATGATTGCACATTTCTCAATAATCAGATAATTCGTAATATTAAAACGTGTCAACTATTGTTTGTTTATTTCAAATTATTCAATTTTTCAATTTATTTCATTTGTTTTATTTAGAGTTTACCAAGAAGATAAAATCATTATTATTGTTATTATTATTATTGCGGCTTTTCTATGAATTTCATGAATAGCTCTAAAACCGTTCAGATATATATAACTATCTAAAAGCTATATACAGTTGTTTTCCCAGGTGAATGGTTAAAATGGAGCCGAGTGTGTGAAGGCAGTGGGTCTTGACGAAGATCACACTTCTTTGAACCTTGTGGACTAGTGCTACAGAATGCCAAACAAATAAGTATGCTAAATCAGAGAAACATCACTTAGATACTCTCAATAGCCGAAACAGATAAAATGAATAGCACATGTAAATCAAAGAGAAAATAATGATATAATCAAGACGTTGATGTTCCCCACTACTTCAAATAAAAGATTTTATATTTTTTACAGACTGCAGGAAACAGCTAATATTACCATTATTGTTATTATTATATTCATTATTATCATCATATTTCAAGTTTTGCTACCTACCAAGTCTGTGGGAAGACCTAAGGCAGGTGGTAGTGTGCTATGCCTGCATTAAATGATTTATTTTTCTATCTTCCATAGCATCACTACGTCAGCTCTTCTTAGTGTGTGGGCTGTACTTAGAAAGACAATTTTTATATATCTCTTAAGCTGGGATTTCCACGGATTCTTTCAATGTTTTGTTCCATTTTTTTATAATTCCAAGTGCACCTACTATCACCGGTACTTGTTTTTAATTTTCACATTTTTCTATTTCAATTTCCATGTCTTTATACTTTGATAGTTTTCAAATTCCTTGGTTGCTATTTTACAATCCGCTGGACAAACCCTATCAAGTAGTAGGCAAATTTTTTCTTTTCGGTTTTTGACAATACTGTGCGGCCTATTTAATTTAATTTTCCTGTCTGTGAAGATGATGCAATCCCATAGAATGGTGACATCTTCTATATTATTATTATTATTATTATTATTATTATTATATGATAATGATGTGACGATTTCTTTACTGATTAGTGCTTAACAGTAAAACTGAAACTAGGTATAGAAAAATATTTGTCATATACCAAATATTATAAAACTAGGGCTTTAAAATAGATCTCGAAATAGAAAGAATGTACAAACATATATTAAGTATCTCCAGATATTGAGCGTACACGATGAAAAATACCCTAAACTTAATGAGAACAAAGTTTTATCAAAATCAAAATATTTATTTTATTCTTAGGAGGAAAGACCAAAGGATCATTTGATTATTTAAATTATATTTTTAATAATATTTTTAACCTTCGAAATTCCAGTTAAAAATATTTTTCTAGCGTCATATGCTGGCCATAAATTACTACAAGAAAATTTAACGTCTTTTTGCTGTGAAAACACATTGATTTGAAAAATCTTGTAAAGATCACATAATTGTCGGATTTTAATGAAACCTTATGAATTAAATTATTTTAGAAACGTTTCTTTTAAAGAAAATCTTAGTAAATTATATTCTTTCTATATTTGTTAGCTAATACATTTAATTTTATGAAATTCGTCTTTGTAGCACTTAATCTTTATATAATATTTTATATTAAGATTTTAAAGTATCATTTTTTTTATCAAACCGGACCCCGAGTTACAGAAAAATGCAATAAAACAGAGACGTTATTTAATTAGAAACGCTTTTAATTGGTTTTATCAATAATATATATTAGGTACACTACTCTCTTAAGAAAACAAAATTTTGACGAATATTGATTTTAAAAGGATTGTTTTTAATTCTATATTCTAATTTAATTATAATAATTTATAGTTTTAAATCTTTTAAAATTCTGTATTAAATTATAATCATTAGGTGATATTGTTATTAAGTAAAAACTATATTTACTATTCATAAATAGGAAATCTTACAAAAATTCAGCCACCCCAGTATTTTAAAAGAGAATTATTTTCTGTGTGTGCGTGTGTGTATAAATTGCGCCGATTTTTGCAAATATGGATGTTCATACATGACATTACCAGAAATTAAGAGTGTAAATATAGTAAATCTAATATTTATTGATAATTTCATAAAATTTTCTCAAAACTATCTTCGTAAGTAACACTATAGACCTAAAGTAACTAAAATTCAATAACTATTATATTACTTTTAATACGTTTCTAAATTTTGCAGATTGCTGAGTAATTAAAAAATTATATGAAAATGGTATTCCTAGTGTACTTGTCAAGTAAATTTCAGAGCCCTTTACTTTAAAATACTAATCATTAAACTATCGATAAATCTGTCAAAACATCATAAATATACCCACAACCTTGTTAAAAACTGATTTTTTTTTTACATACTTTTATTTTAAGATATTAAACAAAATATAAATAATATTCATTTTAGTTAAGATTAATTAAACTTTAATTATTTTTACAGTATGGTTCACTCTGTACATGGCCAGAAGAATACTCCATGTACAGGGTTAAGTTAAGAGGTAGTTTACATGAATAGGAAGGGAAGATACCAGTTGACTCTAGACTTGAACAGATCGAGATTTTAGTGATCAAAGAAACATCCTCTGGGGAATTAATTCTATAAGGCCGTGGTTTGCAGAAATAAGTTGTTTAAGTAGAACTTATTTCTAGTCGATCGAATGCGGAGGTAGTGTGGATACAGTATTTACATTATTCGGACTATTGTTCTCATCTTTGTTGCCATTTGTACAACGTTTCGGCCGTTGTACATTCCGGCTTTCTTCAAGTGTAAGAAATTTCGAACCGAAATTCCTAGCACCTGAAGAAGGCCGGAGCGTACAACGGCCGAAAATCGTAAAAATTGCAACAAAGATGAGGAAAATAGTCCAAATAATGTAAATACTGTAAATACTATCTCATCTCAGAAATATAGACAAAGTAGTGTTGGTGGATTAAAATTATGTAAATGTAATGTTGGGTTCTAGCCGTGAAGGTTAGAACTGGTTGAATGTGGGTGGTTTAAAACTATGTAAGTGTCATGTTGGGTTCTAGCCGTGAAGGTTAGAACTGGTTGAACAAGCTGATGCAGTTCGTCCGAGACCTCTCCATGGTAGTAGCGATAGCGCAGAGACTTGACACATCCAGCCTGTGGGATAGTGAGAGGTTGGAATGTGGAAAATAATTCCCCTCTAACACGCTTCGGAGATGTTTTTGAACTCTTTCAAGACTGGAAAATGTTGTCTAGACAGATCCTGTCCAGATATGACAACAGTGCACTATTTTTGGCCTGATCTGGCTCTATAAAGATAGAAGATAGCATGAGGAACTAGGTACTTACTGGAGCGGTATAAGAAGACGATCATTTTACCTGCATCTTTAGCAATAGGTAATATATAGGAATTATACTTAAACTTGGGTGTAAGTCTGAGGCCCAACATCCCCTCAAGGCACGGGAGGAGGCATTCGTTTGTCGTGACTGATGGTAGTTCGGGTCTGATCAGCAGTGATAGAATGTAGCCAGTTTGATTCTGGAGGCATTTAATGTCACAACCAGTTTTTCATCCACAAGAAGATAAATATTAGATCGGATGTGAGGTCAGCTGCCAATCTCTGATCGTAAAAAGTTTTGGAGGTGCGACAGTATAGATGTTTACAAATAATCGAAGTATATTCTTAGGCGGATCATTTATGTAACTCAGAAAGAGTGTTGGTAAGAGAAGTGACCCTGGAAGACACTTGCGTTATCCGCTAGGTCCTAAAAGTGTTGGCAGTTAATAACTACCTTTAGTTCAGTCAGTTAAGTGCCATACGTGATACACGCTTGGGCGATCATGTCTCGAAAGAGACATCACTGACTGGGCAGAAGATTATCCCGCAGTAGGTTGCCATTGCTTTCTGCGGTAGACTGGTTGCCGACCAAGGCTATAGAACCCAATCTGTCCTGCTATTTAACCCATAACTGGAAGGAAGAGACGGATTAATACCTTTCCCAAGGGTATTTGCGCGTAAGTGAATACAATGGATTCAGCTGGAATTCGAACTCGGCTCCCCGGCTTCTCGTTCCGAGCCGATATCCACTGTACCTAGTTAGGATGTGCGTTGTGATACAGTGGACCACAACACACATAACTAACATTTAGTTAGCTTGTGTAATAAACATCTTGGTGACGAGGATGAGATAAGAACTTGTGACTAAGTGAAAGCATGTATTATAGAAATATTTTACATTTAATAGTAAATACAACAAGATTATTACACGTCTATTGCTTGTGTCGGTTGTCCAGCGTTCAATCAATTCACCTGTTCCTCCACGGCCTCCTTTCCTACTAATCTTATAGTAGGAGGAAGAGTCCAACATAGACTCTTTAGTGGGAGGATACCACAACAGTGTATAAGATAAATATTGGCCAACAAGATATCTTAACATCAACTTTAGAGATAATTTAAGCCATTTTTGGAAAGAAATAAGCAATAAGGACTTTCATGCTATCGAATGCTGTAGTGATGCTCTTGGTCTATATAATATTGTCTTACATGATGCACAACGTCGAAATTTCTAACGGCGAATATTTTAATCATTCTTTAAAGAGATTAACTCTCCTCGATGTATTTTGTTTTTCGTTTTGGCGATGAGATAGAAGCAGCAGCATTTATTTTTAAAATCTCACCAGAAAGATAAGATAGGTTGATATCAGAATTTTCTCTGCATCAGATGATTAAAAGTGATGAACGCTTAGAAGAGACAACAATGTGCCTTAGAAAAATTGATTAGACTTAAAATATAATCAAGATGAATTCTACAAATCCTTCAGAAACCAATATGAAAGCCAAACAATAGATGATTTGAAATGACGTATGTATGTGAATGTGCGCATATTACAGGAGACTTTTCATCTTTTGTCCTGTATCCCTTCCATTCGGAACATAGCTCTTAACAATTTCTTGTCCTTTGTAGCTCTTATTAATTTTTTTTTATATCTTCCCCAAATCTTGTGCCACCATCCATTTATTCAATATAGCTAGATACTTTTAGTCTGAATTCTGTTATTAATATTTGGACTATTGTCCTAATCTTTTCTGTTGTTTAATCCATTACTTTAATCCACTATATTAAAACGTTGGTAAGTGGAATAAATCGTTGGTCATTGAATTTATTGACATAGTGATTGTGAGTTCAATTCCTGGCCCGGGTAGTGTGAACTTAAACTCATTGGAAACGGGATAGCAATAACTGATGCAGTACTAAAAATAAGAACTAAGCAAAATATTCCTAGACAGTGGGAACAAGAACATATCCTCGGAAAGTTGAATCAGAACAGTCGGTTTCCGTAGACTAAATAATAGGTTTACTTCAGTTCTGTAGATTAAACAGATCGATATATAGTTAATGAAGGCCGGAGAGCACAACTGCTGAAACTTAGCTTCAAGAGAAGTGCAATCATGGGTCTCTTATATATATATATATATATATATATATATAAGTAAATTAACCTAGTGAGCCAACAAACCTACCAAGGTTTCACCTAAACGGATCTTTAGGAAAGGTTGGCCAACCTTCTCTGAAGATCCGTTTAGGTGAAACCTTGGTAGTTTTGTTGACTCACTAGGTTAATTTACTTATATATATATATATATATATATATATATATATATATATATATATATATATACGATGAATAAACTGTCGTCTACATTACGCAAAAATAAAAATAACATTTCACTCGCATATTCACTTATATTTACTAAAATTAGCCAAAAATATCTTGAAAATTTATTAAAATAGAATCGTCACTGGCTTCAACCCGCAGCATCCAGACAATTTCGAAATCTTTCGCAAATCTTCGCGAGAGTTTTCTTTTTAACTTGGTGATTTTTGCCTTATTATCTGCCTGATTTTCCTTGATTTCAGTTCATCTTTGGTATTACCAGAAGTTTTGTGGGTCTCTCGCTCAACTGCGCCTACGCATTATAATGAAGAGGAGTTGGAGTCTAAAAAGACAGGTGGCCTGATATAAATGGTGATATGGCCGTAGAAATTGTCTGATAGCCATTACTGGGTTCTCCTACATGTGAGGTGGGTGCAGAGTCCTGTTGCCCGACATAAGGTCTTACAACAGCCAACCACTTGACTCATGGCGGTACTACCCCATAAAGGCACTTGATGTTCGTCTGCGTGTTGCGTGTGGGGACTTCACCATAAATTTAGGAGTTATTTTCCCAACAGAACGATCACAATAAGTTTTCGGAGCCACTGTACCTTCGTAAACACTATTAGATTCTTCTAACACTTTTTGAATCTTATGCACTGTCCTCTGATTGACACCTAAACACTGTGAAATATAAAATTGGAGCTTCTGATGCGAATGACAAGCAGTACAATATACCATTTTAAAATATCTAGCGGAAGAAATTTCGTCATGGTGCTCTTTTTCTCACAGACGGTGCCCAACTGACCCTGATCAGTCGGCAACCTCAAAAACATGCGCGAAATTAAAAATATAAAATGGTGACAATTTACTCATCGCATACTGTTCAGTAATTTTCTAAGCGCAGCTGAGATGTGGCAGAAGGCCGAAACTAGCTACACAATTGTAAACACAGTGTGTATCAAAAATACTTTTACAAACTTTGCGAGTGGGTTCCTCACACCAAAACAAGCACAAAAGTTCATATAAACATATGTTCCCAAATTCTTTGTTTTTTTTGTTATTAAGCTTACGATAGACGTTGTTAAATGTACAATCCAACATAAAATCCACAAATACTTTCACGAACTTGGCGGGCGGGTTCCTGAGACCAATATAAATGCTTGTTTTGTAAATTTATTATTCCATCTCTTCCAAAAGTTGCCTCATCTATAAACAAAACTGAAAAGATAAACAACGGATCGGCTGTCAGTGCAAAAAAAAAAACATTGGCAAAAGTTCTTCCGTGGTGAGTGATAAGAGGGTGAATGACCCTGCACACGTTACAAATGATATGGGTACAAGAACTGCTCTTGAAGTACCCTCCATGCAGTACTATGAGATGTACAACATGCTAGGGCCACTTGTCGTCTGATTATACCTGGATTGTCCCCAGTAGCCTGTAGAATGTATTCTTCATTGTCTTCTTCCACGGATCCTGTCTCAGCAACGTGACAATAAACAGCAGCGAATGTTGGGTGACTCGGCTGCCTTCGGTCTAGAAATGCAATATGATCCAGTCGTACGGCCACGCATCCATTACCATTCACACGGCCGTATGTAAAAATCATATCGGCCTGCTCACGATGTGAATATCTTGCATTGTTAAACGGAGAACTTCCTAATTATCTTACTACTACACACTTTAAAAGTTGAAGACAGACTAGCAACAAATGTACGCAAATGACAAATGTAACCTAATCTATATGGCAACTTTCTCTAAACTTAATGACTCATAAAAGGAATTTTATATAGACTTTTGTCCTTGTTTTGATTTGAAGAACTCGCTGCCAAATTTATATATATATATATATATATATATATATATATATATAACCTATAGCAACAACAATACCAATTATCAAGCTATAATTTAAATCGTCTTGTATAACCCACCGAGAACAAACTCGGAGGGAAAATAAGGGGAAGCAAAAAAAGAAACAAACGAAGTACATGAACAAAAAGTCAAGCACTCGTAAGAAAAAAAAACTCAAGACGAAAACCCTAACACTAAAGCGCTCAAAACGAAAGTAGAGTAGACAAAGACAGAAAATCTAAGCAAGAGCCAACAACCGACCACGGTTTCGCCTAACGGCTTGTCAGGAAAATTGGCTATATATATGGCTGTTGTGAAGCCAGGCATACTGTTAATCAGAAGTCTAACAAAAAGAAGATTTAACGTAAGCACTCTTTACAATAAAGTGCTCGATATCAGGAACAGAGCATTGATAGGATTAATACAAGTAAAATTTGTCACTTAGTTAATTGGTGTCATATTCAGGACGTCGAATCTAGAGGTCTTTTTTATAACCATTCCGTCCGCTCAATAGGATATGTCAATAATTGTCTGCGGATTTTCTTATTTTCATTATTTTTTATACTAAGTTAGAAATTAATTTATGCGCTAATTAATTTTTTAATTTAATTAACAGTCACCGAGAGTAAAGTCGATCCTGGCTAGCACCTAATCGTTTGGGAATAGCAAATTTTGTATGCCTTGATGTGGGGTAGTGTAATAAACAATAGCTCGTATTGTTAATCAGAAAGCTGCGTTCCAATTCTCATTGGTTTCGTTAAATTGGAAAAGGTAAGAATTTGTAGGGCACCAACGTTGATAACCTTTTATCGTCTCTTTCGCTCTGTCTCTTTATTTTCCTCTCAGTCACGAGTCGATAGCTTTGTTAACTATACTATCTTTATTGAGTAATACCAGCCTTACGGTCATTTGGCTTTCTTTTCCTTTTTATGTTAAGACCAGGTGTCGTCGTGACAGGGTTTCCAAAAATCTTACGATATTGGAATTGATGATAATGGTCTTCAGGTGTCGTATAATCCAGACAAATTTACGTAATTCCCGCCTGCGGCCGTGGTAAACTGTAGTTAAATTTGTCCGAACCTATCTTGGGATTGAGGTTGGAATAATAAGAACTCATCCAATGAAATGCACAACACTACTGACAACTCTAACAACTGGTTTATTGAATATAAAGCAAAAGTGATTTAATAAAATACGCCTATTAGCAAGATATTCTACTGCACGAATGTTGATCTGGAGATTCTGGTCGCAACTGCTAAATCGATGTCAAGTCCATCAATTCTTACTCAATTTTTCGGTTATGCGCGTGTCTGGGTTTTTGCACGGACTCGAAAATTGCGGGTGCGCTCTCTCGCAGTTTCAGACCGTCCCGTGACACCGAAATGCGAGTGTGCCGTTCATGTCTGACATTGGCTCTACGCTCATGGAAAAAATAACCATTAAGCAAAATGCACGCTGGCTTTACATAGAGAAATCTTTTTCGATAATAATAATTGACGACTTCCTCTTCCTAGACAGAATACAGAAAATGACAATTCCCAATAACTGTTGTGGGATCTCCCCTTTTTCTATGATAAATGGATTCGACTTGAGTATACATATACTTCTGCCATAGAGAGAACTGTAGAGATCCGTGAGAGTTATTGGAGAGTACCGGACTGACACGCAAGATAACGAACAATACCGAAGTTACACAGAGAATACCGCGTCAGCAATCATAGCAGCTCTGAGCTCCACTCAGTCAGAATAATATTACAGATATACTATTTCCAACACGGCTTCACTTCAAATACTTATATATATATATATATATATATTCCTTACTAATCGTATTCCTGGATAACTAACTTGCGTTCCAGTTTGTATAATTACATTCAATATAACCTATTTTTCTATGTAAAATATCTGTTTTGTTGTTCATTATTTTTGTGTGGTTCCTCATTCGGATCCACAACAATAACCAATTTCATTATATTCACATTCCCGTAAAATGATGAGCTGAGTTCCAAGATTCTTCACCAGAGTTCACATTCTCTACAGATTGTAAACAAAATATCCAAATTCTGTGGAACACAAGGAATTCGAACAACACATTAATCTATATATATTTAAGGCAGTGAGTCTGTGTGTGACTGTTTCCTATGCATGTCTACATTTTTTCAGCTACGCCATTCAAACTTTCTAGGGACACATATCTACAGGGAAGCCAGGTCGACACATACTTTTTGAGTTTTAAGTTCAGCAATTTTCCCTTTCGCACTTTTTGGCCAATGGGTCGATTGTTTACATTTGCTCCGTAAAACATCTAAGATCTAAGATGGTTGATGAATTACGTCACAGAAATCAAATCACACGTGTCAAACGCGACTAAAATATTTTTTTATGAAAAAAAAAACCTTTATATTTAATTTTTTTCCGACGTTTTAAAAATTCATTCGGTCAACAAAAAATGTGAATATTTTCCCCCGTAATTTTGAAACAAAAGAAATATTTTTAAAAAAGTGTTTTTTTAAACAAAAACAAAATATGTAAAAAAAAAAAAAAATGGCATCTTTTCCTACTACTAAAATGTTCTAAATTGCACGCGCAATGCCGGGCTATGATGCTGGTTGTCTATATTTTATCAACAGGAAGTGGATAGGTTTATATATCTGGATTTTGTTTAATTTTACTAAATTATGTCTAGTAAATTTAGGTTCGTTTCTCCGTAGAACTGTTCTTAATTTCGTTTTATTATTTTAAAACACAATTTTTAATGCCTTTCGTTTTTAATTTTCTTCTCAACTATTCACCCATATTCCTGAGAATTTCAACAACTATCATTCAATTAGTAATCTCTCCAAATCACTATCCTATAATTTCATGCATGTAAACGTTTAAAACGTTACAAATCCACATATTTCTCCCAGCTATGGGTTAATTAGTAAGACTTGTATTGCTAAACCTTTATTATTCACCCTTACAAAAAAATCTTACACTAAAAAAAAATTTCTGGCTTTAAATAACCTTCAAAGTGTTGATAAAAAACGAATAATTCAATCAATCCCGATCAAAACTAAGCTAAAATAATTAATGCCTGTTTGTTTAATTTTTTTAACGATTATACGTCCCTTTTTGTGTGTATGTATTTATGAACAGCTTTGTATACCTTTCGTGTAAATGTGCATGTGTGTGAGTATGTGTGTGGGAATTTGTGTAAATGTTTGTTTTGTTCTGTTGCATGTCTTTCTAATGCCTTTTTTTTTTTATCCAAACACATCCTACGGCGCGAGATTTTGCGCACGTTCTATGTATGCAAACGCAGTAAACTCGGTGGAAACTGTTAAGTCTCGCGTCTGAAACGAGACTTGCAGTCTGATTACGAGTGAATTTGCCACAAGACGAAGATCAGTCTATAAAAACAGAAATGAAAATTGTTTACCGCTGAATGCTTACTGTTTTTGTGTTGTTTTTGCATTAATGCTTTTCCCATACCCTTTCTTTTGACTCTTTGAAGACACTCACCTTATCTATTTTTTCCTTTTTTTTTCTCTCTGTTTTGTTTTGCCAATAATAAATGACGACTCACAAAGTTTTGCTTGCAGTAAACATGTGCCTGGTTTATCCCATTTATTCGAGGTCAATATCTCCCTGACCGCCAAAAGAAGGTAACATTTTGACAAAATGTCTGCTCTATACGCATTCATTAAATACTCAATAAGCATATCTTAAACACTGTTATTGATGCCAAATCTCACTGGAAAAGAACTTAGATGACCAACCTTTTCATATATAAGCGCAAGAGCATGTTTTGATTTTAGCTTAGGAACAACACTTATTACGCATGTTATCCAAAACTTCAAAACGAATGGCTTCCTCAATAAAAATAGCTTTTTCAATGCTAGAACGAAAGCTTATTTATAGTGTACTGATTTTGATTCATATATGAAAAGACTGCTCGACACGGGTAACGCCAAGCTACCTGAATGATTTCAAATTCTCCGAGATTCTGGGTCAAACTACATACCTATTCAATTGTGTGTTCAGTTCAAGTGGACTTAGCCATCTATACTTAGTTATAAATTCTAAAGGCGCAGTGATAAATTTGCATGTGATTCGAACATTGACTTCATTCATTCACCTCTTCTGATATTTGTATCTGTGTTTTTATTTTGTAATGGTTTCTCTTTCGAAGGTTGTTGATTCGATATAACACACTAAAAGTTTGGCGCTAAGAATGTAATTTCAGTGCCTTTAGTCCCATTGAAAATGTCACATTAAATAATCATTGCTTGTGTTAAGGTGTGAAAAATTAAAGAACAAAGTCTTAATATTCTTTTAATTCAAATTTAATTCTTTTCCGTTTTCTTTATTTTTTTTCTTTCACTATCGCAATGGCGTATTCGATTCTATGACACCAAAAGGGAATTATGTTTCAACGAGGAAAATATAGGTTTAATCTATTTACCATCTTTCGTCTAAGTCAGAGTATCGGGAATCATAAGAATAATACTCAGTCCTATGGGAAAATAGCATTGTGACTTTTGAATTATTAATTTGCCGATCCTTAATTCTTTTGGCATGTAAACATCTGTCAGAGATTAAGTATATATATTAACAACACATATTATTATGTTTTTCATAGCCGGACAATGTCAGCATAGGATGCGTTGTTCAAAGTCATCGACGAAATTAAACAGGACCCAAGGATTGATTTATTTCAAACTAGCAGTATAGCCCGGCGTTGCTCGGGTGTAATGAAAGCTTTAAAACTAATCCATGGTCTTGGAGCTCAGACTCTGCCTAAAGCATATTTGTGTGAAGTTTGGTGAGAATCGGATAAAAATTGTGGATTTGTATAAAGGACATACAGACAGATAAACAGACACACACACAAACATCTTGCCTTTTATATATATATATATATATATATATATATATATATATATATATATATATATATATTATCGATTTTCTGCACTATTGTAAGAACTGCAACCTTGAAACTTCTGAATATCGCTTCTTATGTCTTTGTCTCTGAGTGTATCAAATTTGATTAAAATCGGACCACTCCTTCTATAACCCGATTTTTTCGATTATCAATTTTTGATATTTGTCAGGGATACATCGACACAAAACCTAGCTAAGAACACTCGCAGATGCTTATAGTACAACTGTGTACATTTTCAAGAAAATCGGTTCAGCCGTTTCGGAGTCTATAGGTAACGGATACACACACAGACACACGCACACACAGACAAAGTTTCATTTATAAATAAGTTTAGATAGATAGATTTAAATAGATAATTTATTTCGACAAAGTGTGATGAATAAGAATTTTATTTTTGGCTTAACTGATAATGTTATTGAAGATGTAACTTTCGGGTTGTTATTTCAAATATCGATCAGCGGATGTTTTCCAGTCTATTTTCATTTATGTTTATTTATTTTCGTAATAAAACAGTATTACCATTCTTTTTATACAATGAATGCTCTTTGACTTTTTAAAAAGTATTTTAACAACATTTTCGTCTGTTTGTTATGCCAGGATTCGTTATCAAAGGACACAATTTAAACAACATAAGGTACGCAGATGATACAGTGCTGACAGCAGACACAGAAAGGAAACTACAAGATCTCCAACAGAAAGGTCTGCAAATAAACTGCAAGAAACCGAATGCATGATTATCAGCAAAAAGAGCAGCCCAAAATGACAAATACAGGTAAAGGTTACTAAAATCAAGCAGGTACAAAAATTTAAATACCTTGAGAAGTTTTTTAAACAGAAGACAGAAAGTGCGACACAGAGATCCGAAGGTAAATCGGCATGGCGAAAGAAGCATTCCAGAAGCTGATTAGAGTATTAAGAGACAGGAAAATTTTGCTAGAAACAAAGAAGAGAGCTATATGATGTCAGTTTTCGATATGGCAGTGAATGCTGGACAATCTAATCAAAGATGAAAGAAAAACTTGATGCAACTGAAATGTGGCTCTACAGAAGGATGATGCAGATATCATGAATCGAGCATGTGAGTAATAATGAAGTTTTGGAAAGGATGGAAACAAAAGGCATCAGGAAGAGACAGCTAAAGTTCCTGGGACATGCAATGAGGAAGAAGGGCTTGGAGAATCTGATACTAACAGGCCAGATAAAGGGAAGGAGAGACAGGGAAAATCAGCGGGCCTGAACAGGTGGATGGCAGAACGGGGATTGCGTGGTGTATCAGAAGAAAGCGTGATAAGAGCCACCAAGGATAGGGAGACATGGAAGGCCCTGATTGCTTCTGTCCTGAAAGAAGAAGAAGAAGAAGACGAAGAAGAAGAAGAATGCCCTTTGGAATCAAATATAAAATAAATGTTTATTATTCCCTCCTTGTGGCATCTTCTCACAAGTGCAGTATATGGGAATCATATTGTTTTTACTCTTAATCTTCTGAATATATCATCTTGTTGATTTGAATTATCTGTAATAAATTCATGATATAGCTAAATACTCAGTTAAAATTATTGGCTTGTAAAATCTATGCTACCATAAAATAAGGTTGTTCACTGCAGTGTCAAACTCGTTATCACAATTTCATCACTTTCTGCTAGATCAAGAGCAGAAAATTCCATTAATCGAATGTTTGAAAGTAGATCACAAGTTGAGAAAATGTTTGGATGGTGAAGCCATCCTTCCACTGTTTTGATATCATTGGGTTTACATCACAACTTTGACTAGATTAGTAAGATTCTTTCTTAGAGTGAATCGAAAAGTTACTAATAAGAACCTTTTATTAGCAGTGTAATGTGAGAACAGATTTCCAACTGGCAAAATATTATCTAATTTTTAGTAGAGAGATTGTCTTGTAGGTACTGTATTGGTTGCTCTTCAATTCTTCCCTATGTAGACATTTTTTAATCTCTTATCAAAAAGTGACCAAAAGATGGTCTGATACGTTAACTAGTCCAAAGAGAAGCGATTCTTAAACACTTTCAGATTATTCTTCTTCTCTTATGTTATGTTCTTTCATGTCGCTGGCAAGCATGGCTCTCCACAATTTCCTCTACTTTGTACTTAATAATAATTTTTCCTTTTGTATAAACCTTGTTCTACCATCCATGTACTCAAGCTCTCTAGGTATGCTATGCATTGTTTTCTCTGTCGCTATTGCTTTCAATCTATCTTGTGAACATAAAATTTCCCAGGACATCTTTCCTCATTATGTGCCATAGAAATTTCAAGTGTCTCTTCTGATGTGAAGTATATTTACTTTGTCGTTATTCACAAGTTCAAACCATGGTATTATCAGTATCCTTCTGTAGAAGCACATTTCTGGTGCTTCAAATCACTTCTTCATCTTTGAGGAGATTGTCCATCATTCAGTGCCATATAAGAGAACTGATGTCACGTAACGGCCCAGTATACTTTTCTTTTTTCTAAATAATTTTTCTATTTCTTAATACTATTTTGCTTTTAGAAGGCATCTATCACTATCCGAACGCGTGATCGAGTTCTAGTGTCGCTCTTAGTTTGATAAGATTTATCCTGATAATTTTTTAAAAGTTGAGATTAACCCAGTACAAAGATATATGTAAAGAAGTCAGTCAGTCAATCAAGTGCCATACGTGATACACGGTTGGGCGATCATGTCTCGAAAAAGACATGACTGACTGGGCAGAAGATTATACCGCAGTAGGTTGCCATTGCTTTCTGCGGTAGACTGGTTGCCAGCCAAGGCTATAGAACCCAATATGTCCTATTATTTAAACACTTAACTGGAGGGAAGAGACGGTTATTTGTGAGCAAGCGAATGCAAGGAATTCAACGGGAATTCAAACTCGGCTCTCCGGATTTGTCGTTTCGAGTCGATATTCACTGCACCACAATGCACATCCATGTAAAGAAGAGAGAAAGAAAATTGTTTTTCACAAATCTTTCAATGGGGAAAAACTTAGAAAATCACTATGTGAAACTGTGGCGTTCTACCTTGGCTCGAATATCGAACTTAGACAAGAGTTAGAAATACGCCAATGCATCAGTCACGACACCAACACCGATGTACATAGATAAACATAATGAATAGACTTCAAAATTTCTTTCGCTATCTATATGTCTGACATTTATACGGGAATTAATGTTCCAGGCAATCATATTTATTCAGCAAGTGTGTCACGTTCAGTGAACTTTTATGTTGTTTTTATTGCGTCTTTACCCATCCTGCGGATTCTTATTTCCGGTGAAAAGGATTTTCCTTCCCACAGGTTTATCGGGGAAATGGGCAATGGATGACGTTGGTGTAATTCTTTATAAAATGCAGGATGGAACGGAAAATATATAAATGATTGGTACAAAGAAATAATTGTTCCTTTACAAAACTAGCTTAGAAACAAGCCTTACCCCGTGCAGAGATTCATTTACTCTCAAGCCATTCATGATGACTTTATTATAAAAACGTTGTCAGGAGTAATGAAATCTACAGACAATTTTACGATATCCCGCTAGTGCTATGTAAGGTGAACAGATTGTAAATATGTCTGTGTAAAAGCTGACATTTTTTTATAGTCTTAAACCACTGTAAAGTGGCTGGGTCCCGTTAAACGATAGCAGGAAATGTGAATCTTCATTATTTAACATTTTATTCCCTCGAATATTCCGCCAGTTACTCTCGGTCAGTTTGTAGCGTAAACCTCAGCTCAGATACATAGACCTTTCATCCTCTCTGTAATATTTGAGAGACTGTTTTTAATCATATCTGGGACCATTGGTTATATATCCACTTCTTCAACATTCTCGTTGGCATGCTTGCAATACGGGATACACCTTTCAGGTCACGTACTTTAATGCCCAGCAATATACCTTGATCAATCTGGCTTCCTTTGATGTGACATTTGAGTGCTATGTGTATTCCGCCATAATACGGCACAATCTAATTCGTTTTTTAGTGATTTTACATGAGTAATATATTCAAAGACATGAGCGCCACGGCTTGAGAGTAATGGTTAGTGAGTTCAATCCTAAGCACCCCATATTTGTGGCCTTGTGTCAAACTAACTTAAGCTTAATAACTAATAACATACTTGAAGATATTTCCAAGTGCAAAAAGGACAGCCAAGTTTTTAACCTAAACTCCAACGTTCTGAGTATGAGGATAAACTACATCCGACAGCAAGGTTACTGATCGGATTCTTCTGAGAAGCATGGAACCGCCTTTTAATTGCTGTTGTTCCACTCTGACCCTGGGTGGTAGCACCTGTTAGGGTCTCAGGTATGGGCAAATACCTAACCTCAAACTAAGTTCAAAACAATATGAAATTATACAAATAGATTTTTTATAGTAAAAATACCAGCAATACACTTAAAAAAAAATTTATCAGTTATGCATTTGACTCTTGAAAAGAACCCTCTTTAAAAAATACGTCATTAAAACCTGATTTGCAAACTTATTTCTTACAAACAATACACATTTTAATAATTCGAACCTATCCTTAAAATCTTACCCGCAATAAATAATACATTGTGTTTCATATGTCGTAAAACAAAATAAACCAAACACAATAGAAGCAAAATACCCCCCCACTCTATGGGGTTACAGAGTAAGAAGCAAGAAACACAGTTTACGCACATAAATTTGGACTCTAACGTTTAACTCTAGATTTGAACAGGTTAAGATTATAGTGATAAGGGAGGCATTCTCTTGGGAGTTCTTTCCACAAAGTAGCGCTTTGTGGGAAGAATCTGTTGCGGTGAAAATTATGTCTCACCAAAGGAATAAAAAGCGAATGAAGGTGGTTCGCTACAATGTGCGCGGCATGGAGGGTTTTAGCTGTAAAGACTACAACTGGTAAAACTAAATAATGTAGTTTGTCAGAATTCTTTCCATGTAAGAGCGATAATACAGCAAAAGGTTTGCTACATTTAATCTGTGTGGAAAGGGGTTGTAGGGTGGAAGATAATTTATCATCTAAAAGGACGCAAAGAGGTTTTTAGACCTTATCGAAACTGTAAAGTGAAGAATGGGCAGCTCCTCCACCTGATATGGCAGAAGTACTCCATTCTCCACCTGATATGGCTGATGTGGCTCTTGTAAAGATAAAGGAGAGCAGGAAGAATTATATACCTACTGACGCTTGACAAATTAGCAGGTCATCCATGCGTAGAGGCCATGCTAATCGTTGCAATTTTAGCGTAGATACTACCGTATGTTATCCGTTGAATAAATGATATTAGTGGATATTATCTATGGTAAACAGAATTTATCAAATGATTTCAGTTGTGAGTTAGTTCCTATGTTATAGCTAACAATAGTTGAATTGCAAATCTAATCAATGACTCGTACTATCTTGTATTTCGCGTAAGGCTCACGAGAGAGGACGGAATGCGGAAGTTGCGGAAAATAAGGCAGTAGATAGAACAAAATTGCAAATATGTCTTTTATTGAAGTTAATACTTTCGTTGCACTAATCTAATTATGTTTTGATGAAACGTGAAACTGTCGGTCTCCATCATTTGTATTATAGGATAATTAACCCTTAATTTCTAAAGTACAGTAGACATATAATGGCGTACAAAACGACCTATTTAGTGTTGCATTTTATTATCTTGTGTGTTAGATTGGAGATGTCATTTAGTGTCGTTTTTATATTGGAGTATCGGATCGAAATCAAAATATTGGCGCCAAGGAGAAATCGCGGTCATCGTCTAAATCTTCAGCAAATAAACGGGCCAGCGAAGCCAATAAAAACACAAGAATAATACATCAGGGAAAGTAATAATGTCGAAAATTACCACATATGCAAATATAGTAAGTAGATTGTCAGACAGATCAAGCAAAAAAAAATCCACAGGTACCTCAGTTAGCTATGTATTTTCGAGTTACTCTTCATTACGTCAACTAAATATTGTTCAGAACTGCTCAAATTTGTCCTACATATGCTGAAATCCGTTAGCCGTAGCTCAACTGAGCTCATATCTATTGTTTGATCTCTATAAATGCAAAGAAAGAGATGATACGACCAACATCTGCTTATGGTACTGTTGATCAAGATAATCATATAAGGAGTTACAGTATTAAATACGGAATGCCTTACTTCCATTTTTTCTTATTTTTGTGCAGGTGATATGTACTTTTTAGGCAGCGAAACATTTAATAAATCTCGTTTCTTATTTTGTCATTATGTGAAAAAAAAAAGATAAGAACTGGTTATTATTTAAAACCACCTATTATTTAAAACCATCATAAAGGCAGCAGTCCAGATAAAACTTTCCAAAACAGAAACTATGATCTGGTATTGGAATGAAAGCAGTGATGGCACATAACCCTGAAGTCATCATAAAGGAAGCGGTTACCATTGTTATTACTGTACGCTTCAGTGTCACTCTTGTTCAACCGTGGCCTTGCGCCAAACTAACAGAAGTTTTCAAAATACTATTTTCCGGTGTGTTCTACACATTGTTACTGTTTCACCAAAGTCAATTAAACTTGTCTCAGTTTTCGAACGAAATAAGTCCAAAACAAAAAGAAAGTGTAGGCTTGGTGAGAAACAGAATTATTATACTGCACACACGCGCGCGCGCGCACACACACACAGTGAGAGAGAGAATAAGAGAAATCGGAGGATTGTCTTAATGTCTACGGGAATCAAGCCTCTGTTATATATAAATCATTATATCGTAGAAATAATCTATTGAATAATTTTCTTATTTTTATTATAAGATTCTTTTTGTTGTGCGTCGTATAGAGTGTACACGAATTTCTTCCCAATAAAAAAATGACCAGGTGTAATATTTTACTTTTATATGAGAACAAATACAGGCTGCGATGGATGAATTGTCGTCTAAATTAAACAAAAATGAAATAACACTCATTTGAAGAGATATATTTACCAAAATTACACAAACTGTCTTGAAATGCTAACGAGAAAATTTATTCATTGTCTTCAACCCCGGCCTCCGGACGATTTCGGAATCTCCTGCAATTGCAATTATCCATAGACTTGTATGTGCCCAGATGTTAGGATTAGAATCGCTGTACAATGGAAATTCAATCTGTCTTTACCGAACAGGAGGGGCTTCCGGCAACAACTAATTAAATTATATTAGCGAGTGCTACCAGGGTCAGGTAGTTAGTCATAGGTTAAACAAGATGACTAACAAAGCCGTGAAAATAGGCGCTGAACTGCGCAAGGAAGAGATCAATCGAGGTTAGGATTGTTATATACGATAACACGGAGGGCTGTACTCTGAAGTCCAACAAAGACATGTGTGAAGCATTTCAGCGGCAATTCGTGGGATAATTTACCAATTTGCCTTAGCTTTGTGCAGAAGAGTTTCACATCTATTTGGCTGATTTTCCTCGACTTTCACCTCTTGAATCGGTTAGCTGCGAGGGTGAGATCACGGCAGAGGCAAGTCTCCAGTTGCCGAAATTCTGTTGGGGTCCGAGCAGACTTGTGCTGCGAAGGGCCGAACAATTCAAAGTAACCTTCATTTGATCCGCACGATCCTAGACGACGAGAAAGCCGTCCAAGGCGTTTGATAGGGTCGACTATCAGTATATTGCAGCTGTCTTGCAGGTCATCGGATTCCATCTCGACTTCTGCGAGTTGATTATCATTCAGTATTGCTCGTACATGCGATGGTACAGGTGATGGTACAGGTAACTTTTGCGCTGTGTTGGTGGGTTCGTCAGGGTTGTCTGCTGTAACCCTCACTCTACGCTTTGGCTTTAGAGCTTTTCCTTTGCCGGCTAAGTGATAGGGCGTACAGTGCGGCCTTGCTTGAAATCGCTGTCCCTGGTGGAGCTCGAGCCAGGGTTTCCTCGTACGCCGATGAAGTATCCGTTTTAGTGTCGTGTATGTATGTACATGCATACACAGCAAACCAAAGTTTTTGTCATTTAAATGTAAATCATCTGCACAACCAAGAGCAACATTGCCTGATGATGAGAATCTCGAAACAGAAATTTCCGTGTCACAATGTACAATTAATTCATAACTGTATAATAATAATAATAATAATATATATATATATATATATATGTGTGTGTGTGTATGTGTGTGTGTATGTGTGTGTGTGTGTGTGTTTATATAGTAATTCCTCCCTAATAAATAGTTCGTTGAATGTAGTAAATCATCTTGCTTTCATTACGAGAAAAAATCAACTTTATGGAAAATACAAATATGATACATACCTTTAACTGTAGCAAACTTTAAAACTTAATAGAAATAGAATCCTAATCATAAAAAGAATCTTTATATTGCATTCACTTCAAAATACGGCCCAAATTCTTTGATAATATTCAGGAATCAAAAGATGTCTACACATCAACAAACTGCACAGCACTTGCATCGATTTTAATGTGTGTTGTCACTGATTGGACATTAACTCAAATCCTTGAGTCGAAGCTTGACGGGGTATACACTCGGATTCTTGAAGCTTTACAACACCTTTTGAGAACATTATCCAACTAAATAACGGTTCTATGGAACCATCCACCATATTTCTACATGCTTATGTGAACGTAGAATATGCTTTACCGGATACTGCTGACGGGTGAAACAATAACCCGCGTGTGATCTACAGCTCCGAACACCTACACATTGTGCAAGACGTGTTGGTTGCTCATCAATCACCTACATTGACCAACTAATGACCTTTCTACCTTGATGCAGAACCGGGATAATTGAAATGGCAGACTCTTGAATGCCTAAGCTTGCTCGACCGAATAAAAATAATATATTAACCGTATATAACTATCAATGTTTTGAACTACATACATGTACATATACAAACACACATACGCATTTATACTTTTAAAATGATAATCAGTTTGAATACTTGCGGGGAAAGTTTGTTTTGTATGCTAATAAATATGTTGAGAATCTGTACCGGATTTACAAATCTTACTAAACAAATATTTCACAAATACAAGTCAGTTAGTTAAGTGCCATACGTGATACACGCTTTGGGTAATCATGTCTCGAAAGAGACATAACTGACTGGGCAAAAGATTATCCCGCAGTAATTTGCCAATGTTTTCTGTGGTAGACTGGTTGCCGACCAAGGCTATAGAACCCAATCTGTTCTGTTATTTAACCAATAACTGGACGGATTAATACCTAGTCATTTCGAGTCGATATCCGCTGCACCACAACGCATCATACCTGAATAAGTGCAGAAAGAAGTAATAATTTTAGGTGTTTATTCGAAACTCTCTTGAGGATGTTTATTACATAAAAGTAAATATCAATAAAACATTTCTGAAAACCAGAAATCGAGAATAATTTTGTCAACTTATTGAGAGCAAAAGTGAATTTGGGAAAACTTGGCGAACAAACTAACTTAAAGATGTTCCAGTTCTTTCCGAAAGCAAATTAATCCATCGACTGAAGTGGACCGGTCCCATAGAGGCCAATGAAATTGCGCATTTTTTGACTTTTCCAGTATATGTGCTGAAAGGGGTGTGTAAATTCACTGTGAGAGAGAAAGAAAGAAAGAAAGAAAGAAAGAAGAAGAAAAAGAAGAAAGCAGACCTTTAATATAAACACCATTCTGAGATAGATAGATAGATAGATAGATAGATAGATATGTTGAACATAACTTTTCTTGTGTTTATGGGTAAGTTAGTTAAAAGTGCCATACTTGGTAAACGCTTGGGCGATCATGTCTCGAAAGAGACTGCCTGGGCAGAAGGTTATCCCGCAGTAGGTTGCCACTGCTTTCTGCGGTAAACTGATTGCCAGCCAATATTATAGAACCCAATCTGTCCTGTTATTTAACCCATAACTAGAAGGAAGAGACGGATTAATACCTTTCCCAAGGGTATTTGCGCGTAAGTGAATGCAATGAATTCAACTGGAATTTAAACTCGGCTTCCCGAGTTCTCGTTCCGAGCCGATATCCACTGTACCACAACGCACATTATGGGTAAACATATCTTAAAAGCATTTAGACACATTGCAGAGTATACGATTGCAGCAATACAACGCAAGGGGAGTAAAGTTTCAGAAGTAAAATTTTCTTCTATAGTCTACGGGAATTCTTCAATGTAACCTTGCATATGTTAGATGAAAAAATACAAAGCGACTGTCGTATTACGTACACTAGGTAAAATATTTTTCTTTTTATTTACAGATGATGCTAAAATCGCTCACCAAGTTTATATGTACCAACTTTTCATTCCCATATATATATATATATATATATATATATATATAGACTAGAGAAAAAACGTGATCATAAAATGCATTGTATAGATTATGCAAATATGCCAATATTCATATAATACTTACTGTATATCTACTATCACAGCCCCTGTACACACACACACACACACACACACACACACACACACACATATATATATATATATATATATATATATATATAATTGAATAATGTAGACATATTACATCCTTTCCTTTCCAGTTCTATAACCAATTTCCTGAGGTTAAGATTAAAATAATGAAAGAAGGCATTGTAGTTTTTCCTATTCAAGTACTTTCAATCTCCTCCAAGATCACCATCGGGGTGAATTACAAAGACAAACTTATTGTAACATAATATGTCTATATCGTTCAATGAAGCATGTTTGAGAGACGCTACGCTATCTAAATATATACATGTATGTGTGTGTGTATGTATGTGTATGCGTTTGTGTAACGATTTACTGGACTGTATTTAGAATTGGCGAGCTAGGTACAAGTTCCAGGCTAGTCTGTTGCGATCACTTCACACTGATACGCTGAGGGAGAGAAGTTCGTGTTTTTCTTAATTCCACCAACCATTGGTCAAGAGCACGAGAGACTGTTTTTTTAAATGCCGTAATTCAAATTAATAAAAATATACACATATTGTTTAAGTGATGTATAAATCGATTTTCCGAAAGCAACGGAATAGAATGTATCCAGTATTTATATTTACGATTAGTGATTATAATGCATATTGAATATTTTATCACTCAATTAACTACCATACGTGATACACGTTTCTACCTAGTCAGTCATGTCTTGAAAGAGACATGGCTGACTAGGTAGAAAATTTTCCCGCAGTAGGTTACCATTATTTTCTGCAGTAGACTGGTTGCCAACTGAGGCTATAGAAACCAATCTGTCCTGCTATTTAACCAATAGCTGGAGGGAGGAGTGACACATTAATAACTTTTCTAAGGGTATTTGAGCGTAAGTGAATACAACGAAGTCAGCAAAAATTCGAACTCAGCTCTCTGATTTCACGTTCGATAACGCACAAATATTTTATACACCTCTTAAAAGAGCGTCTTCTGTGATGAAATCTTGTTTGCAATGCGAACTACACCCAGTTCTGGATACTAAGACACTAATTCTTGATAATTACTGAGATGCTTGATGGTTTGGCTAGCTTTACTGATGTTAAAGGTGACTATTTTGAAAAACAATGAAATTGATTTCTACAACTTCTTCTGTGTGAGGCTTACAACTTTCTGAACGCCTCTAGTACATACATGCGTAGGTAAGTATATATATATATATATATATATATATATATATATATATTAAAATTAATTTACATTGCGACGCGGAAATTTCTTTTTGAGATTGAAGGTTTTTATCTCATCATCAGGCAATGTTCGGTAACTTTGGTGAAAAGGATTTACATTTGAAAATAATAAGCATAACGTTTGCTTATTAAAGAATTAATTCAAAGAAAATCATTTATAAAATAAAAATAAGTGATAGAGTCGGACAACTTCGCACAAAAATATATTACATTGCCATCAAGGATCATAAACAATTTTTTTTTACAAATCCTACCACTAGGATCATAAATCTTACAAGGCCTGAAATTAAAGGATACGTAAAAGTATACTCGAAAGGATAAATAAACAAATTAAGGAGTACTTTGGATTAAAGATATGGCTCGATACCGCCAATGTAACAGATTGGTTCAGTAATATAAAGGGAAAAAACAATTGTTCTCTAATCTAATTTGATATTGAAGAATATTACCCATCAATAGCAAGGAAACTGTTTATGACTACATCGAAATTCACCACGGTTTACTCGGATATATCGGAGGAGGAATGTAACATTATTATGAATGAAAAAAAATCAGTTCTCATTGATAATAAAAACAGAGGATAAAACATATCTCAAGGAAAAACTTTGATATTACAATGGGATCCCTGAATTCTGCCTATTCTGCCAATCATGTTGGATAATTTATTCTATATAATCTTAAGGCCCATAATGATATATACAAAAGATACTGAATTATACAAGGATTATGATCATTTTGTTGTGAGGAATTCCACAAATTTTCAAATTGTTAAAATTAGAAAAGTAATATATAGAAAGCTTAAAAACCTAAAGGTAAACGTTACTATTAATGCAAATTAAAAAAAACGGAAATTTCCTCGATCTAATATTAGACTTAGTAACTGATATATACCAACTATATAAAAAACAAATGCAATTATTTTATATATCCACCCAAAATCTAACCATCCTCTATCTATTATAAACCATGTTCCTTCATCCATAGAAAATAAAAATTAGTAGAAATTCCGCAAACGAAAATTTATTTAATAAACACAAAGATTTTTATAATAATGTTTTTAAAAAATAGTGAATATAAATACCCTAATATTAAATTGGTAAAAGAGACTATCTACACTGGAAGAAAAAATAGAAATAGAAATAGAAAAATTATTTGCTACACACCTCACTTTCAATCAAATGGTTAGCTGTAAATTAGGCCAAAAAGTTCTCGGGGGTTCTTGGGGGTGAATTCTAACTGATCCTGTTAATATTAAATATTAAAACTGATCCAACCGAAGGGCTCAATGTAATTAAATTTATTTATTTACAGAGCCAATATGTATGACATATAAAAAATGATTTGTTATTGCTGATGTTAAGTTCACTAATTCAAATGACTATCCATATATATATATATATATATATATATATATATATATATATATATATATATATAGGTGTGAGTTTGTAACCCTGGGTTTCACGCTCTTGCGATCACACCTATCTATATGAATATGTCTGCTCTATCACTGATACAGCCAATATGTATGACATAAAAAATGATTTGTTATTGCTGGTGTTCAGTTCACTAATTCAAATGACTATCCAATTTATATATATATATATATATATATATATATATATATATATATATATATAGGTGTGAGTTTGTAACCCTTGCGATCACACCTATCTATATGAATATGTCTGCTCTATCACTGATATTGAGAGCTTTTAAATAAGTACCACGCATATATAATATATAAATAATATAATATATATAACAAATTGCATATATATATATTGATATTTATATACATACACGTTTCACACACACACACACACACACACACACACACACACACACACATATATATATATATTTGTCTGAATATTGCAAGAGCATGAAACTCGAGTAATGAGTCGAGCTGTATATTATTAGGAGTTCACGTTGTGAAGGGTTTTTTTTGTTTTGTTTTTTTGCTCTGTTTAAGTAATCTGGGTGTTCTGTACTTTACTTAGTAGGTAGGTGTCTGCTTTTGCTTTTTGTTCTTTCATTCATTTTTTTTTTTCCTTGTTCCGGCTTTTTTTCTTGTCGAAGGTTTTACTCCCTATTGCAAGTTTTCTGCTGATCCCACCAACACAAACACGCTTCTCCAGAATAGTACTTGGATTCTTCCAAGTAGCATAAATATTAACATCGGCAGTCGGGGATGTAGAAAGACAATTAGTGAGAGCGAGCCGGAAGCGAATTCAGCAACACTATGTCGTTTCCAAGCAACATTATATTTACTGATTGTGTTATCTTCATTCCATGCAATGAACACACACACACACACACACACACACACACACACACACACACACACACTTTATATTTTTATAGCAGATAGACTGAACAATCGCCCGGTTCACACTCCACCCACGTCTATTGAATAGGTGTAGAGGCTCATCCCTTGTTCCCTGCTTAGGACGTGGTTTCCGGCTTTCTCTTTTCCAATCTATTCACTCTTACGTAGCCCCCTGTACACCAGTGGCCTTACCGCCTTGCTTGGGGTGATGTGATTAAAAAATATATATATATGAATGAGTTGTATTCAACAGCTGTATTTACCAAAATTACATAACTATACCTTGTAATACTAAAGAGTAAATATATTTAACAAAATCTCCATTGGCTTCCAGATAAATTATGAATCTCCTGCAACTCTTAAGAACGGTCTCTTTGTCTAAGTTGATGAAATCTCTCGTGATCTTTGCCTTCATTTCAATTTTGGTGTTACAAGGAGTTTTGTCGGTCTCTCGCTCAACTGTGCCACACACATAATAATCAAGAGTTTGCAGTCTGGTGAGTTAGGTGGCCACATGTAAAGGGTGATGTGGTCGCAGAAATTGTTTGACAGTCATGATTTAGTTCTTCTGCTTGTGTGGCATGCAGCAGAGTTCTATTGCCAGACATAGGGTCTTCCAGTATCTCCACCTGGGGTACCACTAAAACTTCAAGACGTTTAATGTAAGCCTGCGTCTTGAGTGGATGTGGAAGATGTCAGAAGATGAATTGGGGCATAATGTCGCCTTCACTAATGGTCACTCAAGCACCTTCGTAATCACCATTAGGCTCATTCAAATTATTCTAAATCCTCTGCATTTTCCTCAGATTGATACCCAAACACTCTGAAATATTCGAATTGAATCTTCCGGATCAAATTCCCAAGCAAAACAGTATGCCGTTTCCAGTTTAATGGGAGAGGGAACTGCGTCATGATGCTTTTTCCTCGCAGACGGTTTCTAACTGAGCCTACCTACTGTGCAGTCAATAAAATAATAACAATCAAACAACACATTATGGTCTATATTTAAAAATCTTTCATACAATTTGACTAACGCACCCTGTGTATGTATAAGTATACTATATATATATATATATATATATATATATATATATATATATATATATTATATTATTTTTTTTTAATCGTATCACCCCGAGCAAGGTGGTAACGCCACTGATGTGCAGGGGGCTACGTAATAGAAAAAGATTGGAAAAGAAAAAGTCGGAAACCACATCCTAAACGGGAACAAGGGATGAGCCTCTTAACCTGTTCAATAGACGTGGATGGAGTGTGAACCGGGCGATAGATAGATCTATCTACTCCAATTGAAAAAGAAAAACAAAGTGAGAAGATTGGAAAAGAGAAAGCAGGAAACCACATCCTAAACAGGGAACAAGGGATGAGCCTCTTAACCTGTTGAATAGACATGGGTGGAGTGTGAACCGGGCGATAGATAGATCTGTCTACTCCAAATGAAAAAAAAAACAAAATGAGAAGATTGGAAAAGAGAAAGCCGGAAACCACATCCTAAGCAGGGAACAAGGGATGAGCCTCTAATTCATTTCACTGAATGAGCGATGCGTACATGCCAGAGTAGCTACTGTTTATCAAAGTCTACTATTTTCCAGAGTGCTCAATCAATGTGAGAGCGTAAATATTGTCATCCGCACACAGATCTGTTTCGCCGTATCACAGCTCATCAGTACGGTTAGACTCCGATTGCTTTTTCACCCAGGATTGAAACCCGACCGAAATGGCGTCAGTTAGCGACTCTACCCCTGGGCTATGGGCGTTCGGTGGAAGTAGGAAGACTTTTTAGCGCATATCATTATACGCGCCCAATAGCTAGAGCGCTCTAATTCATTTCACTGAATAAGCAATATATATATATATATATATATATAACAGTATTCCTAAATTGACTAACTCGGTTTCCAGTTTGTATATTTCGTCCAATATAACTTACATTTTCTATCTCCATATCTGTTTTTGTTATGATATGGAGATAGAAAATGTAAGTTATATTGGACGAAATATACAAACTGGAAACCGAGTTAGTCAATTTAGGAATACTATTAGTAGAAAGAAATATATACAGTCTTGAAGTGTAATAGTATGTCCGGGTAACTGATTCTAGATCCAACCAACTCCCACTAACTCTGCACCAACTTACAACTCTACCAAACTCTACCAAAATCTGTCGTTCTCACTATAGGCAGGATTATATGTACACTCAGTTGAGTCCATTATTATGTACAAACGGGCTATCCCTCAACACCCCACTCTTTTGGAGGAGTTAATATTTTTTCCGTTTGTTTTCTATTGTTCTCAACGACTTCAAAAATATTTTTTCATTGCAAAAACGTTTTTTGAGGGTGACGAGCTTCGCTCTTCGCTCCTTCTTTGTATTTGGTTGTTGTGTCTCTTATGTATACATTTTTCTGCCTGTATTTCGTGTATCGCATTTCCTAGTCCGTTCATAATTGTTCCAGGTTCCCAATGTGCCATGTAATTTTTGAACATTCTGAAGTAAAATTGTTCACCTGGTTTTAAAGCTTTTTTCTGTAACTATGGGTGTAATAAATACTGGTTGTACATTCGAATTTTGTTGCGAATTTGTTATGTTGTCCTATACTGCTTGAGAATACCTCTGGAATTTGTTTGCGTAATTCTTTTTTCAATTTCGTAGTTCCTGTTGACACGACTTTTATTTTTTTACAAGAGCTAATGGGTAATTCCTATATACTGAATTTCTGCATTCAGTCAGTTCCTATGAGGTTATGTGTGTTATTCGTAACATATATTTTTAACTTTTTGGTTTTTT
Source organism: Ascarosepion bandense (assembly GCA_037127315.1). Lineage (NCBI taxonomy): Eukaryota > Metazoa > Mollusca > Cephalopoda > Sepiida > Sepiidae > Ascarosepion > Ascarosepion bandense. The sequence goes on from JBBBDQ010001157.1 coordinate 765,821, forward strand.
CTTGAAATTTCACATTAATTTCACCTTCCAAATGAATCCTTTGTCCTGTTACCGATTTAGCAATTTTGTGTGTGTGTAACATGGGCGGCTTATTCAGCTTTCGCCATGTCTGCAGATTGATTATTGTTAAGTCTGAACATGAATCCAGTTTTAATTTGATCTTCTTATTCAATATTTCAAGTTCTACATATTTTCTCGTGTTTCCTTTGTTTTCATCTTCCACTCTAGTATATCTCACCCTACTAGGTTGGTTTTTGTTTCTGCATACAACTGCTTTGCATCCCATCTTTCCACACGCTAGGCAATTTTTATATTTGAACCAACAATCTTTAACCCAATGCAATCCACCACATCTGTAACATGCAAAAGAAGTGGGGGGTTGGGTTGTCGTTTTTTATTTGATTTCTGTCAATAATTCCTTTTTATTTTTTTTTTGTCGTTAAAATTTTGTTTTGTATTTGGGGGGGTTAAAAACGTAATTTTGAAAAATTTACGAACATGTGCGACTCGTGATTCTTCGATATCTTTACTGCTTTAGGCATTTTTGGCAATCCTCTGATAGCTTTTGCAGTGTTAAACCTGGTTCATTTTAAAGTTTGGTCAGCATTCGTTTTCTCATTTCGCTTTCTTTAGCAGCGGCTAGTCCTTGAACAAATATGAGGCATTTCCCATTTTTGTGGAACAAATAATTTTTAGGCTAAATAATTCAGTGAGGACTGTCACTACCCCATTTGCCGTTTGCATTTCAATTTGTTTTTCTTCATTTGCCTTTTGCATTTCAATTTTTCTTTTTATAATTTCTAGTATTCCTTTCTGAAAGTCCTCCATGGTTTGTTGCTTTGATTTTGTGAGGGGATTGGTTTTTAACTATTGCTTTCTGGAAATTACTCTTTTAGAAAATTTTGTGGAAAATTTTCTTTAAATTCTCGTTTTTACAGTTCTTTTATTCTATCTCTCTGCGATAGTGTCGCCAAATTGTTTGTTGCCAACTTGTGTTCAAAATCCTCGTAGCAAGGTTTGTTGTGGCGGTTCGGGATATACGTGTACGTGAGTTCGTCTCCTATTTGTTGTGGACTTATGTACGAATCTTCTTCGCCAATTTGTTGTTCGACTTGTGGTATACGTGAGTTCGTTTCAAAATCTTCGTCACCAATTTGTTATGGATTCCGAGTAAGAAACCACACAAAATAATAAAAGACAGAAACAGATATAGAGATAGAAAATGTAAGTTATATTGAACAAGATATACAAACTGGAACACGGCTTAGTCAATTCAGAAGTACTATTAGTAGAAATAATTATATAAAGTCTTGAAGTGAAATAGTGTGTCCGGGTAACTGATTCTAGATCCAACCAACTCCCACTAATTCTGCACTAACTTACAACTCAACCAAACTCTACCAAACTCTGCCGTTCTCACTATAGGCAGGATTATATGTACATTCAGTTGGATCCATTATTATGTACAAACGGTCGATCCCACAACATATATATATATATATATATATATATATATATATATATATATATATATATATATATATATTATAATAATTATATATATATTATATTATATTGGATTAATGTGGATAAATTTATCCATTAACTGAGCAGAGTCATGCCGACTTGGAAGCTTTGTGACGGTTCCATTATGAAGTCCTCATATTCCATGGCTTTTTTCAGTTTTCTCCTGCGTCCCGGTTTTATTTAGGAGTAAGCTGAAACTGCAAATTATGTTTGAAGGAAAACATTTTTGGGTGGGGTGCCCTTTTTAAGATTTCCCATTTAATTTGGTTGGTAATGTTTTTTTCCTTTTCGCTCCATATTTATTGTGCTAGTGTTGTGCTGTTTTTGCCTCATTCTGTGTTGAGTGATATTTTACGATTGTTAAATCTTTGTTTGAAGGTTGTTTCTGATACCCTTTCAACAGCAAAAACAAATGGGAAATTATGTTTGGAGGAAAAACTCGCAATAATTAGCTATAAAAACCAAAGTAAAATACGAAACAAAAACACACGAAATAATGGTAAAATGTATACATTCAAACAAATATCAACTTTGCGACGCAAATACCAACGAAAACAAATAAATATGAAACAAAACGCAAACCCAAGAATCACACATATAATTTTAAATATCTGAACACTCAATCACAACAAATATTAACAGAAATTATCAAAAAAACAGAAGATAATACCAAACGGAAAAATCCACATATAAAGCTCACAAACGTAAATACACAGAAGAACACAAACAATTATCTATAACCTAAAAATCCTTTAAGAACTCACATATACTAATGTGGTAAGGAAAAGGTTAACCCAACACAATAAAAAGAACTTAATCAAAATGACAAGAAGAAACCAACTCATTATAAAGTAATTAAGCAGACATCCTTTCACGCGTGCTAAAAGGAACACAATAAAAAGCAATAAAAAGAAATCTACCATATGCAATTTTTTTTTATCGTTTCACCCCGAGCAAGGCATTCCACTGCCATTGTAGCGCAGGGGGTTACATAGGAGTGATGGGAAAGGATGGTTAGATATAGGAAATGTTAGGAGAGAGATAGAAAGGGGATCGAGAATGAGGGTTGGTTAGATGGTGAGAATGTTTGAGAGAATAGATGCAAGTTAGCATGTTAGGAGGTGTCTATTGACTTTACATTTAAACTCCTGGAGATTGTAGCCGTCGGGGAAGCAATCGTGTGGAAGAGAATTCCACAGCCGGGAAGTGCGAGAAAAGAAACTGTTGGAGTAGAAGTTGCGATTGCATTTTATCGGTTTCACTGTAAAAAGGTGGGATCTAGCTGCCAATGTAGTTTCTCGTGCAAATTCGTGTCTAGTGGGCACCAGTGATCTAAGTCCATCGGAGCAGAGGCCGTGAAATTATTTATAGATGAGAGAGAGACTGCAGGCGGTCTGCCAAGTCGGTATCGATCACATTACAGACCCTTCGCTGTACCTTGTCGAGAAGCGCGAGGAGAATAGCAGGGGCACCCGACCAGATAAGGCAGCAGTATTCAATGCACAGGCGGATGGTAGATTTATAAATGTGCAGGATAGATTCAGACGGAAAAAACTTCCGGGCCCTGCACAGAGAACCGACTTTCATAGCAGCGGATTTAGCAATGGATTCGATATAGTCATTTCATTTGAGGTCCGCTGAAAGTGTGAGACCAAGGAGGCGTAGTGTTTTACTCTCCAGGAGTGGGAGGTAGTTTCGATTGTCTATGATGGTTGATTGATAGTAGCTTTGTTTTAGAAGCATTAAAGCTTGCGAGCCATTTCTTACCCCAGTTCACTACGGATTGGAGATCCTTTTCAAGCTCGGCTGCAAGATTATCTTTATCGCCTACACCAGATTTTTGGTCGAGGCGAGAGTAAACTGTGGTGTCATCGGCGTACATACCTACTTGGGATCTTATAGAATCAGGGAGGTCATTAATGTTTATCAGAAAAAGCGTAGGACCTAGGATAGAGCCTTGAGAGACACCTACGTTCGTATGGTAGTTCTGGGAGGCATGTCCGTTAAAAAAACCTTCATTGTTTGGTTAGAGAGGAATGACTGGATTAGTTCAAACAAATGTTCAGTTATACCATAGCTCCGCAGTTTGCATAGAAGGCCAACATGCCAAACTCTGTCAAACGCTTTAGAGATATCCAAGGCAACGGTTCGGGCTTCGCCATTCCTGTCGAGTGCCTGGGATACGTACTCGGTGATGGTCGTTAGCATATCAGCTGTAGACCTGGTGAAGCGGAAACCATACTGCTTGTCCGAAAGGAGCCTGTGTGCTTTGAGATGCTGAACCACCTCGGCATTGATAATGGCTTCGAACACTTTGCCAAAGATCGGAAGAAGGCTGATAGGGCGGTAATTTGCGGGGTCCGAGGGTTCCCCAGTGTTTTTAAATATAGGAACTATAGAGGAAGATTTCCAACAGGCAGGAAAGCAGGAAGCAGATAGGCAGAAGTTGTAGAGCTTAGAAAGGACATAGGAGAGTTCAGGGGCGCATTTGTTTAAGACTATGATTGGGATTCCGTCCCCTCCGCTCGCTTTGTGAGGGTCAAGTTTTGAGATTATCTTAGAGACAAGCGAGGGTGTAATGTGGACGTCGTTCAGTTATGCCTCTCTTCTAGGTGAGAAGTCGGGTGTAACAACTCCAGACGAGTCCAGACTCGAATTGTTCGTGAACCTGCGGGCAAAGCATTCAGCCTTGTCTGCTGGGGAGGTAAGGACCTCGAATTTGTTTATTAGTGGGGGTATCGTGGACTTGCTCTTGTTAAGTACTCTTTTACAGAGTTGCCAGTAGTCTTTGGCGCCGAACTTAGAGGATGCTATGCGTTGCTTCATTCTGGCAGCAAACAACATCTTAGCTTTGTTAAGTATCTTTTTACACTTATTACGAGCTGAAGTGAAAAGGCGCCTGTTTTGGTCCGATGCGTAGCTACGATAGAGTCGGAAGAAATGATTCCGGTGGGCAATGGCGGCCGAGCAAGCGGGAGAGAACCATGTTGACGAATGAGATTTAAGCCGAAATTTCCTGGCAGGGATGAAGGCATCGATGCCAGCCTTAACCCAGGAGGAGACCTCGGATGCACATTCTTCGATGGGAAGACTAAAAACGTTGTTCCTTGGGACGTCACAGAGGAAGTCTCGGAACGAATCCCAGTCTGCTCTTTGGTAGCAGTAGGATATTCTACTGGTCTGGGTTTCTTGGGTTGGGTGGGAGTGGAATGAAATGTTGACGGAAACTACGGTGTGGTCAGAGTTACCGAGTGGGCAGAGTTGTCTGGTAGTGCAAGAGTCTGGGATGGAAGTGAAGCAGAGGTCTAGCAGTGAGTCCCTTCCGTTAGGGTTGTCGGAGAAACGCGTGGGGAAGTCCACCACTTGCGTAAGGGACTGGGTGATTGAAAAATTCATGGTGTGGACACCAGTAGGGTCGATGGCAGAGTTAAGACAATACATTAAAAAGAAGTCAACACAAAAGAAAGCAATGAAAATTAATTAATCATAAACATTCACATACAGAATTATTAAATTACACCAAACTCCATATAAATAACAATAAAACCAGGGCACAAAATCAGATGAAAGAAAGTCCAGAGGAGTAAGGACATCATAATGGTACCTTCACGAAACTTCAAACTCGGCATGACTCTGCTCCGTTAAGTGACAAACTTCGCCACATTAATCCTATTAACGCCCCATTTCAATCTCGATATCGAGCACTTTATGACAAAAACCTGCTTGCCAAAATATCTTTTATCAGTAAACCATTAAAAAATATTGGCACTAATCATGATCACAACAAAACACTATACGTATATATATATATATATATATATATATATATATATATATATATAATGTATCGAGGCAGAAAATAATTTTCTAAGCATATACTGTTAAATATAAGAGACAATGAATGTCTCTTATGTTTAATCATGAGTCGTTCTAAACGTCGTATTTTGGCTTAGAACCAAATTAATAAAAAATTATCCAAATGTTGGAGAATGTTTAACTTTATTTTCAACTGTAATTAAAGCCAAAATACGACGTTTAGAACGGTTCATTATTAAACATAATAGACATTCATTGTCTCTTATATTCAACAGTATATGTTTAGAAAATATATATAAATATATATATTTATGTGTGTGTGTGTATGCTTGCGTGTGCTGATTTAGTGGCGTATGCAAATGTATGTACATGTTTCTTGTTTGTATGGTTCTCCCTAATAATGCATATTAATTCCTAGGCACCATTGACGTTTCCAATTTTCTAGTACCACTTTATTGCTACTTCTTTGTTGTCCAAGTTTTAATCTGGAACATATTAAAGTTAAGATCAATCTTGATTATTTCCCTTCCTTTTAACCTTTCCTTTACCTTTAGTTGCCATTTTGTTTTTTACATCGTATATTTTATTTTCACTATTTCACCAATTTTGGAATATCTTCTCGATATCTGTCTAAAAATCCGCTTATTTTCTTGCAGGTTTTATTAGGGCTTCTATACATTTTGAGAATAATTTTATTTTGTTTAGTTTTAAAGTTTATCTTCTTTTATGTTGATGCATATACACGGATACTTTTAGAGTCTATCTTTCGCGCAATCTAACTAAGCGGTTCTATCTGATAGTTTTATAACGTTAACCTTATGAATTAAAATTTCGACGCCTCTAAAAGTGTTAATCTCCTAACCTTAATAAAAATAGTTGATTAAAATGAAAAATCATTATCTCCAGAATATAAACGTTTCACTTGACCTCAACAATCTTTATAATTTAATTTTATAAATATTAAAGTAAAGGCATAGTCCTAGATCATGGACTGCAAACTGATTTTCGTGACTCACATCCGGCAACAGAAAAGGTTTTGTTTCATCGTAATTGTTATAGACACATTTCCCTTTTATTATGATTTTTTTAATTTGTTAATCATTTCACCCCAAGCAAGGCGAGACCGACCCTAGTTCGCAGAAGGTAACAGTGAGAGAAAAACACTGGGTGACGGAGAATTGATGTTGCATTTACATTTTTGGAGATTATAAATATCAGGGAAGCAACTAAACGGACAGAAGTTCCACAGGCGGAAAGTGCGATAAAAAAACTACTGAAGTAGAAGAGTCGGTTACATTTAACAATTTCAACGATAAAAGGGTCCGAGATGCCAATCTAGTAGTACGCAAAAATCCATGACGTTGGGGCAGCAAGGAAAAAAGCTCGTTGAAAGCAGTTATCAAGAAATTATTTGTAGAAAAGAAAGAAGGAAGCCACATCACGTCAGTGAGAAAGTGACTGAAGTCGATATGCCAAATCAGGACTGATAACATTGCAGATCTTTGGATTTTGTCGAGATCTTCAAGATAAATAACAGATGCACCCGACTAGATATAGCAAGAGTATTCAATGTGTATCGTGGTGCAGTGGATATCGGCTCGGAACGAGAAATCAGAGAGCCGAGTTCGATTTCTAGTTGAACTCGTTGCATTCACTTACGCGCAAATACCCTTGGGAACGGTATTAATACGTCATTTTCATTCATCTTTGCCTATCTGTCACCTACGAGTTCCAAGGTTTTAAATGCAATGTTTGTCTTCTTCTGTCTCCTTGAATCATGATTTTTTATGTTCTTTTTTCAACGTTTTCTAGTTTGTTTTTTTACAATCTTTCTCTCTAATTATGGAAATTTCTTTTATAAAACAGAACGAATGATTAGATTGAAATTTTCAAAGTGACGCTTTCTAAAAATCAGATCCGGATACATGTTTTCATGATGAATTTCATTGGTTTCTTTTTTTTCTATGTACCGTGTTCCTTCAGGACGTAGGCGATCATGGCCATTCAAATCTCCTTATCCCTTGTAGCCCTTAACAACCCTCCTCCTGTTATCCCACTCATCCCTGACTCCACCATCCATCTGCTCAAGTCCATCAAGTATGTCAAGCGTTTCTTCTCGCTATCCGTCCCGTGAGCGTCAGATTCTCCAAGCCCTGTTTCTTCACTACATGTCCCAGAGTTTCAACTGTCTTTTCCTGATAATAATTATAAGTTTCTTTTTCGTTTCAACCCTCTCCAAAACTTCGTTGTGGCTTGCAGGTGCTGCCCATGGAATCCTCAGCATCTTTCTGTAGAACCACATTTCGGTCGATTCAGGTTTTTCCTTCATCTTTGATGAGATTGTCGAGCATTCGCTGAAATATTTAAAAATAGACATTACATAATGATCCAATAATTTCCTTTATGTTTTCAGTGAAATTTTCCTGTCTTTTAATACTCTGCTCAGCTTTTGGGATGCATCCTTGGCCATGTTAATACGCCTTCAGATCTCAGTGTCCTTTTTGTTCCGTCCTTTTTTAGAACATTTCCCAGCTTTTTCTATGTGTCTTTTTTCTGACTGCGTACTTAATGAGCAGAATGCATTGTTGCTATTTCTGCTGAATCAAATAATGGCAAGTTTGTTCTTACAAAAGATAAAAAGAAAAAAGAACGGTAGCTATATGTCTATGTTTGAATTACGAACATATCCTCATGATCAATTGTCCCAGTTTTTTCCCACAAATTGAAAAAAGTCAGAATTTTTCCGCCCTTTATTTCCTATCAGAAAGAGCACACCTGCAAGAATTGCAATAGATATTAGAATTGTTGCTTTGAAAAAATTCATCTACAAACATGAAATGAAAAATGCATAATGATACCATAGAAGTAAGCAAGCGTTTTTTGGAAAAAAAAGTATACTTAATATAGATTGTTTTAATGAAAAAACACTTATCATTATTATAAGCAAACTTATAACTTTTTTTATTACGAGTCCCTCATGAATACTTATGCACATTACTGAAAAAACAAGCATTTTTTACAACATTGCAAATACACCTGTCTCGAAAGCCTTTAACAACTCGACTCCTGCTAGTTAGAGATTAGTAGATATATAAGCAAGGCTGACTTAAAAATATAAAATCTAGTCGGAGTTATGTTAAAGAACAATTTCCAGCCTGCTACAAACATAAAATTCCAAAGGGAATCAAAACCGTCTGAAGGGAATTCCTTTTAAAATATTTATCTTACGTCGATGTTTTTAAGAAAATTGATTTGGCAACACTTACGATATCCCATCAAAAATCATTTCATTACAAGACTCAAAGCGAAGTTATCCAGTTGTTCTTCAACTGGATAACTTTTCAATTTTTCACTGCATGCGTCTGTTGTCTACAAATTTTGTCTTATTATTTTTCATCTCAGGATTTGTATTAATATTTTTAATTAGTACTTTTTAATTAGTAGCATCCATTGACAATTTTGTAAATACTAGTTTGTATTAGTAGATTTAATTGGTATTTACTCAATTAGTAGTTTTCATGAAGTTTGCCATTAGCTGATTTTAAATGATTTTCAATGGTGATTTCATAATTAGTAATTCTTTAATGATTATTTTTAATTACTATTCTTATCAGAGTTTTCATTTTTGTACTGGGATTGTTAAACAGGATTTCATCTATTTGCATATGTCGGTTATAAAAGTCAGTCAGTTAAGTGCCATACGTGATACACGCTTGGGCGATCATGTCTCGAAAGAGACATGACTGACTGGGAAGATTATCCCGCAGTAGGTTGCCATTGCTTTCTGCGGTAGACTGGTTGCCGACCAAGGCTATAGAAACCAATCTGTCTTATTATTTAACCCATAACTGGAAGGAAGAGACGGATTAATACCTTTCCCAAGGATATTTGCTCGTAAGTGTAAAGAATGGATTCTGTTGTATATCGACAAACAACAAACATGCATATATATAAAAATATAAGTTATATTTTTATTAATGACGATGAACCGTGTAGCCTAGGGAACAGAGAGTGAGAGAGCGCGCTTCTAAGGGTTGACGGGAGTGTCGTCGTATCTGTTGTGTCTCTCTCTCTCTCTACTGCTACTCTGGTCTGCTACTACTCAGAGACACCTGTTCTGTTTGCCTCTGTAGCCATTTCCGCTACTGCCGGAAATAAGGTCAAACAAACATCCGTTCCTTTCAACGACCGGAAACACCCCCGTGGGGCCAGATTGTTATATTACATTCCTCGCCCTCCCATTTTCCAAAATGTTCACCTAAGAACATTTTAAGCGCAACACCCTCACACTCCTCCCCATGCCACACAAGCCCGACAATTGTATAAAACATGTGCACACCAAAACAACAAAACATGTGCATGCCGAAACAAAAAAAAAACAAAAAAAAATATATAGGGGAGCCTACATCGGCAACCCAACAATGTTCGTGTCCATCTTGAAAATTGTTCTACCAGCTCGATGTTTCATTGTTCTTTTTTTTTTTTTTTAATATCCATTTTCACAGAATTGGGCAAAGTTCTTAAAAATGTTCATTTTCTCGACTCTGCCCATAAGCGTAGACTCCTCGATGCATAACCCATGATTATAGGCGGTAACCGCGCCCCAGTTTCTAAACTGACATCGAGTAAATGACCTTTGACCAACACCATGCGTGTTTCTGCTCGAGTTTATTGTTACACATGTAACTTCATTTAATTTAATTTAATTTCAAACATACTATGTTTGAACACAGAAAAATGGCCATTATCTGCCGTACATATCATTCATAGTCTGACCGAGAAATGTTCAATAGAAAATGAAGAAAATTACCCTGATTCCAACGTTAATCCGCATGCAATTTACTTGTGGAGGATTAGAGATTTCATCTATATTAATTTAGTCTAAAAAAATGGACCCGTGACTCGTAGTTCCTTAGTTTGTACAATGTTTTCCATTCCCTGAACTACTTCCTCTGGATTCGAATCCAAGCATATCTGATTTGTTGACATCTCTCTGTTTAACGCAGAGACATTTGAGTGTTGAACACCGTTGACCCCGGAGTACTATTCACAACGGATAACTCCCTTCCCTTTTCCGAAGCACTGTTGCTTCTTTCACACTTAAAAATCCGCTTCCTAGCTATTATTTCAAGGATTATCATAACGCCGACTATGCCAGCAATGACTCCTATCGTCAACTTCTTCGGGAGTTCTTCATATCCTGGTCACGGCACCAAATAAAAGTCTGTTGTATATCGACAAACAACAAACACGCATATATATAAAAATATACGTTATATTTTTATTAATGACGATGAACCGTGTAGCCTAGGGAACAGAGAGTGAGAGAGCGTGCTTCTAAGGGTTGACGGGAGTGTCGTCGTATCTGTTGTGTCTCTCTCTCTCTACTGCTACTCTGGTCTGCTACTACTGGTGAATCCGTGCGCCGAGGTCTTTTTATAATCTCCAAAACCGGGACTTTTTCTTCCGGTTTTGCCTCGCCCACGCACGCCCACGTAATTCTCAGAGACACCTGTTCTGTTTGCCTCTGTAGCCATTTCCGCTACTGCCGGAAATAAGGTCAACGACCGGAAACACCCCCGCTTGCATCAGCCTTCCTCGGGTGGGGCCAGATTGTCATATTACAGATTCAACTGGAATTCGAACCCGGATCCCCGGTTTCTCGTTCCGAGCCGATATCCACTGTACCACAACGCACATCCGGTTATAAAAGAAATAAAATAAATAATCATACGAGAAATAAGCTGAATATAGTATACAACAGTTTAATGCAACACAAGAGCCATTGTGCTTCGGCACTATCTTATTAGCACCTCACCAGACAGTGAAATATTTTTTCCGTTAGGCATCGTTATATATAGAAACTTTAAAACAACACAATTGTTAACATATCCACACAATTAATGGAGAATATTTTCAGAGAGTTTGTTTCGATAAACCAATAGAAAGCCAAATCATGATGGATAGAAGCAATTTGATTGTAAGGGTAAAGAGATTCAGTCAGTCAGTTCAGTGCCATACGTGATACAATGTCTCGGTAAAAGATTATCCCGCAGTAGATTGCTACTACTTTCTGCAATAGACTGGTTGCCAACCAAGGTTATAGAACCCAATCTGCCCAGTTATTCAACCTATAGCTGGAGGGAAGAGACGGATTAATACCTTTCCCAAGGGTATTTGCGTGTAAGTGAATGTAACGAATTCAACCGGAATTCGATCTCGGCTCCCCGATTTCTCGTTCAAAGCCGATATCCACTGTAACGCCCATCCATATAGGGGGTTAGAGAATGAAAATGACTTGAAACCAGATGTTTTTAATGTCATCGGTGAAAAAATTAAATATACAGTGACACGCATTAATATTAGATACATGTTATTTTCTGTTATAAATCTAGTTTATGTTCGCCATTTTGCCTGATATTTGGTAAGTAATATCTCGTAAAGTTGTTTTACTTGTACGTGGAAGGAAAATTAAAAGCTCATCGTTGAATCCATTTTTTTTATTAAAAAAAGACAAAAAACAATGCACGTTAACCGAAACAAATTAAATATCAGAAGAGGGGAGAATCAATAATTTTATCTATGGATTAGATTATAGATTATTTAATTATATTATATTAAAAAAATATTATATTAAAATTATTATATTAATATATTATTATATTAAAATTATTATATTAATATATTATATTAAAAAAATTAACTATAATTTACGGTATATCTTAGATGATGATGACAGATGGGAGTTACTTCGTTACGTTTGTCTAACAGGTTTAATTTTGAGAATTTATTAATTTACAATTTGTCCTGAAAATATGGCTCGTGTAAAGATTTACAAGCTCTGGTTTTTAATTTTTTTTTTCCATTTTATGGTAGGGGTTTTCTTGGCTTTTAATTGCTAATAATAAGTAGAAAGTGATGTACTATTGCGGTAAGTCATATTATTACAAGATAAGATGTGCAAATAATGGCAGGTTTTAAAAGGTCTCTTGATACAACCAATATAATAAAATTACTGTAGGATTTTCTCTGGTAAAAATAAGCATAAGTAGACTATAGAGCCAGTCAAACAGTTTTAATAGACACTCAATAGGTTTTCGACAATTGCAAATATTGTTGCTGTTGTGGATTCCGGGTGAGGAACCGCACAAAATAATGAACAACAAAAACAGATATTGAGATAGAAAAGTAGGTTATATTGAACGTGATATACAAACTTGAACGCAGGTTAGTAAATCGAGGAATACTATTAGTAAGAAATAAATATATACAAGTCTTGAAGTGAAGTCATTGGAAATAGTATATTTGTGTATATTATTCTAGCTGATGCGGTAGTCTTTGGGTAACTTCGGTATCTCTCGGTAACCTACGTATCAGTTCCGGTATTTTCCGATAACTGGTACGGATCTCTACAATGTCTCAACTCTATGGCAGCAGCTGCTGTTCTCTCTATGGCAGGAGTATATGTATACTCATTCGAGTCCATTGTCTTATACAAAGGGGAGATCTTACAACAGTTACTGTGATCATTATTTTTTGAAGATGGTGTTGATTACTTATATTGTTATATCTGTTTAAAATTCTATTATTATGTTTTTATGAACTTCTCAAGGCTATCCATACAGCTATAGCGCAATTTAAGAGTGTTTCTCTTACAAATTTTGCACTTGTGTTGCAGTAAACTATGTTTTTATTATAAACATATAACAAAATAGTTCCATATGTATATTCTGTTACTCCTGAGGTTTTGTTGGGACTACGGTAGCCGGGACGCAACGAGAAAGTAAAAAAAATGCATATCCCAGGGTTCAATTATAAGTTGTTAAAAGAACAATGGGAGGGGAATTCTCCAATTCTAGACGTCAATAAACACAATGAGAAATAAACAATAAGCAGACACAGAATAACATAAGACAACACGAGAATATCTTATAAAAATACTTTATTTACAAACTATACAAATATTGAATTAACGAAAAGAAAAGAAAACTAAAAAGGTATGAGTGAAAAAACATATATCTAGACGATGAAATATATAAAATAGTAAAGACAGCAGATTATAGAATATATAGAAACAAAAAAGCTTGCAAATTTATAGGGATAGACGTCGATCATTTATTATATAACGTACTAGAAATAGAACTCAAAAAGAAAAATGTTCTTTAGTAATTATTAGAATAATACCATTCAATTTCTCGATGATGGTGAGTATTTCAGGCAGATAAATCACAGGAATTATAGAGGAGTTGGACTTAAGTATGCCACTCAGGGTTCTTCAGAAAATTTAGATGACTTTAGCTTAAGAATACCACTCGGGATTCTTTTTAATTGTTTGAGTTTTGGTGACATTCAATTTTTTTATATGACAGCAAAAGAGTTGAGTCCAGTGTGTTGACGTCCGACTTCTTCAAAAAACTAATATCCAAGTGCCGACGCTATGTGCTGGCGTACATAAAAGAAACTAAAAACCGTTGTAAGTTACGTCAAGTGTGGATACATGAAAAAGGAGTAGGCGTTTGTGTTTTGAATATTATCAAGATCACTTGCACTTTACACAAGCAGCGTTCGTATGCAATCAAGGACCAGACATGAGATGGGGGAAAGGAAAGTTATTTTCCAAGAACTGGATTTAGCCAAAGAAGTTATACTATAATCTACGTATTTAAAAAAAAAAAAAACAAATATTGTTCTTATATTTCGTTGCAAATCTTTAGGGTACTAAAAATGTACTTGTAAAGTATATGGTGAGAATAAAATATTGAACTAACGTAACAATATATATATATATATATATATATATATATATATACGCTGGCTAGATGTCTGTTTTGTGTTTGGCTTCCGGGATTTTTGTCTGCACTTCTATCACCTCTTTAATTTCGTCCACTAGGAAAAAATTCAGATGCATGATAAAGCCACATTTGAACTGTTACATACAGACCTAGGGATCGATTTTTCAGATGTTCCAAAATAGTTAGATAAATTCTGGTCAGAGCTCATATAATCATAGCATCGGGTTCTCTTGCCTTCACACTCTAAGCTGTTGGTAACAAATAGTAAATAATCGTTATTAAAATAAAATAACGATTTAATTATTCTTTACGAAGTTCAGTGGACAACTATCATCATGTTCCAGAAGGGAAAGCATTTATTAGATACAAAAGCAAAATATGATTACCATTACACTACGTCAAAGCGTTAATGTCTATTATGATCAGCTCGACAACCATGCCAATGAATATTATTGCGCCACAAAAAACATGCAAAATGAAGGAACGAAAAAAAAAGAAGAAAAAAATCGGTTTCTGACATCTGAACTCGACTGGTCCGCTGAAAAAGGGACAGAAAAATTTTCCGGAAGCATTCTTTCTCGAATAGATTTATTTAGAAGCTGAGCAACATTGTTATCACACTACGTAATAACGATAGCATTTTTTTAAATTTGCAATATTGGTTTTTTTCAATTTCTTTCCAAGTTCCTTATAATCTTCCGTTTTCTTTGGGGCTATCCCAAAGTTGTCTTCCCTGTTTCTAATAGATGTTGATTTTCTTTAATACTATTAAACACTGTTTGAAAAAATATTTCTTAAGAAAATGATATATAAAATAATAAAATAATTTTTTTTATTATTTTATATATCATTTTCTCCCCAGAAATGTGCGAGTGATGAAGTAAAGAATTGTTTTGTTTTATTTTTTTTTCTTAAACTTAATGTATTACCGAATAGATTCCGGCTTTAGGTGTTTTTCTGTTGTTTTGTCTGTATATTACTGTTGTATTGCCGAGGTGGATACGATACATTGAGAAAGTGTGCTACGGTATTATTCAACACAATATCTGGTGCTAAACTGATATACACAGAACAGTGCGATGGTTGCGATGACAGACAAAACAGAATTTACAAGAAAGATAGAAGGGGTATAGATTGCTATATTCGCCAAAGTAATCAATCCAAATATTACTCGAAGGAAACTAGAATATTATGCCTCGAATGCTACTATTCTTTACTTAAATAGACTTTCAGCCATGGACCATTCAATCATTGAGAGTGCTGCAAAAGTGTCAGCCACTCTACAACAATTACAAAAACAAAAAAAATATTTTCTTTGTTGTTTTGTGATGGTTACAATGACATTGAAACTCAAGGACAAGGACGTAGATATTCAAAGATATATCAAAACTACATTCTAACACATTTAATAACTTGTACGCAAGTATACTCTATTAGATGACGTTTTTCCCAAATAATTTCGATCATAAAAAGTGATTGATTCTTCTATGGCTCATAAACCATATTCAGGGGATTTAAAGCCAGAAAATATTTTCAATTGTAAGATTATTTTTTTAGATAATAATGTACGTCTAATGCTTTCCGTCTGACCATCAGCATAAAATATTGGAAATTGTCCATCAACCTATCTCTAATCACCCTGATCCTATTGTTTATGTTGAAGGAAAATTTTAAAAACCGTTTCCTCTTTTACTTAGGTAACAGATTTGGCGGCTCGACTATAGCCACTTCCCCATCGACGAGATGTGGCCTCCCTTTGTTCTATAAATACTTTCATGGCTTCTGCTCCAACGAACTTAAGTCACCGGTGCCTCTGCAACAGGTGTTTACTCGTGCAACCAGATTGGCAACTGAGTCCCACCCATTCACAGTTAGATTAACCAAATGCAGACGACAATTCTACTCCTTCAGCTTCTTCTCTCGCACTTCCCGCCTGTGGAACTCGCTTCCATATTCTTGCTTTCCTGACGGCTACAACCTCCAGGAATTTAAATGCAATGTCAACACTCATCTATTAACCACTTGACTCTAGTTCTTTCACCACCCCGTATATCCTTTCCTTTCTCTCCACCTTTGCAACTGTCATCACACCTGTATTCACATCCTTCTCTTGCTCCTTTCCAACTGGTTCGTCTTCCTCTTCACTCTCTTCTACATAATCTTTTTACTCTTATGTAGCCCCCCTGCATATCAGTGGCATTACCGCCTTGCTCGGGGTGATACGATTAAAAAAAACTTTATCTTAGCCTCATTGTATCCAACGATGTTAAAATGGATAATGATATTGAGTGCAGGATTGCAAAGACTAGTTCTGCATTTGGTAACCTTTACCACAGTCTTTTGAACTTCTCGTGATATTTCGTTGAAGTGAGAATTGATGTGCTTGTCAGTAATGCTTGCATTCCTATCTACGGTGAAAATGTTTGATTCTATACCGACGACACATCATATTGATGCTTTCCAGTTTTGACTAAAGACAACATGGCATGCAGTCAACTTAATAAAAATCAAACTCAGTTGGGCAGTTCATCTGTTTCGTATGATTGTTCCAAAACAACTCCTCTCTGGCCAACTTCTAACAAGCAGATCAGCTGGAAGACTTCGTTTCAAAGATAAACTCAAAGAGAATCTAAAACGGTGCTGCATCCAGTTTTCTTCCTGGGAAAGCAAATCATCACACCGAAGAAGTTGGCGCGTGTTCTGCTTCTCATCTATACAAAACTTTGAGCGAGGCCGGCTCGATCATCGAGATCAACTACGTGCAAATATTAAAGTAAAATATCAGAATGCTACTCCTGTCAATGATAGCCTTGCTTTTGTCACACGCAGTGAAACAGTCCTTGCAGTCCTGTCTCGGATTTATGCGGCAGTCGATCCTGAACAACTCGAGCGAAATGAATAAACCATTTGTTGCATCTGTCTAAAAGTTTTCAAAATTACTTTCAGGCCTCGGAAGAAACATGCGTGTCCATAAAAGAGTGTGCACCTCTTTATTTTACTGAGCCTACATATGTACACCATCATATATATATATATATATATATATATATATATATATATATATATATATATATATATATGCTTGTAATTATATTGATTTAAACTTATTTATAAATGGAACTTTCTCTCTGTGTATGTCTTTGTGTGTGTGTGTGTGTGTGTGTGTGTGTGTCCGTTACCTATAGACTCCGAACGGCTGAACCGATTTTCTTGAAAAATTTAGACATCATCTCAAGGAAGATTGCCAACCAAAGGTCAGACTTCTTCTCAGCCATGTACGTGACACCATGTTTTAGTGGGTAGGCTGACATTTATTGTTAATTTCATTGTTTAAGAAAATAAAAAGCAAGGATAGCAACTCGAACACGTATACCCAGTAAAAATAATGTTTATAAGAAGTAACGTCTGGTAAAAAAAAATCCATCTAAAAATAATGTTCATGAGAAAATTAATTTTTAGATAGATTTCTTTTAATTAGACCTTCTTCTTCTTCTTCTTCTTCTTCTTCTTCTTCTTCTTCTTCTTCTGTGTGCCATGTCCCTTCAGGACGTAGGCGATCACAGCTTTTACACAGCTTTTACACGTCTTCACTGGTGGCTCTTAGCACACTTTCTCCTGTTACCCAACCCAAATCCCGATTCACCTGCTCAGGTCCCTCAAATATGTTATCCGCTACTTTCCCCTGTCTTTATCCCTCTATTAGACCTGTGAGTATCAGATTCTCCAAGCCTCCCTTCCTCATTACTTGTCCTCCAAAACGTTAGCTGTCTCTTCCTGATGCTCAGTATTAATTTCCTTTTCGTTTACATCCTTTCTTAAACCTCACCATTGCTCAGATGCTTGATTCATGATATTTGCAGCATTCTTCTGTAGAACTACATTTCAGTTGCTTTAAATTTTTCTTTCATCTTTGAGGATATTGTCCAGCATTCACATATCAATCCAATACTCTCTTGTTTGTTTCTAGCAAAATTTTCTTGTCTCTTAATACTCTGCTCAGCTTCTGGAATGCATCCTTGGCTATTCCAAATCTTCTTCGGATCTCAGTGTCGCACTTTCCGTCTTCCGTTAGAACACTTCCCAAGTATTTACATTTTTTTACGTCTCGTTAAAAGAAATCCATCTAAAAATGAATGATGCCTTCGTTTCGGGTACGAAAATGAGGCTAACATTTTTTTAACAATACATGCTTCTCCCTGCTATAGGAGTAATTTCATCGATGAAAATTTCATGGATGAAAAAGAGATTAATGTTCGATTCCTGTGAGGTGACACATTTTGCTTCTTCAGTAATAGCTAGCCATCTAGGTCTGTTGATAACTAATTTCACTGTTTAAGAAAATAAAATAACAGTGATAACACGTGGACATATTAAAATAACATTTATTGTAACTACACACACACACACACACACACACACACACATACATACACACACACACACACACACATATATATAGTTGTCTATCTTTATAAAATATGAACTCCTATTCCTCCCCTTCCTAAATATACCATTTCAACACCCTGTAACCCCGCAACTACCAGCTTTGTCCTTTTCCACTTTGTGACCGTTGTTAACCAAAAACCCCTCAACACTCTAACGCAGGGCCTTCGCCATTTGGAAATACAATGTCGCTGAGTCTATTAGAGATCCTATGTCGAAATGTACAAGTGACACCTTTGAATTTTGAAAGTTTTCTCTAATTTATATGTATATATATATATATATATATATTAAATAATACACACACACATATATTAAATAATACATTAGAACATCTAAAAAACTTTCATAAAATTGTATATTATTTTGACATTGGAAGAAGAATGTCTCATTAGGTAGTTAACAATGGCGGTAATAAACGCTTTTATTCAACAATTTGATTTTATGAAAACAACACTTCATTTTAAATTTTTGGAAAATATTCCGTACAAGGTCAGAAATAGATTAAATAAAGAAAAAAAAAACAAAGAGGGAAGAAAAGAGAAGAAAAGAAATTGAAAAAGAAAATAGAAATAAAGAGGAAAAGAAAAGAAAATAGATTAAAAAAGAAAGCATTAATTAATAATAAATATTCAGTGGTCTTTTTTTTAAACTATGCGCTGTTTTAAATTGAAGTTTTGAACTTTGCGGTTTTATTCTTCGTTCTTCTTCATTTGAATATATATATATATATATATATATATATATATATATATATATATGAAATGAATTGTTTGAACATTATTTATTTTATTTTATTTTATTTTATTTTAATACATATATATATATATATAT
This sequence comes from Ascarosepion bandense, assembly GCA_037127315.1. Classification (NCBI taxonomy): domain Eukaryota; kingdom Metazoa; phylum Mollusca; class Cephalopoda; order Sepiida; family Sepiidae; genus Ascarosepion; species Ascarosepion bandense. The sequence goes on from JBBBDQ010001157.1 coordinate 785,233, forward strand.
ATATATATATATATAGAGAGAGAGAGAGAGAGAGAGAGAGAGAGAGAGTTTTCCAAAACATCTACAGACAAGAAATCAAAAAACTTGTATAATCATTGTAATATTGAATTTATTTAGAAATTTAAATTACATCTGGACTCTACAATTACAAGAGATGTTCAAAATGCTGACCTTTTAGCTTCTAAACATTTATTTGCATGATAAACTTCTGTTTGAGCAACGTTGACTAAAGTGACCAGTGGTGTTGTTAGACATGCATTTTCAGTTCCTGGTCTAAGAGCTGCGAGATTAGTCAGTTTTCTGCTATTGCATAACATAGTTTTAGTACTTGTTGATGCTACAGCTGTGAGGATAATGCAATCTGCCGCGAAAATGTCATACTACAGTAAGGAGTTTTATCGCAATTTGATAAAACAACGAAAGACAAGTATTTCCTTTCCTGGAGTGTGCCTATATTTTTTAGCGATCTCTCTCTCTCTCCCTCCCTCCCCTCTTTATATATATACCGTATAATCAAAACAAATAATGACGCTACAAGAAAATTGTAAAACCTAAAAAATATACAAACAAAATCAATGTAATAAATACGAGGAAAGCAATACTCAAATATGACTTAAATACTCATGTGGACAACTAGACAGATAATATCTAGGTGTCCACATGAAACTTTAGGTCGTAAAAATGAAGTAATATCAGTTTATTGTTTTTCTTATATTTATTCTCTTCCTATCTCTCTTTCTTTCTTCTCTCTCTCTCTCTCTCTCTCTCTTTCTATATATATATATATATATCCGTCAATAGCGTTTATTGACGGATGTGCGTTGTGGTGCGGTGGATGTCTGCATGGAAAGGGAAATTGTTGAGCCGAGTTTTAATTCCAGTCGAGCACTCTGCATTCACTTGCGCACTGGTACCCTTGGGAAAGGTATTAATCCGTCTCTTCCCTCCAGTTATGGGTTAAATAACTGAGGCCTGCTGTTCATGCAATCTGTAGCGGATTTTGCACCGATTGTTTGTTATCAGCAATTCAAAAAATTTGGGTGGTGATATACAAGCCTTCACCGCTCTAAGCAATTCTCTGTGTGGCAGTCTAAGTTAGACACTCATACGTCGAAATCGACGGGAGAGTCCATAATATATATATATATATATATATATATATATATATATATATATATATAATAAGTGTGTGTGTTATAAATTAAGATATAGAAATCCCAAAGTTTTTAAATTTGACAAGATGGAGACGTTTCATGAAAATAGATTTGATTGAAACTAAATTTGTATTATGCATTTCGCCATTCAAGGCTTCATCATCTCCCAAAAACAAAAGAATGAAATGTGCATTTGTGTATTTATGTGTATTCTCAAATGAATATTTAAGCATACACAAATGCATACATATCATTCTTTCGTTTTGGGATCTGATAAAGCCTTGAACGGCAAAATGCATAATCAAATCTAATTATCACACACACACACACACACACACACACACATATATATATATATTAAGCATCTCCTAATAAAAGACATCTCATTGCCATATTGTCTGATAAAGTCTTGATACTTAAGAATATATATATATTAGTCATCCACATACAAGCCTGTTTCGCTGTATCATAGCTCATCAGTGTCGCTAGACCTATCTACTTGCTTCTGGGTAGGATCGAAACTCTACCGATTTGGCGTAAGTCAGAGTTTGTACCCACTAAGTCATAGAGTTAGGAAATTTTAACGTGTTGTATATAAGCAGTGTATACACACACCAGTCATATATATATATATATATATATATATATATATATATATATATATATAGTGTGTGTGTGTGTGTGTGTGTGTGTGTGTGTGTGTGTGTGTGTGTGCATTTAGGCAGTATTTTTTCATTGATGCATGTTTCATTAAATAATTAAAAACTCCCTAAAATTGTTGGTAATTATAGACCTGGTTACATATCTTCTTCTTCTATGTGCCCTGTCTCTTTAGGACGTAAACGATCATGTTTCTCCATGTCTCCCTATCCCTTGTGGCTCTTAGTATGTTTACTCCTGTTGCTCCTGGCAACCCCCGTTACGTCATCCTCCTGATCAGACCCTGCAAATATGTTATCCGCTGCCTTCCTCTGTCTCTCTTTCCTTCTATCTGATCAGTCAGTATCAGGTTCTCCAGGCTGTCCTTCCTCATTGCGTGTCCCAGGAACTTCAGTTGTCTCTTCTTGATGCTCAGTATCAATTTCCTTTTTGTTACCATTCTTTCCAACACCTCATCGTTGCTTGCATGCTCAGTCCACGATATCCGTAGCATCCTTCTGTAGAACCATATTGTATCTTTTGCTGATGACCATGCACTCAGTTTTCTTAAAGTTTATTTGTAGTACCTTTTTGTCACTCTCCACTGCTGCTTTCTGTATGAGGTCTTGTAGTTTCCTTTCCGTGTCCGCACTGTTTCGTCTGCATACCTTATGTTGTTCAGGTTGTGGCCTCCAATAACAAATCCTGGCGTGTCATCTAGGGTCCTCAAAATATTCTCGCTGTATAGGTTGAACAAATCCGTTGAAAAAACACATCCTTGTCTTACGCCTTTTTCTATCTTTGTGTATCTACTGAGATCGTTACCTGTCCGTATGCAGGCCGTTTGCTGCCAGTAGAGATTCTTGATTATTCTTATGTCTTTCCCGAAAATGTCGAGGCTGCCGAGCATCTCCATCAATTCTTTGTGTCGTATCTTGTCGAATGCTATCGCGTAGTCAATGAAGCATAGGTACAAGTCTTTCTTCATTTGTAATGCCCTTTCAGAGAGCATCCTAATCATGAATATGGCGTTCCTTGTTCCAGTGTCTTTGACGAACCCGCACTGTTCCTGCCCTATCTCTGGCCTGATTCTGCTTCTCGCTCTATTCATCAGGATTCTGACAATCAGTTTTGTAATGTGACTCATTAAGCTGATAGTTCTGTGTAGTTTGCACTCGTTTGCACCAGGTTTCTTCGGCAGTGCCATAAATATCGACTTGCATAGGTCGTCTGGTATTATTCCGCTGCTATAAATTTCGTTTATTATGTCTGTAATTTTTTCTATGCCATATTCTTCTAAGGCTGTCGGCAGCTCTATCACTATGCTGCCTGGGCCAGGTGCTTTGTTTCTGTTCATTTTGGCCATTGCAGCTTCCACTTCGGATTTTAGTATTTCCGGTCCATCCATCTCCTTGTGTTCTCGGTTGTTCTCTCTTGTCGCAGAAAAGATCCTTTATATATTCATCTCATCGCTGGAGTATTTCCTCTTTCTCTAATATGATTGTTCCTTCCTTGGATTTTATGCATCCTGTTGAGGAGCTGGTTTTTTGTCCTGTCAGATCTCTTATCTCTTTATGCATGTCTGCTTTGTTGGTCCTGCTCAGTCTCTCTACTTCTGCGCATTTGTTGTTGAGCCATTCCTCTTTGGCTTGTCTGCATTTGTTCCTTATCTCCCTGTGAAGTTTCTTGTACTCTGCTCCGTGTCTTGGCGTTATTTTTTGTTTCCTTTGCATCATGTGGAGGATCTCTTCCGTCATCCACTCGTTTTTTCTTCTGCGTCTGATTTCCTTTGGGGCTATGTTGTTTGCTGATATCACCATCGCTTCTTTTAGTGAATCCCATTTTGAGTGCCCTTTTCCAATTTGTTCTTCATATTTCTTTCTCACGCTGTTATTGTATTCTTTCTGCAGGGTGAGATCGTCCTCTAGCGTGTCGTATTGCAGCCTTGGTGATGTGCTGGGCTTCTTCAGTCTTCGGAGTTTCACTTTTAGTTTGCAGATGACTGGGACGTGGTCACTTCCGCAGTCGGCACCTGGGTATGTTTTGCATTGGACCATTGCGTTCCTGAATCTCTTGTTTGTAGTTATGTAGTCTATTTGGTTCTTCGTGTCGCCTCCTGGGCTTCTCCATGTCCATAAACGTCGTGGGTGTTCTTGGAACCAGATGTTAGTAATAACCTGGTCATCGGCTGAGCACCATTGGATCCATTTTTCTCCTCGTTCGTTGCGCTCTCCTAGTCCGAAGTTGCCGTTCGTGTCCCCTTCTCTATCTTTACATACCTTGACATTTAAGTCCCCCATTTATACGGCACTATAAAAACTCATAAACCTAACTATCCTCTCCGTCCTATCATATCGCAAATTCCAGCTCCTGTATATCAGCTAACAAAATGCATTAATCAATTCATTACTCCCTACCTTCCTAGTAAATATCGTGTTAAGTCAACATTAGAAGTAATCCAAATCCTAAAAAGTGAAAAACCCAACAATGAAATCATAGCTTCACTTGATGTTGAAAACTTATTTACCAATGTCCCGGTTAGCGAATCTAATGACATAATTATAAGAAATATATACAGTAACTCATCTTTACTCCAACTTAAAATTAATCCTAATATATTACGGAAACTACTATTAGTTGTACTACTGACGTCCCTTTCTTAGATCATAATAATAATAATATATACAACGTGATGGTGTTTTAATGGGTCCGACATTTAACAATTTCTACATGTCGAACCTTGAAAATAAGATATTTATAGATAAAAAAAAATATCCATCTACCTAAGATAAATTGATGATATTCTTATGTTAGTTAAAAATACAGTCGAAATACTTTAACAACATTTCCAAAATAATTCTGTCCTTAAATTCAAGTATGAATTCAATACTAATAACAAAATTTCCTTCCTTGACATATTGATAAACACAAATAATAATAAATTTACTATTTCGCTAAACAAAAAAATTGCCAGCATAAATCCATGTACACTTAACTATAAAAGCGAATGTTCATATTACTACAAAATAGCAATTATAAAAAAATTAATACATCGTGCAGAAACTAATTCATCCACAAAACGGATTTTTTACGAGTGAACTGAAGAATATAAAACAAACACTTATTAATAATAAGTTTCCAAACTATATAGTTGATGAACAAGTAAAATGCTTTCTTAGAAGTTTCAATACTAAGCAAATAGAACATAATACTACTTCAACTAATCTCAAACATATTAATCTTCTATATCGTAATCATATGCATACAAATTATAAAGAAGATGAAAATATGCTAAAAAATTAGTAAATACTAATATATCGATAACAGATCCCAGCCAAAAAATTAAGTTAATCATATACTACTCTAAATCTAGTACACCCAACTCAATTATTCGTAATGATTCTTCTCATTCGGTCAGCGATTTGTCAAAACCAACAAATTTACGAATTCAAGTACTCTTTGGGAGATTGTATCTCCAACGGATTAAATAATATTTATGTTGGTCACACCACAAACTCGCTTTCACGACGCTTGACACTACATTTGAACAATAATTGTAACATTTTTGACATTTAAAACAACATGTCTGGCCAGCCACATACAAAATTCTGGAAAACCCTCGTTGAAAACACAACTATACTTAAAAATAAAAACAATAAACAAAAACTAAAAATTATTGAAGCTATATACATAAAACAGTTGAAACCTAACCTGAACAAAATAAACTATGAAATCTCAACAAATATCCTTAAATGCCTATATTTAATAACAGAAGCCATTGATTTTTTCCAATGGCTTCCCATACTTAATATTTCTTGTTTTCACTCTCGCGTGGTCATGTGTGTCGTCATGAGATGTGGTGCGATATTCGCTTCCAGCATCTTGTATGCACAAGTTTGTCGTTGCTTGAAAATCTTCCATGTAAACAAAAACAGACTGTCATTATTGTTTGTCCGTGAATTGTTATAAAGTATTTAACATTTTTGAAAATGGCTTATGTAAATCGAAAGCTTAGATTGGATTATAAAATAATTATGTTTCAATATTGTGATTTTCTTTCTTCATTTAATGATAATGCTATTAAGATTATTATTTTTTTTTATCATATCACCCCAAGCAAGGCGAAAATGCCACTGATGCGCAGGGGGCTACGGGAGAGTGAAAAGATTGGAAAAGAGGAAAACCGGAAACCACATCCTAACCAGGAAACAAGGGATGAGCCTCTTCACCTGTTCAATAGACGTGGGTGGAGTGTGAACCGGGCGATAGTTTAGTCTATCTACTCCAATTGAAAAAAATAAAATAAAATAAAAAAAAGAGTGAAAGGATTGGAAAAGAGAAAAACCGGAAACCACATCCTAAACAAGGAACAAGGGATGAGCCTCTTCACCTGTTCAATAGACGTGGGTAGAGTCTATATTATTTAATGTAGCATGCATCAATATATATATATATATATATATATATATATATATATATATATATATATGTGTGTGTGTTTGTGTGTGTGTAGAACCAGAAGTATAAGTTTATCCCGTGTTTCCTGTTTAGGACTGGGCTTCTAGTTACGGAGATGGGTAGCGATATGTTCCTATTGAGAAAAACTAAATAAATAGTGAATAAAATTACAGAGTTTAGGCGGAGGCGTTAGAAATATAGGGTTTAAGTAGACTTCAGAAGAAAAACCGTATTTGTATGAAATATCTTCTTTGAGTGTTAAATTTCCAAACACCCTTTCCTCGTTATGTGCTGCATTATGATGCTACGTAAATGTGTCTTTTTTGTTTCCATTTTCTCTAAAACTTCGTCCTTGCTCTGTCACGTTTTTGCTCTATGATATTCTAAGCATCCTTCTGTGGAACCACATTTTTGCTGTTTCAAGTCCCCATCAAGAATAAGATTGACTAACATACATTGCCCTAATGTTATATAACAGATCAATACTCTTTTCCTTTTTCCAATAATTTTTTTCCGTTTCTTAATACTTCTAAAAGAATTTGTAAGGCATCTTTTGCTTCTACAACGGGCCTTCGGATTTCAGTATCACATTTTCCATCCCCTGTTAAAAGAATTCTTTGATATTTAACTTGCGCACTTTTTTATTAGTGGAATTCAGAAAAATAAACGAATATGAGTTTAAACTGAATTACAAGAAATGTGAATTGTTCATGACAAAAATTAAATATTTGGGCTAGAATTCGATGAAAACGATAGAAAACCAGACCAAACCAGAGCAAGTGCGATTAAGAATATGACCACCCCAACAAATGTGTTAACTTTACTGTCATGGTGGCATCAGCGACTGACTGAATGAACTCTTCCAACCATTACGTATACCTTCCCTCACAAGAGCTGAGAGAGAGTAGCCTGAGGAGAGCGACCTCAGAGCAGCCCGAAATCAGCCGAGAGTCAGTCTACGAACACTGCTACCTTAACGACCATTTCTAAGGCCGAGGGTCAAATCATAGTATTCCACACTAACTCGTATTATCGTTCCTACTAACCAAGTTCCAAGTATTGTATTCTTTCCGTATTTAATATATATTCGTATTTTCCTATTTGGTTGTTTTTGCGTTATTCTTACTGGGGTCCACGGCATTTGCAAACAAGCATTTTAAGGTTTTGAAAATAATAATTTTTATTCCGAACATGCAGTTTTTTGCAAACATCATTATATAATTTACTAAAATAGACTCTATGTGGAATTGGACGGTCGAATGCCATAAAGCATTCGAAAAAATAATAAACATATTCTAAACTCGGTCTTGTTTTTCTCCCATTTTGATCTAAGATTAGAAATAATCATAGCGAGCGATGCTAGTAACTACAGTATTGGTCCTGTAATTTTGCATAAACACAAAGACAGTTGTGTAAATGCGATAGCACATGCACCAGATCGACGGGGAAAATTATAGTTAGATATAGAAAGAAACTTTTTCATGAAAGCATTTAAGAAATTCATTCACAGTAGAAGAAACACCACCTCCATTGATATTTATTTTCGGACCGAAAAAGAGTATTCGACAGATACAGCGAATCGAGTACACCGATTGGAGACAATTTTGTTGAATTACAATTTTAAAATCGTTTTCTACCAGATAACTTCCAGAAGAATGTACGTAGTTGTTGTACTATCATGAATGGACTGATTCATTTATGATCAGTAGTCCCTGAGTAATTGTCAAAGGCATAAGATAATACCATTACAGTGACTCATCTAGCGGAATATTGAATACAACGATCAAGACTGACTCTACAGTTTTAAGTGTTGTGTCTTACTAGACGACACATCACAATAGAATCAACGAGTGAAATGGTTTTAAGATCCTGTTTAGAGCATGAATTTAAACTTTAAACCGGAGTCTATAAATCCTGTCATTTATTCCATTATCTGTGATTCCCGAATGTAGCCTTTCCAACGGAGTCTAGTTTTAGCATAATTGAAAGCTTAACCTCTGACAGAGAATTTTATCCTTACCGTTGATATTTGGACGATTTAAGAAAAGAATTATAACACATTCTCTGACATGTGCCGCTCTTAGAAATCTAAAAGTCACATAAAATAGTGAAATCACTTTCTGAATTATTAAAAGGATTTTCAGATTTCTGTCTCCTGTTTTAAGCTATGGTGTCGTAATTCAGTTCGTCTCAAAGTTGCTTTACTGAACAGATGCTAACAGCGCGTCATTTCTAAATATTTAACGCATTTTAAAGAATACTACTTATTACTTATATACTTACTTATATTACTTATATACTTACTTATATTACTTATATACTTAAGAGAGTTAATGACAAAAGTATCTGATGGCAAATTCAGAGGAGTCATAATCAGTTATATGTTGTTGTTTTTTTTTTTTCAGAATTTGGGCGTTCATCTCTCGCTACAACTTCCTATCTCTTGTAGTGCTAAACAATGCTTGAACCATAACCATTCCTCTCAGACCATATTCTGTCATCTTTTTAAACATTCTTATTAGGCAAAGTACTTTCTGTTTGCTTCCACCTCTTTGCCTCTCAATACATCCTGTGAATATTATATTTTTAAACCGCCCTTTTTTTATAAACCAGACAAAATGACTGAAATACCGGCGAACTTTTTAAAGAGAAATTATAAACAATTTTCTCAAATTGGTGGATAAAAGTGGCTTCAAGCGAGTGAGGTCAGTAAGTCTTAGCGAGAACTACACTTCTTCCAAACCTTTGGACTAACAAACAACGAACTATACCAATTAACAGAAACCACGTTACTGCAGGACATTCAACAAACAGTAACAACTAAAATGGATATCACCAGTAACTCAAAGAGAAAATAATGGCATAATCATGTTGTTGACATTCCACACTACTTTAAACAAAAAGTTAGGGAGTAAACCGTCTTCGATACTAGAAAGAGCAATGACAATGATTTTGCGAACGCTGTTTCTCTGAAATATTGTGTTAACAGAGAAATTCTATATATTTTAACCACCAGTGGTTCTGGTTGTGAACGCCTAAGGTTTTCTTAAAAGTACACAGTTAATATCACAATAATAAACTACAAAAAAAACTGAATACATGGTCATCAGCAAAAAAAAAAAAAAAAAAGAGTCTCAAGAAAACAAAAAGAGTCTCAAACTATTAATTACAGGTCGGTGATACAAAAATCAAACAGGCAATTTAAACAACTGGGACATGTTCTAAATTGCGACACTTAGATCCGAAGGCGCATTGGGATGGCCAAGAGCACATTCCAAAAGTTAAGCAGATTATTGAGAGTTAGGACGATAACAAAGAAAAAAGTACTGGACTGCTATGTGATATCTGTCACTTCTATATATGAGCTAATGCTGAGCAACCTCAAAGATGAAGGAGAGACTCCACGCCACCGAAATATGGTTCTACAGAAGGATGCTTAGGGTACCATGGACCGAATACGTGAGAAATAACTAGATTTTGAAGAGAATCGAAATAAAATAAAAGACGTAGAGAATCTGATACTCACAAGGCTGATAGGAGAAAACAGCGCTTGACATACTTGATGGACTTAAGCAAATGGATGGCAGAACAGGGCTTGGAAGAAATAAGACAAAATATATAAAGAACTACGAGAGACAGGAAGATGTGGAGGGTCATGAAAAGAACGGCAGATAAAAGAAGATATTGTTTATTATAATCTCCAGACTTCGAATTGTTGATTAAAAGGATCTGAAGAAGGCAATAAATTTGACACATTGACCCAGCATTAGTCACATGGGATGTTTTGTTATGCGAACATTTTAAGTACTTATAAGAGGATGCAAACGACAAGAAAACTCATACTTAGCATCAGAAAGAGACGGCGAAGGTTTCTGGGACACGCAATGAGGAAGGATGGCTTGGAGAATCTAATACTCACAGGACGGATATAGGATAAGAGAGAGGGGGTGGGGGAAGCAGCGCGAGACTTATTTGGTAGGCTTGAAGAAATGGATGGTTGAGCGGGGTTTGGTAGAGATACTAAGTGGAAAATATTAAAAGTGACAAGGAATAAGAGCAAGTGGAAGTTCATGATCGCCTACGTCCTGAAGGGAACGAGGTACATGAAGTAGAAGAATAAACCCACTTTCCCCTTATTCTTATCTTCTTCTTTTCTTTTCCTTTTCTCTTCTTTTTAATTTTAATTTATTTATTTTTATTTTTTTCTATTTCACTTGATTTCGTCTGGATAAGTTTGAAACATTCAATTTTGTATGAATTTGCTCTAACGAGCGGTGGAGCCAGCCGCGAAATATATTATTACCAATGGATTTGTAAAAATATATAACTCATTTTTTATTATTATATATATATGTATATATATTTCCCTCCTGTCACGTTCATGGAGAGCGACAATAGCGAGGCAACGTCAGTTCAGTTCATTCTCTTCGCTACCAATTATTAAACCTTACTACCGGGCAAGAATGCTCATACCGCGTGTTTGCTCTTTAACACTGTATTATTACTATTTTTTTGGCAATGTTTATGTCGTCGAGGATATATATATATATATATATATATATATATATATATATATATATTCACGGGCAACATTAATAAACGTTTTGTTTGCTCAATTCTGGGAATTTTACTAAACCTTTCTAATAATTTGGCACGTTCAAAGCACCTTACTGATAACAAATATGGCACCAGTTTGTTTACATTGTGCAAATCAGTACAAACATTTCAGTGATTGCGCAGGTCAGTGTTGCCAACATTGTGTGAAAATTGTGTGTGAATTGATTGGACGGTTTTTGCGCAATACTAGAAAAAAAGATAATTTGGTACGCAGTATATATATATATATATATTAATGCAGGTTTCATTGAATAATATAGACAAGTTTTGTCTATTAATTTTGTGTAGGATCCGTTCATACCGTCTGATATACTCCGTCACGTTGTATATATATAGTGTTGTTTGGATCAACAAAAGGCACTTCAGTAGTACAAGCTAGTAGAATTTTTCTTAGGATGTTGGGATTAATTTTGAGTGGGGGTAATGAAGGATTACTGTAAACATTTCTTATAATTATATCAATAGTTTCACTGACGGGTACATTAGTAAAAAGGTTTTCCACATCAAGTGAAGCTATGATTTCATTATTAGGTTTTTCATTCTTGAGGATTTGGATTGCCTCTAGGGTTGACTTTATGCTGTATTTACTCGGAAGGTAGGGTGTGATAAGCTGGTTAATATGGTTAACCTAACTATCCTCTCCGCCCTATCATATCCCAAATTCCTACTCCTGTATACCAGTTAACTAAACAACACTATATATATACAACGTGACGGAGTATATCAGACGGTATGAACGGATCCTACACAAAATTAATAGACAAAACTTGTCTATATTATTCAATGAAACCTGCATTAATGAAAAAATGCTGCCAAAATACACACAATATATATATATATATATATATATATATATATATATATATATATATATATATATTTCACGTACAGCAGTTTGGATTACTTTTTTCTTATGTCTTAATTTAAGATGCTCAATAATAGGTACATATATATTTTGCTGTCATTTTAGACGGCGTAACGATATAAATATTTTGCGTCATTTTGACGGCACAAACCCACTTATATATATATTATTAGTCTTTCAGACTTATAATTATGAGTTTAGCTAATGTAATATGTTTATGTTCATGGAAATGTATCGTGGTTGTTTTTGTTTTGATGAACAAAACTTTTCTCTGTTATATCTTCTATTTAAGTTTCAATGATTAATTATATCTTCTGTTTAACTTTTGATTTAATATATTTAGTAACGGAGATTTTCTGATAAGTATTTTTCAGCAGTCGGGCGATATTGGACATAATTGTAACTCTATAAGCATTTTTGTATTTGGCTGTATGTAAACACCCCGGGACATCTATTGAACAGGTGTAGAGGCTCATCCCTTGTTCCCTGTTTAGGATGTGGTTTCCGGCTTTCTCTTTTCCAATCTTTTCACTTTTCTTTTTTTTATCTTTTCTTTTTCTTTTTTTTTTCAATTGGAGTAGATAGACTGAACTATCTCCCGGTTCACACTCCACCCACATCTATTGAACAGGTGTAGAGGCTCACCCCTTGTTCCCTGTTTAGGATGTGGTTTCCGGCTTTCTCTTTTCCAATCTATTCATTCTTACGTAGCCCCCTGCACACCAGTCGCCTTGCCGCCTTGCTCGGGGTGATATGATTAAAAAAAAAAAGAAAAAAAAATTATCCATTTTCCAAAATCCGAGATGAGTATCACAGGATTAACAAAGAATTTATTAAAATTTATTGCACATATTCAAAATATAAGATGTTCGGTTGCATTGTCTGTAAATATTCTTATGTCAGATATTTGACTTATTATTCCAGTTTTATCCGTGTGTGAATGTGTGCTGATAAATGTTTGGCTTCCTTGTACCAAACATCACCAATAGATTATTTATATTTTATCTCTTTCTGTAGATGTGTCGGTAGTGTAACGGTACCGGCGGGGAATGTGCATCGGCGATTTCAAATTCCAGTCTATTACGTTCAATTTCGCACTAATATCGTTGCGTCAGATCATAATTTATCCAACATTAGGTGTAAGTCATTCGTTGCTTCCTTCCATCTCTTTTCCTCTCAATACGTCTTGCGAATATTAAGTTTTCCAAACCATCCTTCATCATAAACTGGATAATGAAATGGCTGAAATACCAGCAAGCTATTTAATGAGGAATTCTGGCAAACTTTCTCATGTCGATGGTTAAAGTGGCTTCGAGCGAGCGAGGTCAATAGGTCTTAGCAATGACCATTATTCATTCAAACACGTGAACTGGCGCTACAAAATCAAAAAGAATGAACTGTACCAAATAACAGAAACCACATCTCTTCATTAATTTAAGCAAACAATAACAACTAAAATGCCTATCTAACAGATAACTTGAAAATGAATAATAACATAATCATGCTTTTGATATTCCACACTAATTTAAACAAAAGTTTAGGAAGGAAACCGTCATCAATTTTGGAAGGAGAGACAGCACCCCAGGTTAAATAGCAGGGTAGACTAAGCTCTCTAGATTTGAGTGACAAGCAGTCTAAGAGTAGGTCAATTCTGAATTCTAAAACAGTAATGAAATCAAAGAAAAACAACTCCGCTATCTTTCCCAATAATTGATGAGAATTCATCAAAAATAAAGGCAAGGAAGTCGTAGAGAGCCGTGATCTTCTAGATCCTTTAGAAATATAGCATTATAGAGTTTATTTAAGTAATTAAACAAAACAAAGGGTGAAGCGAGTTATCATAATATTAAGCATATTTTTCACTGTTATTCGCTTCAAAATTTAGTTTCTCAAAACGAACTAATGTCGTGTACCAAAACAAGTTATTTTCTTTGTGCCGTGTTCCTTCAGGACGTTGACGATTATGACCCATCATAATTTCCAGTCCTTTGTAGCTTTTAATAACTTTTTTAAAAGTCTAACTCTCCTAAATCCAGTCCCACTATCCATTTACTCAGGCTGGCTAGGTAGGCATTATTTTTCTCTGTCCCTGTTGACTTTTCTAAGCCCTCTTATCTCATTATATGCCCTAGAAATTTCAAATGCCTGTTCCTGATGTTAACTAGAAGTGTCTTCTTTTATTTCCGTTTTCCTTAAAACTTCGTCGATGTTCACATGTTCATAGTTTTCTAAGCATCCTTCTGCAGAAGCATATTTTTGTTGACTCATGCCTTTTCATCTGTGAGCAGATTGTCCAGCATTCACTGCCATAACGTAGGACTGATTTTATATAACATTTCAGTATTGTTTTCTTTGTTAGTATCGAATTTTTTTTCTATTGCTTCATAATAATTTTCCTAACTTTTGTAAGGCGCCTTTCGTTATCCAAATGCTTCTTCGAATCTCAGTATCCCGGTTATGTTAAAACACTTTCCAGATATTTAAATTGATGTACTTATTTGATTTTGATATGTTCAATTTGTAATTTGCAGGCTAGGATGACTCTTTTGATCACAATCATGCATTCTCTAGATCTCAAAACGCTAGTATATTGATGGAATCCATACAGAATTCGGTACTAGCTTCAGGATAATTAAACCACGAGGAAAGATTCTATTTCTTGTTTAATTGTGATGGATCGTTGTAAAGAAGGCTGAATGTTCCACTCTATTATCCACGAAAATAATTTCTCAACCATCTCTACAGAGACAAGAATGCACACAAAGCAAAGATAAAACTCTGTCTCTAATACAGCAATTAACATAGCGCTCAGCTGGGTCGGTGATGAGTTTACTTTTCTCGGGTAAAGGTCAGCGTAAAAGCCCAAGTTTTAAATAGTCGGCTTATGTTTTCACTCGAAATACCTGTGCAACTAAAAATTTAAGAATTGTTTTCTTTATTTTTGTCGTTTCAAATTATTATATTATAATTGTAAAAAGTGTTTTTCTTGCACTTTCTACCTGTGAAACGCCCTTCCGTTTACTTGCCTTCCTGATAATTACAATCTTTAAAAATTTAAATGCAATGTCAATCACCATCTTGTAGTTTGGGTCTGTAATTTTCTTTTTTGCTGCATTTTCTGTCGTAGTATTAACATGACGTGCTGTCACTTGGTTTGACGAGGTAAGTCGCCGTTTTCTTCGCTATACACTTCTACTCCAACATTTTCTTTTCTTGCACTTTCTACCAGTGAAACTCCCTTCCGTTTACTTGCCTTCCTGATAATTACAATCTTCAAAAATTTAAATGCAACGTTAGTTGTTATTTTCTATCTTCTTAAATCCCGTTCATCTTTTATCCTTTCTTCAATGTCCTCTGTATCTAGTCTTTTCTCTCACCGTAACCCCCTGCGCACTAGTGGTGGTCCCACCTTGCTTGGTGTGAAATAATTTTTTAAAAGTTAAAAGATATAAATATTTATATACCTCCTCCTTTTATAAAGCGTCCATTCAAAATGCTTATGATCATTGCTTTCTACAATTTTCCTAACCTTCCTCCTAATCTTCCTAGACAGAAATAATCTTTTTCTCCTTACTGACGCGTTTATTATCTGCTCTTCCAACCATTTTCACAATCATGTTACTCGTTGCTTCTCCATTTTTGTCATCAATATATCCTGTGCGTTTCAAATTCTCCAAGCTCTTTCTTCACTATGTTTTCCAGAAGGTTCAACTTTATTCTCTCTCTTTCTGTTTCTAAGTATAAATGTACTTTTCATTCTCATTTTTCTTAATGCTTCCTCGTTGCTCACATTTATTTTCGATAATATTCTCAGCAATTTTATGTAGAACCACATCTGTGTTACCTGAAGGATTCTCTTCATCTGAAAGTAAATTTTCCAACATTTTCTGCCACATGTGAGGGTTTTTCCAACCTGAGGATTTAGTTTAGTGCGAATATATTTTTATGCGAATATATGTTTATGGAACACATGCTAAGATTGTAAAGAGCCATAAGCATAAAATTGGGGTTTCCGATAAATGTCATGCTTACTTGATTATTTTTGTTGATCTTAGAGTGAGATTTGCCGTTAGTAGTTGCATTTTTATGGATAATTAACGCATTGTTTTCTCTTCTCAAGCAATGTTAAAATCCAACTATGAGGATAGCCTACCAATCAAATTACTTTTTATTTGTCAGTGTGAGGCAACCTACATAGGTAGGGCCATCCACTTATTGAAAAATAAAATAACTCAGCTTACGACAGAATGCGTTAAAAAATCTCAGTTTACAAATTTGTGTATATTTTCTAGTACATGCAAGTTTTCAAGGCCCAAACATCTAAATAATAGGCAATTTACTTTGACCTATCACGAGGGTATGTTCTCTGTATTTTGAGCTATTCGCATTCAGATTTTTATCACGAGGGTACGTTCCCAGTGTTTTGAGCCATTCGTGTTCTGACTTTTATCGCGAAGGTACATTATCTGTGTTTTGAGAAATTCGAATTCAGGCATTTATCACGAGGTCACGAGGGTATGCTCGTTGTGTTTTGGTCCATTTGCAATTAGATCTTCATGTGAAAGTTTTGGAAAGCATTTATGCAAAACGATGCAACCTTCTTTGTATCAAAAAGAAGATATTATTATTATTAGATCTCAATGTGATCAGCTAATGATATCATTATATATATATATATATTATGGAAATTAACGAAGATTAACGAAACTGGTTATAAACAACCGACAATTTGAAATGATTTGTTTGAACATTATTTTTGATCAAAACTCGTATTTAAGTAGATATTCTGTTTATAATCAAACAGTATATATATATTTATTTCTGCCGGCCTGATTATTTACAATAAATTTTTGTTACAAAAATGTGTGTCATTCGAACCTGAGGCCCCTATCCACATAGGGGAACCCGCCATGTGAATGACGATCTGTCTAAACGAAGTCAAATTAAGCCTATAACACAATTTTCGAATTCATCGTAATAACCATCTCCGCTCTGAAATGTATCGTAATGTCAACAAATGTAAATTATCGTAAATAATCAGGCCGGTAGAAATAAATATATAATACTGTTTGATTATAAACAGAATATCTACTTAAATACGAGTATCGATCAAAAATAATGCTCAAACAAATCATTTTATATATATATAATATTTATATATTATATATATATATATATATATATATATATATATATATATATAGTCATCCGCAAACAGATCTGTTTTGCTGTATCACAGCTCATCAGTACGGTTAGACTCCGATTGCTTTTAACCCAGGATAGCATCTAATGAGCCAGACAAACCTACCTAGGTTTCTCCTAAACGGATCGTCAGGGAAAGCTGGCTAAAGAGGAAAAGCAAAAACGACATATAAAAAGGTAATTAAGACAACCCACGTGACCAGGAAATCAAAGAAACTACATAACACAAGGGAGGTGAAGGATAACAATTTTATTACTTTTAATTTTTAATTTTCAGGGGGAGGGGTAGAAGACAAAGACGAAAACAAAAAGGTACTAAACCATGATAGATGGGCCTAATCTAATAGCCAGGGCTTTCTAAGCCTACATTTATTCAGGATTCCAATCTTAGAATTCAGTAGATTTGTCGGTTGCTTATACAAAGCTATAGCTAGTTTCTCTTCAGTACATAACCTGCAAAATTCCTGGCCAGCTTTGTATTTAGGACATCTATTCAGTATCTCCCATTTCAAGATTGTGTCCTTATTTATTTCCTGCTTAATAGTCCATACGTAAGTGGATAATGTAGCACTATGCTAAGTTTTTTCGTTATTGAAACTACTTGTGTTATTATAATATCTTTTTAAACTTATCCTATATATATTTTGGTGTTAGTATCCTCCGTATTCTTATAGATTTTAACTTGATAGACTACGCATTCCTGCTGACATCTACGTTGTAAGGAACAACAATTTTTATTCCTACAATTACAACTCCGTGTGCCAATGCGTGGAATATCGCTTTTTTCTTAAGTCCACTAATTAGCTTCTCTAAATTTGGCATGCAACAGTAACTAAGTTTAACATTGTTTTTATTAAATATTTTATGTAACTTAGTATTTTTGCGAAAATTTTGTTCCAATAGATTAAAAAACATTTTGCCGATTTTAGTTTTCACCGCGGGGAAACGGAGGATTGAACCATTAAATATTTCTACCTTTATTTTTACGTTTATTTTTCACTTCTGTGGTGTCCATAGTGTCCAGATATTCTAATTTCGTTTTGTGTCCGCTCCTAGTTAGGTAGACTTTTTTTATTATCATCGAAAACGCTTTTACTAGATGAATTATTAAATGTGAAAATAAATTAGTTATCCCTTATATATATATATATATATATATATATATATATATATATTAGCAGTATAGCCCGGCGTTGCTCGGGTGTAATGAAAGCTTCAAAAACTTCATACCATGCGGTATCATAATCGCATTGAGGGCTACCGCAATTTATTAGATGGCCGTTGACCCGACAATAAATTTTAATTACCCTTTCATAGAACTTTTTTAAAGAAAAAAATCTTGCTGGAGATCTAGACGTATTTCTTTAACGGAAATATCTGTTAAGGGAACTAGTTTAGATAAGCCGCACATGTAGTAGATGGTGCATCTCTTTCATTATAATTATAAAAATCTAAAGAATAAAATTTCTTAGCTATCATTTTTTTTTACAAATCAAGCATGCAATAATAATTTAGTAACAGGAAATTTATTCTTGTAACTAGCAAAAGAAATTACTTTGTCTTTGCTATAAAAATATCATGGCGTGAAGAATTGTAATGTAATCGACCGTATCTTTCCAGTTCATCTTCGACAGACACTCGACTTGTATGCAATTCTATACATTCTGACATTGATTACTGCCAATTCTCATTCATCATTATTTTCATAATAACACTAGCTGTCTTTGATGGGTGCGTCCTACCCAGTACTTCCAAAATATACACTCAGAAATGTGCTATTTGGAGAGTTTTCAACAAGAAGAAAACGGTAAATGGACGAGAGATAATCAAAAAGTAATTTCTGCTACTTATTTGCATAGAAATTGAAACAAACATAGAAAATCCAATAACACCACGTCGGGAGCAAGTCCCCAGCTACACGTTACTTTTTCCACATAGGTCATTAATTTTCGCTAACGATCAACAAGAGACCTCGTGTCCACAAAAATCTGAAACCAGCAAAAGCGATCCACTTTTTCAATAAGTGTCTTGTTACACACACATCACAGTTGTCAGTGATAAAATGCATTACTCGTTGTCTAACTGTTCTTACGTCGACTGAAAGTGTCGATTAGATGTCAACTGGTGTTTTTTTCGCGGCAACATCGAGAATTTCAGGTGAGCTTCTAGACAAAATAAGGTTTATAGCAAAAAACAAAAAACAAAAAACAAATATAAATAAATAAAATAGAATTACAATACTTCTGCTATTGCATCAGAAACTTTTTTCCTATACTCGTATTCTAGAGGACGTTTCTACTCCCAGTATTCACTGACTGGACATAATTTTTTTAAAGATGGTTCACGGAAGCACTATATTGTAAAATCTACTTTAACTGACAGATTCTAAAATACATTAAGTAAAGTTTATACGCAAGTCGTTTTCCTGATATCAGTTCCATTGAATAAGTCTGAGACATTTTCAGTGGTGAAATAACGGAAAGAATTGTCCAAAATGACTTCTACAAAGTGGAATTTATTCTGTGTTTTCATTATAGCCTGGCTGGAAGTGAAGATGCCGAATCTGATAAACTGGATGTCTTTACATACTGTTAATGACAAAACATCAAATTGTCTTTTGCATAATAAAACATTGTTGAGTTGGTTTGATACTTGGATACGGGCGCTAGTTTGAACAGTGGGGTTTCCATTTGCTTTTGTTATGTCTGTGAGTACAAGGACGGTTGACGGGAATAAGGAAGAGTTCATGAAGCTCTTTTGTCGGTCGCGCTTATCGGGAAAGTAAAATAACAGCGTGAAACTATTTCTAATCACGTAGATGTGCGCATTCACATTCTTCTCTTATTACGCTGCTTTACTAAGAAACAATCGGTATTAAAAACAAAATAACTGAGGGCTTATTTAATAAAAACTAGCAGCATAGCCCGGCGTTACTCGGGTGTAATGAAAGCTTTAAGATTAATCCCTGGTCCTGGAGCTCAGACACTTTGGACGTTGGCACGAAAGACTAAAAAGCAATAGTTGTTTCCAGTTAAGGTGAAACCGTAGACTGAAAGAAAAATGAATGGATGTAAGTCAAATTTTGATTTCATGGTATCGATATCAAATCAGTTTTTTTCGTTGTAAACTGAATTTTGAAGGCTAAATAAGTCCTCTGAATAAATGATATCATGGCTGAGACTAAGAACTACAATTATACCTACTTACAGCCAAACCCGAAGCAAAAACTAAAATAAAAGACCTGAAAAACTGATTTTGATCTTGTCTTATATATATATATATATATATATATATATATATATATATATATATATATTATCGATTTTCTGCACTATTGTAAGAACTGCAACCTTGAAACTTCTGAATATCATTTCTTATGTCTTTGCCTATGAGTGTATCAAATTTGATTAAAATCGGACCACTCCTTCTATAACCCGATTTTTTCGATTATCGATTTTCGATATTTATCGGGGGTACCTCGACACAAAACCTAGCTAAGAACACTCGCAGACACTTATAGTACACATGTTTAAATTGTCAAGAAAATCGGTTCAGCCTTTTCGGAGTCTATAGGTAATGGACACACACACACAGACACACACAGACACACACAGACAAACTTCCATTTATAAATAAGTTTAGATTTGTCCTTAAAATACGTTTACAACCGAATAAATGCATTCACACACATATGCATGCATAATTTTTTACGAAATATTAAAATAAAAGAATATAAAATATAATTTAAAATAGAAAAATATATACACTTATGAGTATATATTTTTCTTCTGAAAAACATATTGAAGAAAGAGCTTGGAGAATTTGAAACGCACAGGTTATATTGATGACAAAAATGGAGAAGCAACGAGTAACATGATTGTGAAAGTGGTAGGAAGAGCAGGTAATAAACATGTTAGTAAGGAGAAAAATATTATTTCTAGCTAGGAATATTAGGAACATTGTAGAAAGGTTGCTCCGTATTCAAGCTCGGTCACTTCGGTTGATTAAAGAGTTGATCGCTTTGGCCCAAATCATATCTCGCCTCCACGTAGTGTTAATTGAATGCAAGACTGGCCTGGTCCGAATGATCGTCTAGAATCAATGACTTGGTTTGATCCGGTTAGATTAAAATCACAGACAAATAAGCAAATAAATAAACTGGGCAAGGAAAAAATATTTATATACAATTTCTGAATACAAAGTTGATAGTACAGTTATTGATGGCTTAAGCAAGCCTATATTCTCCATTAATTACTGTCGGCACTTCCGGATTATCGTAACACGGTGTTTGTTGTCATGTTTTTGAACGAGACTTCTGGAACAAGGTTTTCAGTAGGAAGTTTTTATTCAAGGCGGCAAATCACATCAGACCAGCCAAAGCGGTAGTTCGCGTCTCTATATTCAGTCTTGTCTCTGCAGCCCCTCCCCATCTCTCTCTCTCTTACTCTCTCTCTCTCTCTACTTGGCATTCGGTTTTTTTTCTAGATTCCTGCGAAAAGGGCTAGGGTGGGGCATGATGCGCTCTGGGAATGCCAGCTCTCTCTAAACAACCAATCTCTCTGCAAATGTCGAAATATGGGGAAAGCCCTCCCACCTCTTTAGAGTTCTACCTGGGCCTTCTCCTTCTTTTGGTCACCTGATCCAACCTATCTCTTATTTGATTGGTGTGAGTGCATCTCTTTGTTTTACCTTTCCGGCAGACGAAAAAAATTAATTATCATTTTCTTTCTATTTTCCTTCGTCTGGTCATCAGTATATTTTAAGTCTATTGAAATTTTGTGTTTTTCTGTCTTCTTCAGAGAAGATAAAATTGACAATATACCCAGTTTCTATGGGCAGGAGGCTTCATAGACTGTAGTCAACGCCCAAGGTGGCGTGGCCCTCTATGAAAAAGTTTGCCAACCAGTCTTAGTATGTGAAAAAATGAAAAATAAATTTAACTTTTATTATCGAAATAATTTTTTAAAAATATGGCATGAGGAAACTGACTATTACTATTAAGTTGTAACTATTTTAATTAAACTTTAAAAAGTACATTTAAAAATTTATAAATGATCAGCAGTACCCATGTAAGTTTTCCAATTTGAATTTTCTGATGAGTAACAATAGAGAAACTTTCTTGCCTGTCATCAGAATGGATGACGCTAGTCTACTAGATAGCGACGCACAGCGCCTCCTTAGCCTCACTCTCTCAAACGACCTCAAGTGGAATGACTACATCCGCTGCTAGGAAGTTTGAGTCACTGTGTCGGGTGAAAAATTTTTCTCGTTAGAATCCATTTTGCACATTTATAAATCTACCATTCGTCTCTGCATTGAATACTGTTGCTGTATCCGGTCAGGTGCTCCTGCTATTCATCTAGAGGCTCTTGACATAATCTTATAGAAGGATCCAAAATATAATCGATCCCGACTCGGCAGTCCACTTTCAGTCACTTTCTTACTAATGTGATGTGACTTCCCTCTGTCTTTTCTACAAGTATTTTCATGGCAACTGATCTGATGAGTTTTTTTCTCTGGTTCCCCGATCACATGAATTTACGCTTGCTACTCGAGTGACATCAAGGTTCTAAACGTTTACCGTCGAAATAGTTAAATGTAACCGCCTCTTCTACTCTAATAGTTTCTTTTCTCGCACGTTTCAGTTTGTTGAACTCCCTTCCATTACCTTGCTTTCCTGATTGCTACAATCTTCGAAAATTTAAATGCAACTTCAATTGCCATGTTATATCTTCTTTATTTCCGTCCATCACCTATCCTTTCTTCGACGTCCCCTGTACTATTTTTTCTTTCACTGTAACCTCCTGCGCACCAGTGGTAGTCCTACCTGTTTGGAGTAAAATGATTATGAAAAATATTAACTATAATTAATATAATAAACCAATGAACAGAAAGAACGAGAGATGGATAAACTCACAGCAATTCATACGAAATTCACATAATCAGTAATGGACTTGAGGATTGTGATTAACGAGAGCTATGTCATGCCAACCGACATCTACCACTGGGATCTATTTCATAATATAAATACACTATCAAATAGATGCCTGAATTTTTAAAGAGTTATCTATACTTTATTCTTATTTACAAATGTTAAGTTTGTAAGTGAATATACAGACCGAGCTTGTGATCAATGATGAGGTTTTAGAAAGGATGGAGACGAAAAGGAAATTAATACTGAGTGTCAGGAAGAGACAACTGAAGTTCCTGGGACATGCACTGAGGAAGAAGGGCTTGGAGAACCTGATACTAACAGGCCAGATAGAAGGAAAAAGAGACAGCAGAAAGCAGCGGATAACATATTTGAAGGACATGATCAGGTGGATGACGAAACGAGGGTTGCATGGTACAACTTAAGAAAGCGTGCTAAGAGCCACCTGAAATAGGGAGATGTGGAAGGCCATGATCGCCTACGTCCTGAAAGGACATGGCACATAAAAGAAGAAGATTTCGTCCGAATAAAATGATAACATAGATGAATGGTTTTCATTGATCGGGGGGGGGGGCTAACTAGCTTAATGTAAGAACCGCATGCGATAAAGTTCAAATGTTGGAGAGCCGATGAACATAAAGAAAATTTACACATAGGTTTTTTTTTTACATGCACATTAAACTTATGTTTTAAACCAGTGAGGTCTCAATTCATACCCAGTGAATAATTATAAAGCTTGATTT
Source organism: Ascarosepion bandense (assembly GCA_037127315.1). NCBI lineage: Eukaryota > Metazoa > Mollusca > Cephalopoda > Sepiida > Sepiidae > Ascarosepion > Ascarosepion bandense. The sequence goes on from JBBBDQ010001157.1 coordinate 808,843, forward strand.
TTTTTCTTCTTTACCCTTTATATCAACTGCGAAAAAAAAAAAGCTCAACCAAAATTTTTTTCTACGAGTCGTATAGTAAAGGTCAAAGAGCTGCATGTGGCTCGCGAGCTGAGGTTTGGCCACCCATATCATAAATGCATTTTAAACTTACTCGTTGCATTCTTTTCATATGCATTTGATATATGTACATCGCGTTGTGGTACAGTGGATATCGGCTCGGAACGAGAAACCGGGGAGCCGAATTCGAATTCCTGTTGAATCCATTGTATTCACTTACGCGCAAATACCCTTGGGAAAGGTATTAATCCGTCTCTTCCTTCCAGTTATGGGTTAAATAGCAGGACAGATTGGGTTCTATAGCCTTGGTCGGCAACCAGTCTACCGCAGAAAGCAATGGCAACCTACTGCGGGATAATCTTCTGCCCAGTCAGTCATGTCTCTTTCGAGACATGATCGCCCAAGCGTGTATCACGTATGGCACTTAACTAACTGACTGACATGTGTAGCTGGATTCCCAAATTTTGATCTGTGATTCACTTTTTGGTGAAGATAAACTATGTTAACTTGTTTACACTGTTTACATTTGCATTTATTGTCCTTATCTTTGCTGTTGTTATCACAAAATCTCGACCTTCGTGCCCTCCAGCGTTCAACAAGGTATATGTTGATCAGGGTAACTTACAGAGTATCCCGAATTTAGCCATTTAGTCTACGGAAATATACTGTTCTCTTTCCATTGTCCATTTCTAGGGATATCTCGTCTAGTTATTAGTTTTAGTAGTGCTCAGTTTCCACTGAGTTAAAGTTTCACGCTGCCCGTCACAGCAATTGAACCTAAAATTACTATGTGACTAAACTGAGAAACTAATATTTTAATCCAATAGGGTATTTCTCTGTGGAGAACTTAGAGCCTTAAACCTAACCTGACTATTAATGTCTTGTACCTGGTTTGTCCATTTGTCAGGAAGGATATTGTTTCCTGGCTATATTTTTTACATTCAGAATGATTTCGTTGGCAGCAAAGAAAAGCGTACTGAACGATGTGATATCCGTTCTCCTATATGTCAACGAATGCCAGTCAATCTCCTCAGAGATGAAAGAGAGACTCGAAGTAACAGAAATGGTTCTACAGAATAATGGTTCTACAGAATAATGCTGAGGATACCATGGACCGAAAAAATTGAGTAATGACAAGACTTTGTTGGGAGAGGATGCAAACGAAAAGGAAACATACTTCACATCAGCAAGAGACAGCTGAAGTTTCTGGGACACATAATAAAGAAAGACGGCTTGAAGAATTTGATATTCACGAGACGGACTGAGGGATAGAAAGACAGAAAAGCAAAGCGAGTCATACTTGATGGGCTTCAGCAAGTGGGTGGAGAAGCGGGGTTTATGAGAGATACCAAAAGGAAAAGTTTTAAGAGCGACAAGGGATAGGAGTAAATGGAAATCCATGATCGCCTACATTTTGAAAAGACACGGCACATAAAAAAGAATAATCTGCAGACCGACGGCAAACAAATTCCAGGTCGTCAATGTGATGGTTCCATAAATGCCAAATATCAATTGTTCTTGGACATAATGGCCCCGAGGATATTTAATTTTGATAATAATGGATTTGTCTAACTGGAACACTTATTCCAGGTCCTCGAAACTGAATAGGGCTGTTAATTATTCTTGCAGATGATTCTTCTCTTAGGTAATTAAACTTCTGTGTGATACAAGATTCAGAAGGATCAATCATAGTAGTGCACGCCTATAAGTAGGTTTCACATGTCCAAAGTTATATTAATAAAGTACAGTCCTCGTATGAAATTCTACATTTCTGACAAATAGTATGCTTTCTTTGAAATAATGTTTAGGGTATTGGTATAAAAGTGTTTCGCCACCCCCACCCATCACTTTCCGGACCCAATTTCGATAAACAACGTTTCGGTCGGGATATCTCATTATTTCATAATTTTTCTTCCTAAGAAATTTCCCTATTTTCTTTTTTACGAGCGGCCAGTTACCATCAGTAATGTTATATATATATATACTTCCATTAATAATAATTAATTATATATATATATATATATATATATATATATATATAATGATTACTAGTGGAAGTATATTTCACAGTTAAATATTTACTTATAAAAAGTGTTCAATACAAAAGTAGAGCATAAACGTATGTAAAGTATTAACAATAATAATAATAATGATAATAGCGTACTGCAACTTAATAGATATAAAGTTTCGGTGTTAAGACCCCATCATCAGTGTATCCCTCTAGAATGATACTATGTAAAATGTGGTTAATTTATTTTATAATATATAAAGAGATTTAATATATATATAATAAAAAATAAAAATGAAGAAATATAAAAAACAAGGAGAGCCAATGAGATGAATTAAGTGGGTTGGAAGGTTATAACACCCGCAAAGAATGGGGTGTGTACGACTCAATAATAGTGTAGCAATGTTTTGCCACGGAAAGCCAGACATATCAAAAATTTTAAACCGGAAGAAAAGTAGAAAAAATAAAGAAAAGGAAAAAAAAGAAGAAAAAGAAAAAAGGAAAAAGGAAAAAGAGAAAAGAGAAAAAAGTGAAAGACGAATTCAAACGTTGGAAAAGATAAAATTAACAAAATAAAACAAAATAATATATGATAAAATCAAAATCAATAGAGAGATAAATATAGTGATGAAAATAAAATTAGATATTAAAATATAATCTTAAGGGGATTTGTTCATAAGTACAAATAAAATAAAAAATAGTAATTAAAAATATTGCCAGTTCAAGAAGCTATTTTTTTAAATTTATAAGAGGATTCGTACCAAAGTACAAATATAATAATAATAGTAATTAAAAATGATCGCCCAAACGTGTATCACATATGGCACTTAACTGACTGATAATACAACACTCAACAAATCCCAACTAATAAAACAACAACTTTTAGACAAAATCCGTCTTTATTCATCAACATAGTATCATTCTAGGGTGATACATTGATTACAACGCTCCTCTAACAATTCGATACCTTTTTTTTGTAGAACGACTTGTCCTTGGTCTCAAAATACGCCTCAGTTTCCGATATCACTTCTTCATTAAAGCCAAATCTCTTTCTCTGGAGCTTTTCTTTTTTTTTTTTTTTTTAGGCCTGCAAGCAGACAGATCTGGAGAATTGGGTGGATGCAATTCATGTAGTTTTGCTATCGTTGCGATCGACGTTACACGGTGCGTTGTCTTGGTGAAAGATCACTTTTTTTTCTTCATTTGTGGCTGTTTTTGCGATCTTTTCTTTTACAAGCACCAATAATGCTATATAATGTTTGCTATTGATGGTTCTTCCTTTCTCAACGTAATCGATGAACAAAATACCTTTGGCATCCAAAAATACGGAAGCCAAAACCATGCCAGCTGATGTTTGCGCTTTGGTCACTTTGGTCGGTTTTCACCTGCTGCTGTTCACTCAGTTGATTGCTGATTTGACTCTGGAGTGAAGTGGTGGATTCATATTTTGTCCATTGTGGCATATTTAAGCAAAAACGTCTTCTTGTGGCGTTGAAACAGTTGCAAACAACGCTCTGAATAGTCGACGCTTTACTGTTTTTTATCTATTGTGAGCAAACGCGGCACCCACTTTGAATGCAACTTTCTCATTGACAAATGTTCATGCAAAATGGTGAATACACTGCTTTCTGATATGTTCAACTCCTCTATTATCTGACACAACTTCAATTTACGATCAGCCAAAACGAGTTTCTGAAAATTTTTTTTGTGCCAATTTTGGGCGACCTAATCGTTCAGTAACATGTGTGTCTATATCATCGCATTTAAAAGTCAGCATACCACCTCTTAAAAGTTATTTCCGACGGAGCAGATTCCGAATAACACTTATCAAGCCATTTCTTTGCTTGAACAGTATTTTTATCACCAGAAAGCACTGCTTTATCAACGCACGAAATTCAGATTTTTCCATTGTTTTGAAAATTTGTAACAGTAGTTTCACTTAACTGTAATTTGTAAACTAATAATCCGATTGGGTCCAAATTTTGTCACGTGCCATTTGAACGTTAGTACTTAAAAAAAATCATATGGATTTTTTTATTAGTCTCCAGCTATATGTCAGATCCGAGATTTATTGAGTGATGTGTTGCTATGGACACTATTGTCTTAAGAACAATTTTTCCGTGAATACTGATGTTTTTTTACAAGAATCATTTTAATTTTTTAAAATTGTAATTAGAATTATCTTTAAATTTTTAAATTTTTTAAAATTCTATAATTATTTGTACGTGTTTTGTGATATCGTTATTACTCAAAAGTTTATTTTCTGATCATTATTTAGTATAAATAATGATAAGTATCTAAAATTAATACGTGAGGTTACAGAGAATATTTTCCTAAATATTTAAGATTACTGGGTAGTTAAAAATTACATAAAAACTTCTCGTTATAATCGTCAATTCATTTTTACATAGAACAACTAGATAAATTCCCCGCTATCAATAGAGCTGTCATACCTTATAAAAACACCAACCTTAGTGTTAAAAACACATTTTTTGCGATATTTTAAATTAAAAGTAAGAAATATTTCATTCAAATCAAATAACTTTAAATCAGCTAATATTCTCAAATATTTTTTTAGAAAAGTATATTTTATTTTTAAAAGATTTCTTTTTTAATAAAGATAATTACATTGGGTTAACAGATGGCTAAAACAGTTTTTAGCGATTACAAAATGAATCTTTTATTTAAATTAGTTTTGAAATTCACCATAGTATTTTGATTTTGGAAATATTGAATTTAATTTATTAGCTTGGAAATAAATCTAAAATAAAAGTTTCAATAAAAATTTCACTTTTTAAATTCATTTTAATCGTTGAGTAGAGTTATACACACACACACGCACACACAGACACACACACATATACTGGAGGGCGTGAGTGTGTGTGTTTATCACAGTATTTAGACACCATATTTATGCATGGATGTATTGTGTGTGGATACAATAAATTATTCACAAACGGGAAGTATTGGAGCAAGAGTAAAAAAAGTGCCTTAAAATTCAGTAGTGAAACGTTTAAATGCCACATCTTAAACTTTTGGAATAAATCAGTTTTAAAATGTTTATTGCATGCTAATGAATATTTATTGTCAGAACTTTTCATTTGTTTCTTAATTCTGGGTGCATTTTGCGGGATTTGTCATGTAGTTTTGAGAGATTCTGAAAACAGACGAGTTCAGTAATTCCTGTAAATGCTTAGGTGATCTTTGTTTTATTCTCGCTTTTTATGACATTTTTCCATCTGAAATACTCTTTGACCCCTAAAGTAACATATAGTAAGAATTTTAAAAAAATAACTTCCGGTGGAGCTGGCAGTCTAAGCTCATATCCAAAAAGCTTCTATTTTATGCCTCTTGCCATAAACAGCTCAGCTACAATTGCATTCGCGCAGATGAGGTAAAAACGTTCAAATATGACGGTAGAATTCACAAAACTATGTTAAAAATCAACAACTATGTGAAAGAAAAACGACCCAAACGTTAACAAAGAAAATAACTGAATTCTAAGTTGAACTCGTTTTAGTTTGTCATCTTCAGTTCTGTGTTATTAAACACAAAATATACTGAACTCCTCACGTCTTTGAAACGTTTCTGCTGATCGTCCTCTACAAGAACATCATTATAGAATATCCAAACTATTCTATTGCAAAGTGGATGGGCAGTTTGTGAGCGTTATCAAATAAATCCCGAAAATACTGTAATCTCAACCTGTGGCAGATGCATGTAAGAACAGCGATGAGATCTCACTTTCTCAAGCCCCGTAGAATCTCTGAGGATTATTAGACAGCAACTCTCTGAACGGTAGGAATTTTTGCAATGGTTTTCTTAATAAGCAGATTGTTTTTAATGGGATAGAGTTCTTAGCCAGTTTTAAATTCAGAGTTATCCTTCCCCTAGACTGGCTACCAACCACGGCTAAAGAGCGCAGTCATTTCTACTACATGCGTTTATGTGGTACATAGAAAGAAACGTGTACAGTAAAGTAGAAGATATTTATACAGGAAAAAAGGTAGAAAGAGATTTTGATAGATAGGGTGAGATGAAGAAAAAAGGGGGAGAATGTCATGGATTCATAAATTTTCTTTGGGCTATTTATTTAAGTGAATACAATAAACTCAACTGGAATCGCCAATGTCTCTTTGAACCGCTATCGAATACAAAATCAGCACATCTAACGGTGAATTCAGTCAATGCTATATTGGTACAGTTTCAAGCAGACAAAGAGAAAAGAAAAAAATTGTGAAAAATGCGATGTATAAACAAAGATAACGCGCATATCTAGAATAGTTCATTTAGAAAAAATACATTTTGATAATGCCATAAAACAACTTTCACTCATCCTTATATATTCTGGTGGCATCTCGAATTTCTTAACTGGCGAAATGACGGCCTCTTGCAGGCTATAATCTGTTAAGAAAATCGATAAAACAAAACGTTGTGTAAAAAAAAAAATAAAAATAAAAAAAGAGTTGGTCTTAGATGCCAGATATATATTTACCAAAGTGATTACAAAAAACATTAAAATGTTTTGTCAGTAGTTTCATATTTTTATTGTAGCATTTATTGTAAGAATGATACTTAAGAAATCTGTTGTGGGTTGTTTTGATGGTACGTTGAACATGCCAGAATGTATTTCTTTTATATATAAAAGTGTCTCAAGCTAACATATCTCACTTTTATTAAAGCTTCACCAGAGATCGGGTTAAAAAATGGTTAAAAAAGTATATATATATATATATATATGTGTGTGTGTGTGTGTGTGTGTGTGTGTGTGTGTGTGTGTGTGTGTGTGTGTGTGTAAATTTGTTTGCTGATTGAAAGAATGATCAACCTCACAACGAAAATATATACATTACAAACAAATCATATATACAATGAACGTAAATAATCTAAACTTATTTATAAATGGAACTTTGTCTGTGTGTGTGTGTGTATCTGTGTGTGTATGTGTGTGTGTGTGTGTGTGTGTATCCGTTACCTATAGACTCCGAAACGGCTGAACCGATTTTCTTAAAAAATTTCACAGTTGTACTATAAGCGACTGCAAGTGTTCTTATCTAGGTTTTGTGTTGAGGTACCCCCGATAAATATCGAAAATCGATAATCGAAAAGATCGGGTTATAGAAGGAGTGGTCCGATTTTAATCGAATTTGATACACTCATAGACAAAGACATAAGAAACGATATTCAAAAGTTTCAAGATTGCAGTTCTTATAATAGTGCAGAAAATCGATAATATATGTATATATCTAAATCGATACCAGGAAATGAAAATTTGACTGACATCCATTTATTTTTCTTTTAGTCTACGGTTTCGCTTTAACTGGAAACTTTTTAGTCTTTCGTGCCAACGTCCAAAGAATCTGAGCTCCAGGACCATGGATTAGTTTTAAAGCTTTCATTACACCCGAGCAACGCAGGGCTATACTGCTAGTAAAAAACGATTTAGCGTACATTTCAGAGAAGTGGTTTGTATATTTCAAAGTACATAGAAGTTTACCAAGATAAGAAGTTTACACTTATCTGGTCGGAGGTACATGATCTCTCAGAGCGCTGTCCCCAGACATCCACTGTGTTTGACCAACGAAGATGAACAGAAAGAAAATTTAACTTCTTTTTCAATTGGCGTCCAAAACGCCTGTTCCGGTGCATGATGGGAATTTTTACATTTATTAAGTAATTTTTTTTATAATTTCACTTTTTCTTTCTTTATTGTTAATTATCATATTTATCTATATTTTAAAGTAATTTTATTACTTAACTTTTAATTTTTCTAGTTTATTATTTTCTATTACTTTGGTTTCATATCCTTACATAGTCTAATACTAAATGTCAGAGGTTATTTAGTGATTTATTTGTTGCTATCATTATAAATTATTGCGTTTTGGTTTAGCCGTTATCAAAACTTTAACGACGGAATATCCGTCGTTGTCTTTTTATGTCTTAACTCTCTTCTTTCTTTATTATCAGTCAGTCAGTTAAGTGCCATACGTGATACACGCTTGGGCGATCATGTCTCGAAAGAGACATGACTGACTGGGCAGAAGATTATCCCGCAGTAGGTTGCCATTACTTTCTGCGGCAGACTGGTTACCGACCAAGGCTATAGAACCCAATCTGTTCTGCTATTTAACCCATAACTGGAAGGAAGAGACAGATTAATACCTTTCCCAAAGGTATTTGCGTGAAAGTGAATACAGTGGATTCAACTGGAATTCGAACTCGGCTCCCCGTTCCGAGCCGATATCCACTGTACCACAACGCGCATCCTTTCTTGATTAGCAGTCTTCTTTTATTCTTTCTTCGACATCTCTGTACCTTGTTTTTTCTCACTGTACCACCCCTGCTCTCCCTCACCTGTACATAAGTGGCAGTCATGACTTGCCTGGGGTGAAATTATTATGAAAAAAGAAACTTGGAGGAATGAAAAGTTCATGGGTTAATGTTTTGTGTACTTGTGTGTATATGTGAGTGTATGTCAAGGGGAAGAACGCAGGAAGCGGTAGAGAGAAGAATATGTGAGAGAGTGAGTAGATATGAGTGAGAGGAGAAGTGAGAAAGAAAAAAAAGGATATACAGATTCATTTCTGGAAAAGCGTACACGACTCCCAAGGCGTTGTGTACAACTTTTAAAAAATATTTTTATTATAGATTATTCATTTTTCATGAACAAAAACTGAATTTAGCTGTAATTCACTCGCTATTGTCAGCGTTAATGTGTGTATGTGCATCTGTTCAGATGAATATGTGTGTAAGAGAAAGAGAGAAATGGCGGGAGAATGGGAAAGAAAGAAATGTAATGACAGGGAGAAGGAGCTGAAGAAATAAAGAGGGATATGGTAGGAGAGAGGGAGAAAGACTAAGGAGAAAGGCAGAGATGCTAGATGGAGAAAAACTAGGAAAGAGAAAGAAAAAGAGGAGAGTTTTGGATGTAGAAAGAGATTAAAGAACAGAGATAGTTGAAGGGATAGACAAAGATGGTTGGTTGGTTGGTTGGTTGGTTGGTTGGTTGGTTGGTTGGTTTATGGTATATTAACCTCGGTAGGTCATTTATTACCAACTAAATTTTATTTATTTATTGCTGGTAATAACTTTTTCTCTCAAGAATTTATTGTTGTTTTATATAAGTTTTGTATCTTGTAATACTTTTTTCTTATCGAGTATCAAGATTCATTGGGACTTGTTTTTAAGGGCAGGGTCCCCAAGTTCTACGTTGTTATTTAACCCATAACTTGAGGGAAGGGACGGATTAATACCTTTCCCTAGGGTACCAGTGCTTAAGTGAATGGAATTCGAACTCGGCTCACCGATTTCAATTTCCGAGCCGATATCCACTGCACCACAACGCACATCCCTCACTCAACGCTTACAGCACCTGATATTTCCAAGCGATCACCCATCTAAGTACTGACCAGGCTCAACATTGCTTAACTTCAGACAAAGATGGATGGTGAGAATAATGGTGGTACGAAATAAGGAAGAAGCGAGATGGAATGAAAGAAAGAGACATGGTGGGAGAAGCGTGAGTGATTGGTGGATAAAGAAATTAATAAAAGAGAGAAGGAGCGAAAGGAAAAATGACCGATGAACAGAGAACGGGAGAAAGATATGAGATGAGTAACAAGAAGATAGAGAAAGAAAGAAAAATGAGATTGAGAAAGAGAAATGGAAGAAAAAAGGGAGAAATAGGAGAAAAAGATATAAAATTTCTGCAAAAGCATAAAACATTGTACAGAGATTTATCTATAGCTCTATCATGTATTATTTATTCTAACTGAAATAAGCCAATTTTCATGAATAAAAAACTGTATTTTACTGTAACTTGCAAATTATGTCGGTGTATTCCTGTGTGACTCATTGTGTAAACTATTTTTCTATGTACCAGTCAACCACAAGAAACTGCCAACATTGAAGGAACCATACGTCGGCTAACCTTAGCCACTAAATAAGACACGGGAACGATGGACTCTTATTATTTATTTCCTTCTTAGTAATTCATAAGGTTGCCTTTTTTATTGGCCATGTCTGAAAGAGAAGAGCTTCCCATTAGTTATACTTCCTCGTATAGTTCTTATAAGAGAGAGGAAAAAATGATGAGTCATTTCACTAAAACTGATCACATAAATGGCTAATGATATATCTTATAAAAAATGATTCCCTGCCATTGTGTCAGACACAAAACGCAAGTTATAATAGGCGCAGAATTACAAACAAGGCTGTATAAAATTTTAAAGGAAAAACATTTATTACACAATTACGAAAAATGTACAAACTTTACGTCAAATTTTTTTTTGTGTGTCTATTAAGGCAGGATAACAATTTCTGATAAAAAGATTACGATTGAAAAGTAGAAAAAAATTACAATTTTACAAAGATTTGAAGAAGACAAAAAGAGAAAACAATTCAAGAAAACAGTAAAAAAAAAAAAAAGGTACAAACAATTTTGAGAAAAAAGAAAACACCTACTTTTTCTTGTCCCACGAGCATCTCTGGCATATATAGTAATTTTTGAAAAGTCCCTTTTAAATTCAAAATTCCTGTTTCGAAAAATTTCTTCGCAATTCTTTTCGTTCTTTGTTGTCCACCCAATTTTCACTCGAATTTCAAAATTCTTTAGTCCCTCTGAAGCTGGCTAGAAACTGGTACCTTCTTGATGTTCTTTTCTTGGTGTTGAAAGCCTACTGCTTCTTTATGTTAATTTTCTTTGTTCAATTGCTGTCAAAAGGTCTTCTCACCTTCGTCCATTGACTTTCTACTTATTCATAAATTTAGGCTCTCAAAAGGTTCCATTCAAGTTTTCACAGGGGCATGATATGACGGCGCTCAATGACGACAAAATATGAAAAAAAAACCATAAATGGATTTTTCACAATCATGGCGTTTTTTTTTTTGTTTTTTTTTTTTTGCAGTAGGTTGCAATTACTTTCTGCGATATACTGGTTGCCAAACAAAGCTATGGAACTTAATCTGTCCTGCTATTTAATCCCTAACTGGAGGGAAGAGACGGATTATTACTTTTCCCTATGGTATTTGCGCGTAAGTGAATGCAACGAATTAAACTGCATTTCGAACTCGCCTCTTTGATTTCTTGTTCCGAGCCGATATCCGCTGCACAAGGCGCATCCCATAAAAATAAACTTATCTGAAAAGAACGTGTAAAAAAAAAGCCAAAAAACCAAATTCGACGATTAAACATTTATTCAAGGCTAACATTTTAAAAGCAGTAAAATATTTTTTTTATAATATCTTCCACTGGATTTGTCGGAAAAATGTCAAAAGATACTAAAATATACAAGTTTCCTTTGTCGGTATCACTTAAAAAACGCCAGTCACTATAGATTGGGTAATATCGAACCTTATCTTGTTTTCCAAGAAAATTTCCCCTTCATTTGTTAGTGTCGAAAAATTGCTATTTGGGGACTAATTTTATCCTTATTTTTACTTTCCATCAGCATAGCTGATATTGAAATCCAGAAGTGTACCTTCTTGGCCTAACATTTCCCACTGATACAAAGTGGTACGTTATTACTAAGTCTTCTGCCAGAAAAGTCGTTTTATTATCGCATATCAGATATTTTTTCTCGTCTGAGTCTATCTCGCACCATTCAGCCTTTTATCAAATATAACTGCCACATTTGGACTCGTGCTTCTGCTGTATATCTATTTTCATGACAATTGTTCTGATTAGCGTTCCTCTTTGCTAATTTGACTTCATGAATTTAAGCGATGACAGGTTTCATACTTCTGCCGTTCAAATTTCTAGTTTTAACCGTAAGCTACTGGTTCTTTTTTCGCTAATGATGTCTTCTTTCCGTTAAAGTTTTCTTTTTTTCGTACTTCTCGCTTGTAGAATTTTATTTCGGGTTCAGGTTTCACTGTCAATTACAATATAAAAATGTTAAATGCAAATCATCTTATTGTCTTTTTGAATCCTGCGCTTGCATCTTAGTGGCTTTTATTGTTTCTTTGGGGTAAATGATTGAAAAGAAAATTCACTTCGAAGAATTAAGGTTGATTTCTGAACACATGAAAATCGAAAAATATAATAGTATATACATAGTGCACTAATTAACTGAACACAAATTATAATTTACTGAACAATAAAATATGTGCTAGAGAAAAAAAAAAGTTTATTTTTCAGTCATACATAATTTTGATTTATAATAACAAAATGGCAAAATGTTATTCAAAAGATTACCATAAGTTTCAAAGACAACATCAAATATAAGCAACTGTATATCATGATTATTGTTCATGTTGGCCATCAACTACACAGCGGCAGGCTTCAACAAGTCTTTGTTATGAGACCGTTGGTTGTTTTCTTAGACGATCCCACAAAGATAGCTGTTCGAAGAATTCAATTTGACCGGATTATAATCCTCTTTGGTCTTTTGAATAGAAGTAGTGGTTTATCCGTTGTTTTCTGCTTGGGATCAGGTTTCCGATTCCTTCTAAAGACCATTTAAACTCTATATTTCTTACGTCTCTCTCTGAATTCTTAAATTTTATTTACTAATTATTTTTCTTCATCAGTAGGAGTAGATATCTTCGCCTATAGCCCGATTTACACACCTCGGTTTTTTGAACAGGAGTATAGGTTTATCCTTTGTTTCCTCTTTAGAAGTGGATTTCTTGTACCTTCTCCAATATTTTCTTTCATTCTCTTTAAAAACCTCTTGCATCTAAAAAAAAAGAAAATTCAGCCACCTATTAAAGGTGTGATTATCGTGATAATTTACGACTAGCCACTACTGTGTTATGTGTGCTATGTGAAAAAGGGAAACATACTGTAATAATATTTACTCACTATCTATATCACACCTGATCCTGAACCCAGTGTTCATCGCCGCTGTTTAGGCGGTTGTAGTGACGTCAAGTCTTTGATGAAGAAGAGCAGAATGGCACGCCTGCGTTTCTCATAATCCCCTCTAGTGTTTACGTTCAGATTCTGGTCGATGTTCTCATTGGAGAAGAACCATAGAATGTTGGCTTCCTCGTTTCTCATAATCCCCTCTAGTGTTTACGTTCAGATTCTGGTTGACGTTCTCATTGGAGAAGAACCATAGAATGTTGGGTTCCTTGACGAGTTTGAGTCTGGTCAGGGAGTGCATCACTCGAATCACACTGTTCTCCCACGTCTTCGAACATAAATGTTCCTGGTATGTCTGTGCTTGTAGATTCTGCGTTGAGCTGCTCATTCGTGTTGTTGAACTCGAACAACTGGGAAAGGTTTGTTACAAGTTTACAAGGAAACCAAAATTGAAAACAAACTCTATAGTAAGAAATGAAGACTTGAACCTTTTTCTAGTATATTTCCTTGTTTATTTCAAGGATATTCCCCAAGGGTTTGGACAAGTGGGTAAGTGCATATTTAGGCACAACTTCTGACAGTTATGACTAACAGATCAGAGAGAGAGAGAGAGAGAGAGAGAGAGAGAGAGAGAGAGAGAGAGAGGCCAAGTGGGTCATAAAAGAATACTCATGACCGTCACAAAATTCCACACTACCACTTCTATGCGCGTATTAGTATCCCAATGACTAGTGATATTGTTTTATTTTTCTTGTTTCACAAATATCTTATCGACAGGTTTATTCTCTCGTCTTCTTCAACAAGAGAACATCGAAAGGTAGCCTTTATTAGTACGGCAGAAACATTTCAAATAATTATACCAAAAGATGAAAATTTCACTCAATAAATCCAGAAGAATTGTACTTAAAGCAGCTATTAGAAATATATATTTTCGAAGCGATGTATGATATTTTGAACTGTTAGTGATGTTAATCATTTGTTTTATTCATTTTCGTCTTTCATTACTGCAACAGATGTTATATTATTAGCCTGATTGAATAAACGTCTCTTATGACTTGCTACCTACATCTTAAAAATTCGTAGATTAATTGAGAGAAAAAAACATGTTTTTTCACATGAATCGATTTTCTTTCAATTTATATGTAACTCGCCGAAATCTTAAAACTTTTTATGCTTCCGAAAGGATTTCTTATTCAACAAGCAAAAATTAAATCCTCTGGTGATTAATTATAATTGTACCAGTTAAATTCTCTCTGTCAATAATGATCACACTAGTTCCTGACCACTGACAATCCTTTCCCACTGTTTTATTATATGAATAATATAACAGAAAAATTCTGTCAGGTAGCAAGATATGCCTCACTAACTTTTTTTATCCAGTAATAAATGAACAACATATAGTACAGCTCCCACCAACCTAACATCCAAATATCAATTCTCTCAATGTTGCCATAACGAATGATTCGGAAAAATGTTCAACTACTTTGCGATTAAAAGTTGCGCAGCTTTTCGAGGTCGTGTTGAGGCTGTAATTGAAAATAATGGAAACCATATTGAATAAATTATATTTGGATAAAATATATACATTCTTATGATACTCTTTTTCTTGGGTTTCTTTTTAATATCGATTTGCATTTACAAGCATATTTATGCATTATAAGCTACTTTCAAATATTGTAGCAATTATGCAAGTTTTGTTTCCCTACCAGTATGAAAATAACAATTTGTTTATCATGTTATAAATAAGTGTATATGATAGTATATTTTTATATTTATCTTTTAATCTCAGATATATAAAACTGTCATGAGTCTTAAGAAATGTTACTCTACAAAGAAACGAGATATAGAAAAATTATTGATTAATGAAAACATGACATTGGACGGATATCTCAGAACAGTGAGAAATGAAAAATATTAGGATAATAAGAACAGGGCAAGATGTCCAATGACATCGTGGCTAAGATTTACGTGACTCTTGGATTTTTTTCCCTGATCGTTTTATTCCAAGCAAAGTTATAACTCCATTAAGAGTAAAAGAAAAAAGACAAAAACCATTAGCGAGGAAAAGGACAATAAAATTTTGGGTTCAAGGAGACAGAAATTAGCGATTGATGTTACGTTTTTTAAAAAATATAGGTGACAAGAAACATACTAGAGAAGAAGCTATTAGAATAGAACTTACGGTTACATCTCATTATTTTAACACTAAAATGATAAAACCGAGTTGTCAGTGTAGCACTACGCTTTAATTTGTGTGCTCGAGATGCCAAAGATGAGAGCTCATTATAACATTTGCCATGAAAATATTTAGAGAAAAGGCACAGGGAAGTGGTGAGAAAGTAAATGAAGATGAGATCAAAACTGATAACATTACAGATTTTTCTTTGAATTTCGTCAGACATCTTGATATATATAGCAGTTACACTAGACCAGACGCGGCAGCAATATTCAGTTTAGAGACGAAGATTTATAAACGTGCAAGTTGGATTGTGGCGAGAAGAAATGTCTAGCAGAACGCAGTGTAACAAACTTTCTCTAGCAACTGATCTAATACAATCGTTCCGTTTCATGTCTGCTGAAAACATGAGACCCCAGATGATGTAATGATTTGCACTTTTGTGGCTTGGCATCAGACATAGTAATTGTTATGGATTCTGGATGAGGAACCGCCAAAATAATGAACAACAAAAACAGATATAGAGATAGAAAAAGTAAGTTGTACTGAACGTAATATACAAACTGGAACGCGGGTTGGTCAATTCAGGAATACTATTACTAGAAATAAATATATACAAGTTTTGAAGTGAAATCGTTGGAAAAAGTATATCAGGGTAATACTTCGGTATCTGTCGGAACTCTTCGATAACTGTAACGGATCTCTACGATTACTCTCCACTGTGAACTGCAACTACAACTGAGATTCCAGATCAGCTGTTCTCTCTATGGCAGAATGATTTGTACACTCAGTCGAGTCCATTATCATATACAAAAATGGGAAGATTCCACAACACTAATGAAGAGCAAAAATGGTTCTCTAAGATTACTAAAAGACAGCAGTTCTCTGTCGAGGCTGCAATTAGAAATAATGGAAGTCACATGGAATAAATTAGTTATTCTATAATGTATTTTCTTAAAATCTTTCTGTACTAATAAACATATTTGCTTTGCCGCCCTATATACCATCGCGAATGCATCTGCATCTAAATGAGAGCGATCGATCGTATTGTACCAGTCCGTTTCAATTATACATATAATCACACTAAAAGTACTATAAATAAATAAAAAATGAAAATGGGATGAATTTCAACATTGTTTCTGAGCGAGGCTCAGTACATGCCTTTTAACACTTGTTGTGAGAAATCGGAGAGCCGAGTTCAAATTCCAGTCAAAATTCGTTGCATTCACTTACGCACAAATACCCTTGGGAAATGTATTAATCCGTCTCTTCTTTCCAGCTATGAGTCAAATAACAGAATACATTGGCTTCTGTAGCCTTGGTTGGCAACCAGTCTACCGCAGAAAGTAATGGAAACCTACTGCAGGAAAATCATCTGCCCAGTTAGTCGTGTCTCTTTCGATACATGATCGCCCAATCGTGTATCACGTATGGCACTGAGTGACTGACTGACTGACTATTACAGAAAAGAAACGTTCACTGTACCACGGAAAGTTTAAGCGTATTTACATTTATAGTTTAACATTTAACGTTTTTTTGCAAGAAATCGATACACAAGTATTCCCCGATAATTAATCTTGATGCCGTTTTCTGTAAAAGCAACAGAAAAAATTATAGTTATATTCATAATTTTAAATGCCCATTATTTAGTAGATTTTAAGTAAGAAAGAATAGAACCAATGCTTTTCAAACTTTGACCAAAATATTTTGTCAAAATCTAGTTGAGACATAATTAAATAAGACAATATTAATAAATGACAGCTTTTTTTCCACAAGCGAGCAAAATAGAAATAGACACAAATTCTAGCTGTCAATCAATATGTGTTATAACTCGCTCCTGACATTTATAATATTATGTCTCGACTGAATCCAGCGGTACTCTAACGAACATTCTATCAGAACTCTGGATATTTACCCAACGTCACCCCACTGAGATGAGATGTGAATAAAGGTCGTATACTCGAACCAAAAGTCAGAATTTACCCAGCCCCAGCAAACTGGGGTCGGGGACTTTGCATTATCTAATTTTTTCAGTTGAGTCTTCGACCATAAAACCTCGACTGAGTCGTACTCTACTCCAAAGAAAGAGAGCTTGACGATGGCAAACTCTCTCGGAATCTGAGTATTTACCCAAGTCCTCCCTCCTGAGGCAGAATGCGACACAAGGTCAGTTATTTTACGTTGAAATTTGGAGGCGTACTTCTTCTTCCTGTGCCGTATCTCTTCAGGACGTAGGCGATCATTGACTTCCACTTGGCTCTGTCTTTTTTCGCTCTCAAAATTCTTCCTCTTAGTATCTCCCTCAAACCCGGCTCTCCCAATCATTTGCTCAGGCCTATCAAGTCGGTCTCGCACAGCTTTCCCCTGTCTCTCTTTCCCTACACTCGGATTAAAAATTAATCAGCCCCCGCATACGAGCTTGTTTATTTTTCTCAGGCGTGTTGCTGCCCGTAAGCATGTCCCCGTCTGAATCGCTCTTTACCCGAAGACAGAGAGTTTCACCACAAGTGCGAGCTCTCACGGAATTCTAGTTATTTATCCACAGAGTTTAGATATGACGTGTTTAATGTGGGGTTCCTGAGCTCGTACAGTCGGGCAAAAATTGCCAAGCTCCAGATAGCTATTCTCTATTTTTCCCCAGTCGAACCTATGCCCGCAGACATAGCCTCTTTTTAGTCCCTTTCCGCCTGATGACGGAACTAGTGGAACTCTGTGTATATACCTATATCCACGCACTGAGGTGAGATGCGACACAAGCTCAGTTATTACTGTAGGGTTTCTGAGCGCCTATACTCGGCCATTTATTCCCCATCCTCCGTATACTCGGGATCGGGATTGTTTATTTTTCTCAGCCATATCTCTGCCCGTAGGTTTAAGTCGCTCTCTGCTGGAAGACAGAGAGGCTGACAAGTTCAAGTTCTTGCGGAAACACTGGGTATTTACACGAATCCTCCCCAGGTGTTTCTAATTCAACTGAATTTCGAACTCGCCTCTTTAATTTCTTGTTCCGAGCCGATAGCCACTGCACAAGGTGCATCCCACAAAAATAAAATCTGAAAAAATCAAAAATAAAATCTGAAAAGAACGTGTAAAAAAAGCCAAAAAAAAACAAAAACAAAATCGACGATTAAACATTTATTCAAGGCTAACATTTTAAAAGCAGTAAAATATATTTTTTATATCTTCCACTGGATTTGTCGGGAAAATGTCAGAAAGATACTAAAGTATACAAGTTTCCTTCGTCGGTATCACTTAAAAAACGCCAGTCACTATAGACTGGATAATATCGAACCTTATCTTGTTTTCCAAAAAAATTTACCCTTCATCTCTTAGTGTCTAAAAGTTGCTATTTGGGGACTAATTTTAATCTTATTTTTACTTTCCATCAGCATAGCTGATATTGAAATCCAGAATTGTACCGATAGGTAAATTGTCGCCATTTGATATTTTTAATTTTGCGCAGGCATGATGTTTGTTTTTCATTTTGTCGTCTACACAGTAAAGTAGGATTAATTATGCACCGTCTGTGAGAGAAACATGATCATGACACAATTTAATCAACCAGAAATTTGGAAACGGCATGATATACTGCTTGGCATTCGCGTTGGAAGCTCTAATCCAAACATTTCAGAGTGTGCGGGTATCAATCTGAGAACAGTGCAGAAGATTCTGAAAGAGTGGGATGATCTATTCAGTCGACATCATGGTGTTTGAATTGATCACTAGTAATGGCGACGTTATGCCTTCAGTCATCTCCCCACAGGGGTATACTTGAGGAGATAGTGCTGCCCTGTGTCATGAGGTTGGTAGCGAGAAGACACTATGTCTGATAAAGTATTCTGCATCGTGCCCCAGAAGCAGAAGAATGCAGTCATGACTGTCAGACAAATTCTACGACTACGTCGACCCTTACATATGCCACCCACCTTCCCAGTCTGCAACCCCCTTGATTATTATGTGTGGGGCGCATTTGAGCGAGAAACTAAAATACCGAAGATGAACTGAAAGCAAGGATTATGGCAGCATTCAACAACTTAAATAAGGATACCCTCCAGAAAATTTGAAGCCGTCTAGAGGCTATGATTGAAGCCATTAGCAATTTTATTGAATAAATATTTACTCCTCTTTAGTCTTTCAATATATTTTTATGTAATTTTGGTAAATATATAAGGGAAATGTGATTGAATTTTCATTTCTGCGTTATTTGGACGACAATTTATCCATCGCATCTTGTATTCTGTAAAAATGAAATGTCTGCATTATTTTTATTTTGGTGCAATTTTCAATACAATTTATCCATCGTACCCTTTATTTACTAAACTTTGTTTATCATATTTTTTTTTGTCTGAAGTTCTGAATTACCGTCATTTAAATTCGGACTATTGTCCTCATCTTTGTTGTTATCACATTGTTTCGGCGTGTATTCACTCTGGAAGTCCTTGGGTGACTGTCTGGAGATATCCAAAGTCATGGGTAGTAGAACGAGAACACACTACTGCAGTAGACTTAATAAACTGTCGTTATATTATACTTCTTAATTCTGAAGTGTTCAGTTTGTCCTTCTTATCAGAAAACCAAATCTTGTCTAGAATTTATTTAGTTAAACGGATTTTTTCCGAGAAATGTCATTACATTCTCACATGAAGAGAAGACTTAAAGCAGCAAAAAGTGTAAATAGCGCTATCATCAGTAAAGTTATCTTCATTCTTCGCCCCGAAAAGTGTCTCCTCCGCATTTACAATGTATTTTTATTGTAACATCATTTACGGCATATCTCTAAAAAAAAAACATATAGAATACATTTATATTTTACATATTATATCTTTATTTTGTCAGTGACTATTGTCGTAACTTTTGACTACTGAAAATACCATTTCTGGATTTACACTACAATCTCGCCGTGGTGATATTTTACCTTTCGTTCCTTTGTCGAACGTAAACCAAAGGTTTCCTAGTTTTATTCAATCTATCTAATCGGTGAAAAACCGACAAAGGGCCGTAATTGTATGTTCAGAGTTTAGATGCTTGTCAAATTTGCCATGTGCCAAACACAACCGAAGTTCCCACAATTTAAATATCAGAAGGTTGAAAAGATACTGAGATGGATAAAATGTTTCGTTTGTACATTAAAGTAAAGATTTATTAACAGAATAACCAAATTTTAAGAAGAAAAATAAAATGTTCATAGAGAAAACGCATGTAGTTTGGTAGTTAAAAATGTTCAAAGAGAAATGTAAGTATTTAAAATGTCCCACAGAAATTTAGAGTTCATGGTTCATGGTAGCAGAATGTAAAGTCTTATGTTCCTTTCCCTTTTTGGTAGGTTGGCGACAGGGTGAGAAAGAAGGTGAAACAAATAAAGAAATTGTACTTATCGCAGACAGTTGGAGTGTCCTGTTGTTGTTGTTGTTTACTTTGGTGGCACGGAGTGAAAATGAAGAAAGGAAAATTGGAAGAAGAGGTATAATGAATGTATGTCGGCGAGACATGGCCTCGGCTTGAAGTTTCTTCCTTACATGGCGACGAGATGCTATTCTGCCATTCTGACTGACTTTGACTGGGCATGGAACGTGGTTAAATAGTGTATAATCGTCATGTGACCAGCTTCAGCGGCATTTTCATTTTAGGTGTGAAAAAATTGACAGGTGTCATAGATCAATTTTCTATTTCCTATCCAATCAGGATCCAGAATTTTACTTATCACACTGACTTGTGAAATTTGCCTTGATTTGGGTTTTTCCTAAATGCTTTTAGTCGTTTTGATCCGATTTTGCGGGTGTGCAATTTTACTTTGTGTGTTTTCGTTAATTGTTGAATGATATAGGATTTGTATCCTATAAGAGATAACTGCATTCTGTAGGTAATGCTAGCATCTTTAGGTACTTCCATTTATTTGCCTCAAAAAATGGTATAAAATGATGCTAAAAGCGCTCAAACAAAAAAAAGTTTTAACATCGAAATGTTTATGTTATTATTAAGAGGAAAGACCAAAGGTTGTTGTCATTTTTTTAATATTTTTCTAGCACGTTCGAAATTTCGGTTTAATTCTTTTTCCGTCAGCGATTCATGCCAAGTTTACGTAATGATGCAACTAAGGAAAACGTAATATTACGCAAGTCGTTTTTTGGTGTTAAAAGAAATTCTTGCAAAAATCAATTAAATGTCTGATTTTAATGAAACTTTCAGGACTTATTTACAAATGGATGGAATTATTTATGCAATTATTACTTTTGGAAAATCTTGGTAAAAATATTTCTTTTTTTACATCTGTTACCCCCCCCCCACACGCACACACACATTCAAATTAATTTCATTACACTTCTAGGAACTCAGTATGTATCCCAATTTGATTTTTTTAGTTAAATGCAGGACTCCTTGGTAAATGTAAATTATGTAACTTTTTTTAATTACGAGATTATTTTTCCGAAAATCTTCTCCGAATAGTAAAAGAAAAAATGCATTCAAGCTACGCTATTTCTAATATAGATGAACTTTTAATTGATTTTAGAAATAATTTAATTTTAGGATATCATATTCTGAAAATAAAAATTCAATGAATTTTTATAAGAATTGTTTTCATTTTTTCTTTGTTCATTATGATTAATCATAAAGTTTCAAACATCTTTTAAATTGCTTCGCGTCACTCAGTGTCTTCAGTTATAAATTTATTAATTAAAGACTATATTTACAAATTGAAAATTGAAACGTTTAATGCAAATTATTTAAATAAGATTTTTAAAATAATTTTAAAACTTTTATGTTAAACTGTAGATTTCGTTTAATTTACTTATAAGAGAATTCTCATTAAAAGGTCACGTGTTTCAATGGTTGTCCTCTTTACGAAAAGTTTATTGGGATAATGTCATTGTTTTGGTCACTATACTTCCAGATGTGTAAACTGATTGACAAAAAAAGCTGCCATCGCCTCGGTGAAAGGTCAACGAGTCAGACCTTTCTGATTAATTCGATTTTATTCTGATTTTATTCAAAATTTCATGCCATAAGGAAGTAATATTTGTTTCAAATCAAATTAATTTAACTTTAAATTTGCTGATTATAAAAAATAACGTTTCACAGATGTATATTTTATTTTTGCAAGATTTTTAAAACCGAGAATTAACTTTTGTTTATAAATGTATCGATTGCTCAAAAATGGCCGAAAGATTGAAAAAATATTTTAATTACAAATTTTTAGATTTATGTTGGAAATACACCAGAATATTTTGCTTACTGGAAATAGTAAATTTAATAATTTATCTTTCAATTAAAACTAAAATAAAAGATTCAAAAAACTTTTTTTTATTTTTGAATATTCAATTTAAAATTTAGATATCGAAAATGAGTGGAAGTACCTACATTTAATTTTGACCGCTAACATTATTCTCTTCCTGATTTTCAATGCTTTCCTATAGTAAAATCAAAAGCAATACGTTTTATATACTTAAAGTAACCTCGATGTGGTGAAATGGTTAAGCAAGCTTGTCTCGCTAGAATCACTACAATTGAGTAGTGCGTTTGATCCTCACTGAATGTTCCATACTTCTGGCCTTGTGCCACATCTAAGATGCGCTTAGAATATCACTATACATAAAGTAGATCTATTATGTGTCTAAGGCTTGAATTATAAGCAATAAGTTTATATACATTAAATAGCCCTATTTTGTCAGTAGCGCTTGAATTAATTCCCAACCATAGTCAATTCTCATTAAATTTCAAATGCACAATACACAGTCTAAGAGTCAAATAGGTTTTTAGTTCAAAAACAACAAAATACAATATTTTCTCATAAGATTTGAAATATTGAGTTTGTTTATCTAGAAATTTCTTACTATGTGTAAAAGACTGAAAGAACAGTAGTTAAGAGTTTGAAAAAATGCTAAGAACAGATTTAAAAATTACCTGCAGAAACTCACTGGCTATTTAAATAGTAGAAGAGAAGACGCGAAAAATGCTCTTGTATGCTGATTTTAAATCAGTTAGTGGTATGGTGATTTTCTAAGCGGGCTTAGATAATGTACAAGGTCAAAAGTATGTGGCATATAATGAGAGTCAAAGTTACTACTCATTCGAAATTGATCTAGCGAGTTAAGCTTGCTAACTATTTGTTAGGACAGACGTCATAACAAGGGAGTTAACTCGCTGGAAACCAAGTGATCAGATCTCTCTAGGACAACAGAGAAAAGAAAATGAATTTCCAGATGGAACTCACTCATCGTCACATGTCACGTATGGATCTATCAATCTACCGGTAATCACTCGTCTTGATTTGCGTTTATTGTTATCCAGTACTAAATAAAATATGTAAATGTTCGAATTGCGTGCTCATTCTCATTTGACACAAATAAACATGCATCTAGCAAGACAACACTGGCAACAAAGATTTTTACAAGAGCTCAAGCACGTGTGGCAATAACCAACGAATCTTACCATAAATAATCAATATGGCAATCTTCGCAGAAGTCCTGAAAAACATGTTGCGTCGGCAACAGAAACAATTTAAGATAGTAGTGGCACAACTGATGAATTCTTTTGCGTAACATTTTTAAAAGCAATTACCCACGGTAATTAATGTAACTGAAAAAAAAAACTCTACCAAATAACAATTTCGAATTTAGACTTCGACCCAACATCGGAAAATACGTTTGACGTAGGGTTGAAAGGTTGGAAGAACACTTTTCAACATCAATTACCAAGCAAGGATAAATGCCGTTTATTATTAAGAAAGCTTGGTACAAGGAAACACAAGGGTTTCACCAATTTTATTTTGCCCAAACAGGCTAAAGATGTTACTTTTGCATAAATCATTAAACCGTTAACGGATATATTTGATGAGTCACTTTCCTTGTTTAATGTTAGATAAAATCATCTGAAGGTGAATAAGCGGCATGTGAATGATTACGTCACGTTCCCAGGTACGATAGAGAAATTTAAACTGAAATTGCTCATGGAGGACCAGTTTAAGTCTCTCATCTTTATTGCTGGGTTACAATCCCCAAACAATGCTAATATTCAGACACAGTTGTTGTCTAAACTTGAGAAGACAAGGACATAACGGTGAAAGCGTTGACGATCGAATGTCAACGTTTGATCAACCTCAAGCATGACACGCTCATGGTTCAACTCTCAGCTAACATGTCTGTTACTGGCAATGTTCTAGATGAAAGAAAATTTTTAACTACAAACAAAAACAACCACCGACTCCATGTTGGTCGTGCGGCGAATGGCCCTACGCACATTTTTGTCCATTCAAAAAAATGTATGCCAATTTTGCTCGTGCCGCGGACACAAAGACAGTTTTACGGCCCCGGGAGAAATAAAAAGAATCCCTCGTATTAAAGAGACAGATATAACGGAAAAAAATTATAGTCAGAGGTCGAAGGTGAATTCTCAGTTTTTGAGTTTTCAAGATTGAGTTTTAATCTTTCAGGAAATATATTCCAGTTTGTACTAAAAACTCTAACGCAATATTCTAATTGGACACTGCATCTGATATCACAACCATATTGCATTTAACAATGGAAACCTTAAGAAGCACAAATCATATTGTTTGCATTGCATCAGGCAACACAATTCAAGCGAATGGTGTATTGAATTGTCATGTCTCTTTCAAAAACAAACAATTTCCAGGAGTGTTTTATATTACAGATTCATTCAAACTAACCTTTCTTGGATTGAATGTTATTAAAGAGCTAGAATGTTTCAGTGCCAATCAACCTAAAATTTGTGTTTAATGCATTTCAAGTTACATCTGCAAAAATATTTAAAAGAATTTCAAACATACTCAAATACAAATTCAGCAACGTTTTCCAATGCATTCGATGCCGCACTAAGATGAAGACTACCCTCAAACTGAGGATAGCCACCGAACCAGTTTTTCAGACTAAAGCTCTGTGCCATACGCGGCACTAGCTACAGTGGAAAAGGAACTAGACCACCTTAAACAAGCAGGTATAATCAAACCGAGAAATTACTTTGATACTTAGGCAGTTTTGATTGTCATTATGAAAAAGGCCAATGGCAAATCACGTCCATATGTAGCCATTTTAACAGGACTAAATTAGGCATTGCACACACATCTGTATCCACTACCGGTTCCAGAAGACTTGTTTGAAAAATTTAACCAATCGATAGCATATGGGAGTTTTTCTCATTGCTTTGACCAAGGTTTGGAATTCAAAGTTCTCTTAGGTTTGTTGCCACGTTTATTTTAATCAATTCACCCCAAGCAAGGCAACAATACCACTAATATGACTATGATTACTAAGAGTATAAGAAAAAGAAAAGAGTAAGGCTAGAACGCCCTGAGGACAGGGTAAGTCCGAGGAGGTGTAGTGTATTGCTCTCCGGAAGAATCGCTTGGTCCGTGCTTATGGGCGGCAGGAGAGGTTGCCTGTAATGGTTGACAGACAACAGCTTGGTCTTAAACGAATTGAAGTTGACAAGACACATCTTGCCCCAGTTCACCACAGAGTGTAGATCCCGTTCAAGGTCAGCAGCGAGATTATGTCTGTCCGCCACGACAGGTTTCTTACTGGTGCGGGAGTATATTGTGGTGTCATCTGCGTAGAAATGATTATTCTGAACGGTAGAAAGCGTAGTGTTGCTAAAAACAAAAGTGTCCCTTTTAAGGAGAGTCTGCAAAAGAATTCTCTTGCTTGTCATTCGTGAACAGGGAATAAAGAGCCATTTATTTTCGTTCTTATGCTTCAGCTGTCATAAATTCAGCTTCAAAATTTGAAACTTCGGTAGCCTAAACTTTATCGTTTTCTTGGATAACAAATTCTTCTTTTCACAACTGGTGAAAGAAAATGCTAAAACATTTTGTGACGAAGCATAACAACAAACCCGATTTTTTTTTTTGCTTCATTGCCAGTATCCTATTGAACAAAGAGAGAATACAACGACCCATTCATCACAAAATTCTCACTGCTTCTAACGCATAACTTCTACCGTTCCAAACTCAAGACATTAGTTGTGAGTTCATTTTCACAGTTGCGTAATCCTTTTTTAAGGCAAATTTGTAAACGGTTGAATTCCAGTTGAATCCATTGTATTCACTTACGCACAAATACCTTTGGGAAAGGTATTAATCCGTCTCTTCCTTCCAGTTATGGGTTAAATAGCAGAACAGATTGGGTTCTATAGCCTTGGTCGGCAACCAGTCTACCGCAGAAAGAAATGGCAACCTACTGCGGGATAATCTTCTGCCCAGTAAGTCATGTCTCTTTCGAAACATGATCGCCCAAGCGTGTATCACGTATGGCACTTAACTGACTGACTGACTGTAAACGGTTGACCAATCACCGGAAACCAGACACCGTTTAACCGATTTCTATTTTTTGAACTCCGGGATTAAAGAAAATGCATCAAGACGCACAAAATATTCCACGTAGATATTGGGGTTTTACAAGCACGAAAACGTACTTTCTTCAAATAGGCTAGAAAGGCAATATGAAATGAAACACTAGCATATTTCTTGATTAGGTTCTTTAACGGACCGCTGATAGATCGTTATGATTTTCCATGATTATTTCTTCCTTGTAGTGAAGATTGATTTTCAGATTGACTTCCAGTATGCACTGCTAATTTATCCAGGGAAATTTTGGTAAAAGTATCGAAGCGCTCTCTCGCTTTAATTACGTGCTATGCTGTAAGCAATGAACAATTCAGTCTCAAAGACATTAGTTAATTTTCAGAGTTCCTCTGAAGTCTTCAACTGCTATGCACTATCTAATTAATAGATAAAAATATAGACACTGAATTCGACTTCTTTTTTTTTTCTATGTGCCATGTTCTTTTAGGACGCGGGCGATCATGGCCTTCCACGTCTCCCTATCCCTGGTGGCTCTTATCACGCTTTCATCTGTTACCACACCCAAACCCCGCTCTGCTATCCACCTGTTCAAGCCAGTTAATTATTTTACACGCTGCTTTCCCTTGTATCTCTTTCCTTCTATCTGGCCTGTGAATATCAGATTCTCCAAGCCCTTCTTTTTCATTACATGTCCCAGGAACTTTAGCAATCTTTTCCTGATGCTCAGTATTAATTTCCTTTTCGTTTACATCCTTCTCAAAACCTCATCATTGCATACGTGCGCGATCCATAATATGCACAGCATCCTTCTGTAGAACCACATTTCAGTTGCTTCAAGCTTTTCCTTCATCTTTGATGAGATTGTCCAGCATTGACTGCCATATTGATGAACTGACAGCACATAGCAATTCAGTACTCTCTTCTTTGTTTCTAGCGAAATTTTCCTGTCTCTTAATTCTCTACTCAGCTTCTGAAATGCGCCCTTTGCCTGCCAATTCGCCTTTGGATCTCTATGTCACACTTTCAGTCTTCTGTTAAAAGTCTTCCCAGATATTTAAATTTTTGTACCTGCTTGATTTTAATACCCCCCCACCTGTATTTGACATTTTCGATTGCTCTTTTTGCTGATGACCATGCATTCGGTTTTCTTGTAGTTTATTTGTAGTCATTTTTCACTTTCTTCAGCTACATTCTATAGGAGATATGTAGTTTCCTATTTGTGTCTGCTATCAGCACTGTATCATCTGTGTATCTTATGTTGTTCAGATTGTGACCACCGATGACGAATCTTGGCATAACATATAGGGTCTTCAGAATAGTCTCGCTGTACAAGTTGAATAGATGCGATGAAAAGACACATCCTTGTCTTACGCCCCTTTCTATATTTGTATATCCGCTGAATTCGTTTCCTCTCTGTATGCAGGCGGTTTGCTGCCAGTAGAGATTCTTGATTACTCTAATGTCTTTCCCAAATATGTCGATGTTGCTGAGAATCTCTATCAACAGTTTGTGGCGTACTTTGTCGAACGCCTTCGCATACTGCTGGGATAAAATTGAAATTAAACGAATCTTTTTATGCTGAGGAACAAAAAGCCCCTAAGAAAATAAAGAAGAGATGAAGAAACTTCTTACATAAAATTACAGTAAAAACGCATTACAATCCACCCGTGGGGGGTAGATATGAATGTCTTTAAGAATAAAGAAAGTGTTCAGTAAACTCTTAAAATGAAGAGATGGACACGAAATGGCTGCGACAAATAAGATTTTAGTGAAATCATGTGTCTAGTCGTTAACCTCGTGATATTTTAATCAAAGCGACAAACTATTATTGCTGATGGTACATATACTCTTAGGGAAGATCAGTGGAAACTTATATAGAAATTCACTTCTGATGTGATATTTAAAAAGTTTCTTTACAAGGAAAACTATCAATATTCTTGGTTTTTTGATCTCACTAAAATTTATCTATGTAGCTAGCTAGCTCTCTTTCTACGTTTATTCTTTCTTTATCTATCTATCTATCTATCTATTATTCCTTTTCTTTCTTTCTTTCTTTCTTTATTTCTTTCTTTCTTTCTTTCTTTGACTATTTTTTCTTTTTCTATCTATCTATCTAACTATCTATCTATCTATCTATCTATCTATCTATCTATTATTCCTTTTCTTTCTTTCTTTCTTTCTTTCTCTTTCTTTCTTTCTTTCTTTCTTTGACTATTTTTTCTTTTTCTATCTATCTATCTATCTATCTATCTATCTATCTATCTCAGTCTGTTATTGTTCTTTCCTAATCAATGCATTTAATTCAATAATAATAATAATAATAATAATAATAATAATAATAATAAATGCTATGAAATAAAAATCAGAACTTCAGCTAGACAAAAAAACGTATTTATCCATGGGATCAAAAAATAGAAAAAATATAATCATAATATGTATATTTATTAATATTATATACTTAATAGGTCTGTTTTATTACAAACTGCTAGCCAAGACGGCTGGGGAGAGATTAAAAAAGATAAAAATGAATATAACAGAAAAGATGACATGCTTACTCGGCTTTGCCGAATTTTTCAAGTTTTTTTCCGTTTCAAACTGAAACAGGGCTTGACTATTTTTGAGATCAATATAATTTACGTTAAAAGTTACCTCGGGAATATAAAGGGAAAAAGCAAAAATGAATTTATAATATAAGTAAATAATATATTCTATAAATAAATAATATACCTAAAGAAAAAAGAAGCAACTATTATATATATATATATATATATATATATATATGATAATTAAAATTATGAAATAAATGCTATATATATATATATATATATATATATATATATATATATATATATACTCAGTTATAATCCGATATACGGAACAGTATGATTAAATAAAAAAGCCAGGAGTAAAACTATATTTTACTCACCTACGCGTTTCGTCCTGTGATTGACTTATTAAGGCCAAAAGACGTTGATTTATTGCAAAATTTACAATTTTGCCACATGGCCAAAAAGGAAATGGGGAGACAACTGAGGCTAGTCATCACTAACTATCTTATACCTAGCTAATCAGAAACACGACCCATTTACTCTTTAAATTTATTTCCATTCACCATAAGAAACTATCTATTGTCAACCAATCAACCATATACCAAAATGCCACATACTTTCAGGTTCCCTAAAACGAATCATCCTATGCGTTTTAAATTTTATTTACAATATCTATATACATATAAAAATTTATGATTATGCAATGATGCATGAGTGGACAGGAAACCCCAAAAAATCAAATTTAATATAAATTAATACAAAAATTTAAAAAAAACTTATGTTAGTTGAATCTACCAAACCCGCAAAATAAGAAGCCGCTGTATTCTGTTTTTAGGCAAATTCAAGAGGTACTCTTGCTAAGAAAGCGGGAAAGGATAAAAAAAAAAGACGGTCATGGGAAAAGAAAGATTCTGACCCAGTCGAGATGAAAGAGCGTGATTAAAAAACTGGTGGAGGTTGGGAATCTTGACATGGATTATAACCAAAAAAGGAACCGGGAACAGGCCGGAAACAACACGTACTCACATTAACTAGGTTCACAAGTAGAGGCTATTTTAATCAGGTGAGGTTTCCACAGAAAACCATCCCGATTTGACAGGGAGACCTAAAAGAGAGCATCAAGGCTAGCGCCGTTAACGCGAACCAGGTTTGCCGCAGTCACCCACCTTTCATTGAAATCTGTCAAAATCAATCGTTTTCTATCAGTTCTAATTTTCATTTTGAGCTGATTCTCAAAAGATTTGATCAGAGTCTATTGATAAAAGCGCTGACCTTTCAAAAATTCCTCCATTCGCGTCGTCCAAATCACCATTAGCAGTGGCCAGCAGCGACAGAAACACTAACCGTTTCACTCCAGAGTATGGGAGTAACACATTGTTACATACGTATGCACGATTAATGAGCACGAGCTTTTAAGGAGCGATACGAGCCGTCAACTCGTCGACATGGTCTCATAGGGGGCAAACCTGGTAACAATGGTAGAAAGCGTGCGAAGCCGTTTCTTCTAAATCGTTCACAGTCTGGCAAATCCTCCAAGCCCCATATGACGGTCTTTTCATTGAGAGGCAGCTCGTTCCGAACCAGTCGCCAGGTAAACGAAAACTCAGGGTTGCTGAGGTAATTCGCCGTTCGGGTCCAAGACCAAAAAGCCGGGCACGTTACGTAGTGGATACTTCGAGATCCCCTCCACTATTCCACGATAGAAGACTCTCCTAGGTCGAGAAAGGTCACCGGACCGAGGAATGACCCTCAAGGCAGACCAACACTCAAGGAGAAAACTCGATTGATACCGAGGCTTACGAGATCAGTAAGGCTAGGGAACGCGTCCCTCACAATCCCCGCCAAAACTGAGTCTCCTGTTAATGCGCGGCGTAAGAAGGCCAGCCCCGAGGCGAATTTGTGACTCACCAAGTGCGGCATTCCCGACCTCCCATGACACGGACGTTGGGCTCAAACATCTCTATCGACGTGATGTTTGCGTCATCGCTTCACAAAACAAAATGCTCGATCGTCTTCTGACGCTTCTTACAGAGAGGAAGTACAGACAAACAGTAAAGAACAAGAGGAAAGATCTAAGCGGCACACGCCTTTGCCCTGCCCTTTAAGGACAACCTTCTTCGGCACCAAGTCTGGACCACTGCGCCGACCTTTGCCTCTACTCCTGACCAATGTTTTTTCAGCAGGAGGTCGGACCCAAACAACACTCCGAAAATGCGGACAAGGCCGTCCCTCCAACCAGATCAACCCCCTCCCAGGCAACTAACCGCAAGCCGGATGACTTGTGGTTAATCTTGCCCCCATGACATTTTCGTACCGTTCAAGTGCCTTCAAGCTTAAATTCCCATCATTTTAACATCTCTTGACATTACACTGCACATGAAATAATTCTCTTCAATTATGATCTATGAAGTTTTTTAAAAAAAATTTAAAAATTCTGTTAATCTTATGAATAATTTGTGAGGATTTTTTCCAGTAAACATAAATGTTTTGGTTAAAGATACGTTGTATAAAATGAAATTAATTTCGTCTTTTTGCATTGATAAACTCCATCATAGGACGAAACGCGTTGGCGAGTAAAATATAGTTTTCTTCTGTTTCCTTTATTTAACTATATATATATATATATATATATATATATATATATATATATATATATATATATATATTGTTGTGGATTCTTGTTGAGAAACCACACAAAAAATAAATAACAAAAACAGATATGGAGATAGAAAATGTAAGTTATATTGAACAGAAATATACAAACTGGAAGACGGATTAGTCAGTTCAGGAATACTGGTAATACTATTAGTGGAAACAAATGAAGTATGTCCGGGTAATGAGTATATATTCCTACTGACCAACTCGCGAAGGTACAACTACTCAACTCTTTGACAATCACTATATTTAGCTGTCCCTCCCACTAAGGGCAACATGTGACACATGGTCAGTTATGAGTGGGAATTTCGGGCTATATGGCCCGGCCAAAAAATGGCTGTCTATTTTTGCCCAGTCGTGCTTCTACTCTTCGGCGGAACCACGACTGGGTTATTGCTCTCTGCTCGGAAGCAGAGAGCGCCCTCTGCCCGAAAGCAGAGAGCTGATAGTGAGAAATGCCGTCGCAGCGAGAAAACGCTTTGACGATCACTGCCGTTCTCTGAATAGGCTGGATTATATGTATACTTTAGGCGAGTCCATTCTTATGTTCAAAGGGGGTGCTCCCCAACACGTCCTCCCTAGCTTCTTTTTTGGGAAGAGCTAACTTTTTTTTTTTTCGCTTGGGATCTAATATTCTCAACATTTTCCAAAATATTTCTTTTTTCATCGCGCCAACGTTTTTTGAGAATGACGAGCTTGGCTCTTCATTCCTTCTTTGTTGGTTAGTGTGTCTCACTTGTTCACCTGGTTTGCAAGTTTTTCCGTAACTATCTGTGCAACAAATACAGGTTTCTTTTGTGCAATTTCTGTTTTTAATTTTTTACTGCTTGAGGATATCTCTTTTTCTAATTCTGAAGTTTCCGCCGTCACACTTTTTATTTTTTACAACATGAGTTCATGGGTAAATCCCATATATGAAATTTCTGCATCCAGTCCGTTCCTACCAGGTTATGTGTGTTTTTCGTCACATAGAATTTTAGTTTTTTAGTCTTTCCTTGAAATTGTACATTCACGATAATTTTGCCTTCCAATTTAATCCTTTTTCCTGTTATTGATTTAGCAATTTTTTGAGTGTATAGCATGGTCGGCCTGTTCAAATTTCGCTATGTCTGTAAATTTATTAACGTTAAGTCAGACCCCGAATCCAATTGCAATTTGATCTTCTTATTCAATATTTCCAGGTCAACGTATTTTCTGGTGTTTTCATTGTTGTATTCCACTCTAGCAGATCTTACTCTACTAGTTTTGTTTACCACACGCTAGCCAATTTTAATATTTGAAAAAAAATCTTTACGTCAATGCCATCCACCACATCTGTAACATGCAGAAGTGGGGGGGTTGTTTTTTATTGGATTCTTGTTAAACGTAATTTTGTATCTTTTTTGTCATTATAATCTTGTTTTCTTTTTGGGGAGGGTATAAAACGTAAATTTCTTTTTACCTTTCGAATATCCGCGACCCCTGACCCTTCGATGTCCTTGCTATCTTTCTTTATACTGAGGCATTTTTGGCAATACTCTGACAGTTTTTGTAGTGTGAAACCTAGCTCATTTTGAAGTTTGATCAGCATTCGTTTTCTCATTTTGCTGTCTTTAGCAGCAACTAGTTCTTGAACAAATATGAGACACTTGAAATTGTCTGGGGTTAGCTCCGACAATTTAAATTTCACAGTGTTGACGATAGCTGCGAATGTAGAATAGTCCTCGTTTGCATCTTTTCTGAGATTAAGGCACTTCCCCCCTTTATGGAACAACGAGATTTTTGGGACTGTCACTGCCTCGTTGAACGTTAAATTGTTCGTCTTTTTAGGGAGAATATAATCTATGAATTCAGTGTGTTCGTTCGTACCTAATTTTCTGAGTAAAAGTCTTAATTTTTTCTTTTCACTCCAGTGCTGGCAGTCAATATTAAAAATATCTTCATATCGCCTGTAATACTCTCCAAAATTTTTATCTTCCGCGATTTAGTATTTAAAAGTTTCAATAGCTTTTCACACAGCATCTTGCGAAAAAGTCTCCTCCTTCTCCGTGTTCCTTTCTAGTGCTGAAGTTGTTAATTTCAGTAATAGTTCTTGTAATTGTGATTGTCTTTCTTCATTCGCCTTTTGTATTTCCATTTGTCTTTTTTGTCTTTCCATATTTGCTTTTTGCATTTCCATTTGTCTTTCTTCTAGTTTATATTGTCTTTCTTCACTCCTCTTCATGATTTCCAGTATTCCTTTCTGAAAGTCCTTCATTATTTGCTGTTTCGATTCCGTGAGGGGTTTGATTTTTCAGCTATTCCATTCTAGCAATTAATTTCGACCATTTTTCTGTGATAGTTACGCAAAATTGTTTGTGGTCGACTTGTTGTTAAAATCCTCGTAGCGAACTTTGTTAATGTGGTTCAGGGTTAGTTCGTCACAAATTTGTTGTGCAACTTGTGCACAGCTCTACTTCGCCAATTTGTTGTTGGCGAATCCTCCGTATGTGAGTTTCGAGATCCTCGACGCTAATTTGTTGTTCCTTGTTTTTATACGTGAGTTCACGTTCTTTTCTCGCCAATTTGTTTTTGGCGACTGATTTGAAAAAACGTACTATTCTCCGCGTGAAATTGTTCGAAATCCTTCGTCGCCAATTTATTGTCGGCGACTGACGTGGAAACGTATTATTCTCTCCGCGTGAATTTGTTCGAATCTTTCGTCGCCAATTTGTTGTGGGTTCTTGTTGAGAAACCACACAAATAATAAATAACTAAAACAGATATGAAGATAGAAAATGTAAATTATGTTGAACAAAGATATACAAACTAGAACACGGGTTAGTTAATTCAGGAATACTAGGAATGCTATTAGTGGAAACAATATATAGAGTCTTGAATTGAAGTATGTCAGGGTAATGAGTCTATATTTTTACTGACCAACTAGCGGCGGTACAACTACTCAACTCTTTGACAATCACTATATTTAGCTGTCCCTCCCACTAAGGGCAACATGTGACACATGGTCAGTTTATGAGTTGGAATTTCCGGGCTACATGGCCCGGCCAAAAAATACCTGTCTATTTTTGTCCAGTCGTGCTTCTACTCTTCGGCGGAACCACGACTGGGTTATTGCTCCCTGTTTGGAAGCAGAGAGCGCCCTCTGCCCGAAGGCAAAGAGCTGACAGTGAGAAATGCCGTCGCAGCGAGAAAACGCTTTGACAATCCATTAATCATGTGACACATGGTCAGTTATGAGTGGGAATTTCAGGGCTATATGGCCCGGCCAAAAAATACCTGTCTATTTTTCCCCAGTCGTGCTTCTACCTTTCGGCGGAACCACTGATAGAGCCTTGAAAGACATCCGCATGATAGGATCTTGAAGCATGCTCGTTCAATACGATCTCCATTACACGATTTGAAAAAACGATTAGATTAAATCGACTAAGTGTCTAGTCATATCATAGCCCTGTAGCTTGCGCAGGAGACCAACCTACCAGACCATGTCAAATGCTCTGGAGATATTCAGTGTAATAGCTAGAGTTTCACCGTATTCGGTGATAGTTGTTAGCATATCATCGGTAAACTTGACGAAGCGGAAACCATACTGTTTGTAATCGTAGGCTGTGAGACATTGAACCACTTCAGTATTGATAATAGCCTCGAACACTTTGCCAAAAATTGGCAAGAGGCTGATAGGGCAATAATTAGAGGGGTCACTAGGTTATCCAGAGTTCTTAAAAACAGGGACCAGAGAGAAAGGCTTTCAGCAAGCAGAAAACAGAAAGGCAGTATTTGTAGAGTTTGGAGAGGTCACAGGAGAGTTTAGCGGCACATTTCTTCATGACGATGACTATATTTTCATCACCTCCGCTCGCCTTATGGAGGTTAAGCTTTGAGATTATATCAGAGACCATCGAGGGGGTTATATATACGTCACTAAGTTGAGTTTCAGTTCTAGGGGGTGAAGTCGAGTGCGGATACACCAAACGAGTCAAATGTGAATTTCGAGGAGAATCTGGGGGTAAAGCAATTCGCCTTGTCCGCTGTGACTGTAAAAGGATGGATGGAGGGTTTGCTGTTGTTTAACACACTTCTGAAGAGCCGCCAGTAGTCTTTGGAGCCGAACTTGCGGGTTGCTAAATACTGCTTCATTAAATAAGCAAACAACAGCTTAGCATAATTTAAGATCTTCTTGCACTCATTACGGACATAGACAAAAAGCGCCTACGTCAAACACGTAGCCCCAATAAAGCCGGAAGAAGTGATTCCTGTAGGCAATGGGGGCTGAGTAAGCAGGATATATATATATATATATATATGTGTGTGTGTGTGTGTATTAGGTAGTTTGAAAGTATGTGGACAATAAAAAATCCATTAGTGTCAAGTCAGATGAACGTACTGGCCAATCATTTGTTTCTCTTCAACTTATCCATTTCTCAAGAAATGTTTCATCAAGATACTCACGGACTGCTCTTGAATAATGTAAAGGAGACGCATGTATCTTGCTGAAACCTATTCCACGTACGTTTGGACAACCCTATATATATATATATATAAAAATAATAATAAAACCGACTCTGTCCGTATTCTACTCTTAAAATATTACACAAGAATCTTTTAACGACTATGAATAAGCAACAGAATCTAACTCCGTTACCGTCCTCGGCTATAGAGCTTTGGACAAAGAGGGGACAAAAAAAGAAAACTGCGTAGGACCGACAATGCATACGGTTCTTCACAGTAAAGAAAAAAACCCTCTAACGGAACGAACCACCAGGAAAGAAAAGTGCTCGATACAAACTAACCAAAGTGTTAACCAAAAGGCAGTTACGCAGAGCAAAAACACACGAAAAAAACACACGAATGGGTTAGTCTTAATAGAGGTCTATTTATTTGATTAGTCCTTGGTCTGCCTTTGCCCTGACGAGCCGTTGTGCGAAACCGCGGTAGGTCTTGGCGATTTCGCGTGTATATATATATATATATATATATATGGGGGGGGGAGAAATTGAAAGAGAGGCAGACATCATTGAATGAGATTAGTGAAGATATATGAAGAAAAAACAAATAAGTTTCTATTTTTACTCAAAGGCAAACTTATTTCCTCTGTCAGTATATCTTTCCTTTGAAAGAACATGGCGTTGTTTTCTCAGACATCCAATCGAAAATAAGTATTTCAGAAGAAAATGGATGTTTCCAATATGATAAAATTATTATTAGTTCCTTATTATTTTTTCTTGAAAGCCTACAAAATTAGATTCAGATTATTTTCATCGAACAATTCATTCTTTTGCCGATGGTTTATTGCATATACTATCGAACCGTTGTTTGTTGCCTCGATCTTGATTAGGCAATATTTCGAAGAAATGCTACAGGTAATTTGCACAAGCAATATTCGTGGGCGGATCCGAATGCCTATGGTACAATACAGGCTAGAACCAGCATCAGTGTTCAATTAATGTGTGGGCTGGAATTGTAGGTGACTATCTGGTAGGTACATATGTTCTTCCAGCATATCTTAAGGAGCGGAGCTGTCTAGAGGGTCTTTATTTCAAACCTCCTAGAGGATATAACTCTGTTAATAAGAAAACGTAAATTTCCATGCACGATGGGGCTCCAGTACATTTTAGTCACATTTTTTGCTATATACTGGCTGACATCTACCATGAAAGATAGATCAGTAGGAGAGAATCAGTTACATGACTTTAACCTTCCCACGACATTAATCCTTTTATTTTTATCTGTGGGACCACCTAAAACAATTGGTTTAAAACTTGAAGCAACTGAAATGTGGTTCCACGGAAGGATGCTGCGAATATCATGGATCGAACATGTGAGCAATGATGAGGTCTTAGAAATGATGGAAACAAAGTGGAAATTAATATTGAGCATCAGGAAGAGACAGCTGAAGTTCCTGGGACATGCAATGAGGAAGAAGGGCTTGAAGAATCTGATACTAACAGGCCAGATAGAGGGAAAAGGAGACAGAGGAAAGCAACGGATAACATATTTGAAGGACCT
Source organism: Ascarosepion bandense (assembly GCA_037127315.1). Classification (NCBI taxonomy): domain Eukaryota; kingdom Metazoa; phylum Mollusca; class Cephalopoda; order Sepiida; family Sepiidae; genus Ascarosepion; species Ascarosepion bandense. The sequence continues at coordinate 846,391 of JBBBDQ010001157.1, forward strand.
AATCAGGTAGATGATCGAAAGGAGGTGTGCATGGTGTAACAGGAGAAGGCGTGCTAAGAGCCACCAGGGATAGGGAGACGTGGAAAGCCATGATCGCCTACGTCCTGAAGGGACAGGGCACATAGAAGAAGAAGAAGAAGAAGAAGAAGAAGAAGAAGAAGAAGAAGGAAACAGTAATAATGCAGTAACGCTTCATCAACGTGTGATGAGGAACTGGGCAAACCATTCGACCCCTTGTGTGAATATTTGAAAGAATCCGCCATTCAATAATCCGAAGAGTGCATGCATGTGTAGAAGTAAGCGGTGGATATTTTGAACATTTGTTATAGGTTGCTGTTTTCTGCGACAAAGATATCTTTTTGGACATATGTTTGGACATATTGTTTTGGTGTGAGAAAGACATCCCAAATATTTGTAAAAGTATCTTTGATACCCCCAGTATATTAAGAACAGTTTTGGAGGAAAGACGTATGACACAGTGGAAAAGTTTTCTTGTTACGCGTTTTGTTCCTTGGAACATCATCGGATGTTCGATGAAGTCCTAAAGGAATGAGGATGCAGCAGCAGCAGCAACGAGAGTTTATAAAACAAGGAACAATTTAAAACGGGATTCTTTTGTTGTATCAACAATTATTTGTCTGATAGAAAAGCTTGAAACCACAAAGTCATTGCATGATATTCCCTCAACTGAAAGACATTCTTTAGAAGCTGAGCGCATACCTCCAGTTATGAATAGTCTGTCAATAATTGGATTAAACGTGCAAAGTTGGTTATACAGAAAATTAGAGTAACAATTTGTTATAATTTCATAAACCATATTTCATACCTATTTGTTTCAAAATATATGTTGATGCTTTCACAATTTCTTACTTTGTATTATAATTGTTTTGTGTTCATTTATTTTCAACCTCTCTGTCTCAATATCTATCTCTCTCTCTCTCTCTCTCTCTCTCTATATATATATATATATATATATATATATATATATATATATAGTCATCTGCAGACAGATCTGTTTTGCTGTATCACAGCTCATCAGTACGGTTAGACTCCGATTGCATTTAACCCAGGATTGAAACCCAACCGAATTGGCGTCAGTCGGCAATATATAGTTATCCGCAGAGAGATCTGTATTACAGCTCATCAGTACGATCATTACTCCGATCGCTTTTAACTCAGGATTGAAACCCGACCGAATTGGCGTCAGTCGGTGATTCTACCTCTGAGCTATGTGCGCTCGGTAGAAGGAGGCAGATTTTTTAACGTGTATGTTATCCTTATACACGCCCAATAGCTGAGAGTGTTCTAATTTATTGCTGATAGATAGATAGATAGATAGATAGATAGATAGATAGATAGATAGATAGATAGATATTATGCTCTCATTACGATTGAGCGCTCTAGAGGAGAAAATTTTAAAAACAGCCTATCTTGTTTTTAACGGATTATTCTAATCTTGCTTTGAGTTTCCTTTTTTCTAAAGTATTAATGTATATATATATATATATATATATATATATATATATATATATAGTGTGTCATTGAATTTATTTTAATCCGACATTTTATTACTTCAAACGTTATTTTTAGCGGATACACTTATTTGAAATAGACTCCCTGATTTTTTATTTGTTTGTTAAAATTTTGACTGTGTATTACGCCTCTCATCCTGGAAACTCAAGAATACTTAATAAATAAAATCTACTTTTTGGCAGGGTATGTATGCATTGAATAGTGTTGTCATAGCTACTATTCATCTCGGGGTTCTGGACAGCTATAAATGAGAATCTGTAATTTGATCGGTTCCGACCTGGCAGCTCGACTCCAGTCACTTTCTCACCGGCGGGATGTGGCTACCCTCTGTCTATTCTACAAATATTTTCGTGGCTTCTGCTCCGACGAGCTTAGCTCACTGATGCCCCTCCTCAAGAATTTACTCGAGTAACCAGACAGTTAAATCAACCAAATGCAACTGTCACTTCTACTCCATCAGCTTCCATTCTCGCACTTCCCGCCTGTGTAACTCTCTTTCGTATACTAGCTTCTCTGACGACTACAATCTCTAAGAATTTAAATGCAATGTCAATTCCCATCGTCTTTTTCCCATTATCCCGTGTATTTTTTTTCTTTTTCTTTCTCACTCTACCCTCGCAACTGTCCTCACACTGGTATTTCCATCCTTCTCTCGCCCTTTCTCCGATACTCCTTGTAACCGGTTCGTTTTTCCCTTTGCTCTTTTCCTTCCTAAACTTTCATTCTTCTCTTACGTAGCCGCCTGCTCACCAGTGGTGGTACCGCCTTGCTTGGGGTGAAAAGATTTTTAAAAAGTATTATTTATAAATATGAACAAACATTGTGCAAAATGTGCTCTCAGTGTCTTCAGTGACAAACAGAAACGTTGAAAGACAGACGGGCATTAAAACTGTCCATCACCCTCAAAACTGTCTAAATCTTGCTCCCTGTGTCTTTTAGTCGTTTCACAAGTTGAAGGATAATCTCAGATGCAGTCGCTTCAAAGATACTGAGAAGACGAAGGAAACTATGACAAGGGTCCTGCATACCTTTAAAATTGATACTCGCTTGGGGCCTTTACACAATGACTGAGACGCTACAAGAGAATTGATGTTAGAAGATCCTACTTTGAGTTTTGAAATTAATAAATGTTTCTTTGAAAATGTCTTAAAACTTCTAAAATGAATCTCATGTACATACACACGCACACAAACACATATATCAGGTGCATATTATTATACACACCTGATGATTGCGTAGTGCATAAAACTCCGAGTCATGTTTTAAACGTATAATCATTTGTATATTTAGTAATATATACTTAATAGTTTTGTTATATTACATTGACACTGTACTATTAAAACCTGATAAATATTTATTTGAGTGTGTATATACGTCTATAGACATATGTATACATATTTACATCCATACGTATATCTATGTGTGTGTGTGTGTGTGTGTGTGTGTGTGTGTGTGTGTGTGTGTGTGTGTGTGCGCGCGCGCGCGCAAATAAATATTTATTTGAAATGTAATTCAAAATAAATACATTATCGTTGATTATGTTGAATACAGTGCTCAATATCCTGGGAATAGAGCCGAATATGAAGTAATGTTACTTTTTCTGATTTTATCAAAAACGTGTCAAGCTAACACGTAACTAAAAGTTTCACGGTAAAATTGAGCACGCAATGCAATTGTCCTTTGCCTTGACTGAATCCTTTGTCAAGCTTTATTTCTCAAATACAGGCGAAAAAAATAAAACTGACTCCATTGAAAGCGTCTGGGGAAAAGTTCTCTCGAAGTACGAACGGATTATATCACCTGGTCGATTATTGAGAAATCTTTAGTTACGCGTTTGCTTGTCGCATTTTTAATAAGGTCTATGAAGAAAAGCGTAGCATTACACTATATCTGTATGTGTGTGTGTGTGTGTGTGTGTGTGTGTGTGTGTGTGTGTGTGTGTGCTTTAAATATAAAACTTGGAAAATTACATATATCGAATGTTGTTTTCCGCGAAATAAATTCACTTCATCGGCGATCTTTTTTATCACGGAAACGTTCGAAAGTTTTTTAGAGTGTGTGTAGGTACAGTCACCGGAAGTTCACTTCCAGGAAAGTGGAAAAGAAAAAAAAAGAAATTTCGTAGCATAAAGCAAGGGAAAAAATAAACGAGGAAAGATATAGAAAGAAAATGAAAGAAATATGAAAGAAAAGCTGCTGAGATTTTACCTACATGCCACAAAAAATATTGTAAATAATACCTCATCTCAGAAATATAGACAGCTATTGAAGATGAATATTGCAATAAAGATGCGAACAACAATCAAACTATTTTGTCACTGTCTTCGACCATCCGCCACGGTAGGGATGGACTTATATTTTCAATTCAATTCTCTTTATTGTTAATAGCTTAAATGTTCTATGTTTACTGTGTGTTAATATTTACTCTTTGATAATGGCTTATGTGAGCCGAAAGCTTAGACCCGATAAAAAATTCAACAAATACTGTGATTTTTTGTTGTCTTTCAACGACATCACCATCAAGTATATCAGACGGTATGAACGGATCCTACACAAAATTAATAGACAAAACTTGTCTATATTATTCAATGAAACCTGCATTAATGAAAAAATGCTGTCAAAATACACACAATATATATATATATATATATATATATATATATATATATATATATTTTAATTCAGATACTTCAATCCAAGGGAAAAAAGCAGGAAGGTAAATTCCAAAAAACCCGATCCTAATTAATATTAAAAATTTATTTTAATATTAAAAAATGATACAGGAAGAGAGCTCCATGTAATAAAATATTACACAGCAAATATATATTAAAAAAGGATTAATTCAAAGATGTTGAATGACCATTTCGATATGAAGATCCCCACGGGGGACGACACATCACCTCAGCAACAGAAAAAACCTTTCAGAAACTGGAGAAAAATTAGTCTACTTTTCCTTTTTAAATAGATTGCAAAGAAATTAAAAAATAAATAATAAAATAAAATAAAAATATTTTAAAATAAAAATATTTTATTTTATTTTATTATTTATTTTTTAATTTCTTTGCAATCTATTTAAAAAGGAAAAGTAGACTAATTTTTTTAATAAAATATTATCATAATCTAAAATTATTATGTCGATAAAGCAAATTCATTTAGTAATCATCTAACTTGAGTGACTTGTATTAGGTGAGAATATAGTTTAAAACATTGTCACATGAAAAGACGTTTTATCGCTCGTTTATTGTTAAATTCTCACATTAGTCAATATTTAGTTTGGAAATGATGTAGTTATTCGTTTTTCATTGGAATTGATGATCAGTGTTTGATTCCAATTAATGATCCAATTTAGAATGCTGATGTTCAGACCACGCAAACGCTCTCCATTGTGGATCCATGCAATGTAACTGTCTAAACCAGGTATGGGCAACTGTTTATGAAGAATGGACAGCGTGATGTACAGTACATGATAAGGCGGGCTGCTCTATTAAAAGAGGCAGTTCTTCATTAAAAATATAAAACCATAAGTATCTATCTTAGAAATGGGAGAAATTTTTTTTTTTTTTACTTTGGAGAAAAGATTCCTTCTATAATTAGAAAACTGAAGTCTTAATAAAATATTATCACTGATGGCCGTGATTAACACGGGCTACTGCGTGTGATTTGTTTTTAAATTATTAATTTGAAAATATAAAATATTTGTAAAAGAAGAAGTATATTTATTCTCGAGAGAAAAATAATTATCATTGACGTTTCCTGTTTCTGAAGCAAAGTATGTTTATACGTATGATCTGCCTTAGTGAAAATTATCTATGGTTTAAAATACTGACAACGTTACCTTCAACGAAAAGTTACAAAATTATCCTTTTTATATTGAAATATTGTTTATGCACGTAGTTATGCATGAGAGTGTGCGAGTAAACAAGTTAGAACGAAAGGAAACGAACATCATTTTAATAAACGTTATTTTCTTCATGAAATTAGGTGTGCCATTTAAAAAGACAATCAGGCCGCAAGTGGCCCGCTGGCCTCTGTTTGATCATGACTGGTCTAAACTTATGTGGAACTTACATAATCTGTTATATAAAACTAACCAATTAACCAAAGATAGGTCTATGCATTTTAAATTAAAGCAGATAGTTATTGTAAAAAAACAAGCTTTTCATTGAGTGCCAATTGAGAATTTACCAAACATGCAAGCCTCTTAATACCAGTCTACGACAGATGGTTAGTTAATTACAGGATTTTATGGCGTATAAATCGTCCTGCGTTTAAATTTTATATGGAGTTAGGCTAGATATAATTACTACTTATCTGCAGCGTCTGGGTAAACTTTAGCCTGTCAGACACCTAATATTTGAGTATAAGTTTCGAGGGATATCTACAAGCCATTGTTTAAGGTGGTGGAAATGTAAGTTCTTACATACAAGTAGATGCTTCAAATTTCTTCAAAAGTCAACGTTTTCGAACAGAACCCTTGTTCCGAAAATAGTTGATACTGATTGTCGTACAACTGTGAATAAGAACACAAGAGACTTATTTCTTAATGCTAGTCTTAGCCATTAAGAACCAATTCCTGATATTGGTCCATCAAGGCTAGTTTTACGCTTTTTTGTTGCTTTCCCTAAGGCTAAAAAAATTACATTTGTGCACGGGTTTAATTCTCCAATATTCATTGAAAAGCGTTGTTAAACAATGTCTAGTGGGTAAATCTTGTAAGCTGCTGCTGCTGATTATTATTATTATTATTATTATTATTATTATTATTATTATTATTATCATTATTGGGGATAAATAAGCTTGACTCAAGAAACGATAAACTTGATTTGACAATCAACTTCAGAAATTGATATAAAGCTTGTATTAGGAAATTATCGTGTGTTTTTATTTGAGCGATAATGAACATTTGTTTAGATAGAGATACATGAGATAAAGGTCACTGATACCATTTTATGTGATCTAGCTATGGTTTCGGATACTTTTTAGCTTAATTTTTAAAATTAAATTTTGGTCTTAAGACAGTTTTTATTCTTTGACTCTGAGCAAAATGAATACTGTCGCGAACTGACAATTTTGAACGTATTTTCACGTCCTTATTTCATTCAGTGCTCTCTCTCTCTCTCTCTCTCTCTCTCTCTCTCTCTCTCTCTGTGTGTGTGTTTTATCAGTCATATGTGTGTGTGAGTGTTTTATTTCTGGTTTGTGCGTTCGTTTCATCTTTGGCATTTCTGTGTGCGTATTTTGTTTTTATTTATTGCTGGTTCTCCAAGGAACTACTGTCCAATTCCATTGTTCATTTCATTTCACAGTATCAAGAAGAAGAAACACAAATAAACAAATGGGGATGGATTTTTCCTTTTTTTTACCAGAAAAGCTAGCTTTCTTTCTATTTGCTGATTCACCAATTTACGGACTAATTAAAAAGTATCACTACATCCTACTTCTTTTTTCAATTGTTCTTTTTTACTGAACTTTTTCCGTCAAGTGACTTGCCTTGATCTATCAACCACGAAGCACCTTCTGATCGAACAAAGCTTTTAAACATATATCTTCCCAATTCTCGAAATATACATATTAGTTCTGTTTTGTAACCGAAGGCAAAGACAATTATTTTTATGAATGGGTTTGTTTGATCAGGAGGTCAAGGTACGTCAAATCTAATGGTAGGCTCCCCTAGCAGACGCAGGTTCTAATTCTGCCGGGGTTCGCAGATTTTCTAACAAGATTTCTCGAATATCCAAGCCAGAAGAGGAAATAGATAAATATACTGTTTAATAAATAAATAAAACAATAAATTTATAAATTCATACGTGTGTGTGTGTGAGTGTGAGTGTGCGTGTGTGTGTGTGTCTGTGTGTTTTCTAGCTGTTCCAGCAACTTATACTTCTCCATTAGAAAAATAAAAATCGAGAAACTTGCCCTCCCCAGTTAGAAAAAGTTGGCAAGAGAATCATCCTGACCAATCATAATCTTTTATCATAATCAGTTAGTTAAGTGCCATCGGTGATACACGCTTAGGCGATCATGTCTCGAAAGAGACATGGCTGACTGGGCAGAACATTATCCTGCAGTAGGTCGCCATTGCTCTCTGTGGTAGACTGGTTGCCAGCCAAGGTTATAGAACCCAATCTGTCCTATTATTTAACCCATAACTGGAGGGAAGAGACGGATTAATACCTTTCCCAGGGGTATTTGCGCGTAAGTGAATGCAAGGAATTTAACTAAATATATGCATATTTTATTGTTTATTTATATGACTCCCTAGCTCATTTTGTTCACACACACCTACACACACACATGTATATATATATATATATATATATATATATATATATATATATATACGCTCTCACACCCTGATTGAGCACTCTGGAAGAATGGGAGACTTTGAAAAACAGTAGCTACCCTGGCATGTACGCATCGCTCATTCACTAATGAATTAAAGCACTCTGGCTATTGGGCGTATATAATGATAATATACATGCTAAAAAGTCTGCCTTCTTCTATCGAGCGTCCATGGCCCAGAGGTAGTATCGCCGACTGACGCCACTTCGGCCGGGTTTCAATCCTGGGTTAAAAGCAATCGGAGTCTAACCGTACTGATGAGCTGTGATACAGCAAAACAGATCTGCCTGCGAATGACTATATATATATGCGGTGTAGATATAGAAGAAGCCAAAGGCGTATCCTGTACATAAAGTGGTACGATAACTCTCTAGGAGAGCTCTAAATATATATGTATATAAATACATATAGAGCAAATATATGTAAAAATTAAGACAGACACGTTATTCCTTGGTTAAGTGGAAGTATAGTAGGTCTATACTTCCACTTAACCAAGGAATAACGTATCTGTCTTAATTTTTACATTATATATATATATATATATATATATATATATACGTAAAAAAATCACAAGATCGCCAAAACCTACCGCGGTTTCACACAACGGCTCGTGACGAGCCGTTGTGTGAAACCGCGGTAGGTTTTGGCGATCTTGTGATTTTTTTACGTGTCTTTGCTCTACATTGCTTCCTCTTTGTTATTCCGCTTTGGTTAGTTCTGTAGCGAGCACTTTTTCTTTCTTTGTGGTTGGTTCCGTTTGGGTTTTTTTTTCTTTACTGCGGGGTATTGTATGTAGTGTCTGTATTCCGCAGTTTTCTTTTTTTTTCCCCTCTTGTCCAACGCCTTATAGCGACGGACAATAACGGAGTTAGATTCTGTCTGTTATTTGTTGTCCTCAAAGTTTATTTTCGTATAATTTTAGGATTTAGATACTTACAGAGTCGGTCTTGTTATTATATATATATATATATATATATATATATATATATATATATATTGTAATAGTTGTTACAATGGTTTATAAATTCATAGTATCACTACACAAACATTTTCGCGTTTCGAAGCTGTTTTGCGTGCTTCTCATCAAGTGAAAAGGTTGAAATGAAAATTAAATGGTGAAAACGGTTTATTTGTGGTGATATGATGTTTAAGTGGAAGTGGGGTTGGGAGCTTATTTTGATTCTGTCGGCCGTATTGTAGTCTTAGAGATATGGGTTAAGAGAAGTGGCTTAGTTTAAGACAGGTTCCATATTTATTTTGTCTGGATGTGGTGGACGTGGCGTCGTTGTTAGTGAAAGTGTGGTGGGAGTTTTAGAATGGTCTAGTCATCCGTTTGTGGTCCTAGAGGTGTTGCTATTGGGTTAAGAAAAAAGTGTAGGGTAGCTTAGTTTTGGGCAGGTCGCTTTTTCGTTTCGTTTAGGTATTTTATATTGGGATATATGTTTTTTTTTGTTTGTTTTTTTTGTTTTGTTTTTTAAGCACTGTCGATAGTTTTTCTTTTACTACTATTTATAGATAGATAGAATTACTGTTGGTGTGGTGTGGGATTTATTTTCTTTTATTTCTACGTTTTTTGTTCTATTTATTTAGAAGGTTGATTATGTGTATTTATTGCATTTTTGGGGGGGTAGTGTGGATAAGGTGTTTTTTCTTTTTTGGCTATTTAAATTTTAACGAGAAATATTTGCGATATCTGCATAATACTGCTAATTCGTCTCTCCGGTCCGGTTTAATAGTTCGCTACTTTTGGGGTACTTTAGAATGTGTAGCTTTTCACTTAAACATAAAGGGCAGATGTCGTTAAGTGAGTTGCAAAATTTATTTTTTTCTAGGATTTTCCATTTCACTTTGGGCTTCTGTTTTGAATCGTTTAGCTTCCAAAAGTATGCAGAAAGGGATGTTTGGTTTCGGTATCAGTTGTTTTTTAATGAAGTTAAGTGCATGTACCAGCGCTGCTTAAAAGTGTTCTTAGTAGATACGATATACACTTTATTTATAGTGGGGTTTTCAATTGATGTTATTTTGCATTGATAGATTATTGAGTTTATTGTACATTTATTCTGTAGTAGGCAGTTGTTGGGCTTTCTACAATTACATAGGTCCTTATTGTTGTCTTCTTTATTATTTTGGTAGTTAATTTTATTTTGATCTACGTGTTGATTTAGGATATATTTGTTATGGTTTGTTATGGTTTTTCTAGGTTGTTTGTGCAACTATAGCTTAGTTTAAGTGTATTTTTGTTGAAGATTTTACTAAGAGGGTTATTAGTGGGGAAGTGTTTTTAATTAAATAAAGGAACTTTTGTCCTAACTTGGTGTTTATCATTTGGTTGAAAGGAGGTGTGTACCAAATGATTTTTCTATTTCTATTTTTCCTGTTATGGTTATAGTCTGTTATGTACTGGATGTCTTGGTTTTTGTAACCACTTTTTTAGGGACTTATTGTAGAGACTTTTGTGTTTGTTAAATATTTCTTCACTGGACGAGTTTTTACTAATTCTATATTCTATGGAGGAGGATATATGTTTGATTATACTTGGGGGATGATTTGACTTTGGGTGGATGTATAGTGGGTATTCATTGGGTATAACGCAATATAACGCTCTACGTTATATCGAGCACTCTTTATAAAAGTAAATGCATGAACAGCAGGTAAAAAAACCTACGAGTTCCACAACTTTGTTACAATACTATATATATATATATATATATGTTAAACGTAAGATAAATGAAGAATAAAAAATATTAATACCAAGATAACTCAAGTTTTACCCTTAATTCAGAAGAATCCTCAGGACAGGTTCATATTTACTTGTGCATAGATAACTAAGGGTTTTTCATATGTCAGTGACATCTGAGTTTTATAGTAAATATGATTTTCATTCATGAAGATAAAATATAAAGATCGCTAACTTCAAATTTTCTCCTCTCCTCTCCTCCCGCATAGGTCATATTTTTTTCGGTTGTAAGTACTGTCCTCCTTTTATTTTATAAATATATTTTGAAAAAACAGTGCTATTACGGCACCTACTCAATCTGAACGTTTCTACATAATTAATGTATGTCCTTTTAAAAGTGCCTTCCGTAGAACCTATATACTTAAACGTAGGGAGACCATCAACTTCGGCTTGGTTTGCAAATGTCCAATGTGTTCAGCGATAAGGTTTGATGCTTTGATTCACAGACGACTAAAACATGTGATTTTTACTATGTTACAAACAAACATGATAGACATTATTGCAGGCATTTATATCTCAAAAGAAGGTGGGTAGATTAAGATCTCAATCATGTCAGAAAAGCGCCCAGAACCATCGCACTAAAATGGTAGCTTGTAGGTTGAGATAAATAAATCAGTTAAAACAAATCTGGGTTTTGACAAATACCACCGAACACAGAATTCATTTTTATATTAACGGCTGAGCCTCTTGATATTATCATTTCGTCAAATCTATCATAATTTCATTAACGTTTCATTACTGCATCACGGCAGCTAGACTCATGGTGGTTGGAAAATTGTATTTACAAAATGGTGACGGCTCGGAATGAGAAATTGGAGAGCCGTGTTTAAATTCCAGTCGGGAAAGATTTAAATGCATATTTCTTATCCAATATATGGGTTGAATAGCGGAACAGACCGGATTCTATACCCTTGGTTGGCAACCAGTGAACCGCAGAAAGATACATGACCGCCTAAGTGTGTATAAGTTATGGCACGTAACTGATTGACACTGTGATAAAAAAAACAAAGCTTTGTGGCATCGTTATTACTGGAACGTAGCCGTGTTTTGGCCTCAGAACAATGATTGACCTCAAGGTTATAATCTGATGATGGTATATACGTAGGGTACAATACGAAGCTCCAATAAAAACTTATTTTCAAGCACGAAAATATTCACTGGTTGTATAAAATATTTCTGTATTGCAATAATATTTTATCTTAATGGTTTTTATATAAGATATATCTATATAACAAAAGAATAACGTCAAACACTTTTGCGTTATCAGTGATGTATTCAAGTTGAATTGTTTGTGCGAATAAAAAATCTGGAGGTTCTACAGTATCTCTGGACAAGGAATCGCCATAATATGTATACATTAGTTTCATATAGACGGGGTAATCGAAATAAAAGTGATATAATTTTTAAACATTTTCAGTAGCTTTATTCTCAACTACACGCAGCCGAAATTAACGGGTAGGATAAAATTTTCTGCAAATATGATAACAGGGGTGGTTTTATTAAGATTGTTTCGAGGGATTTTTCTTCAAGAAAGAATCTTCTAGTTCTGTCTATTTATGAAATGTCCGTCTTGTGTGTTGAAATATTTTCAGAGGGTAACTTCTAGGAGTGACGGATAGTAGATGAACAGAAAAAAGTACAGAAAAAGACGCAGAAGCAAGTACAGATGTGTGCCATGGGTTGAAGGGATTTTTTCCCCATCTTGTTATACTAAACACGTCGTACGGAAATATATATGACAATCTCGTTTGTTCTATGTTTCAAATGGGAAATGATGTATTTTAAAAATCGGATAGGGGAAGTGAAAAGCATAATTTTAGAGAAGGAATAGCTGTTCAACCTTTTCATATGCGCGCGTGTGTGAGTCTGTGTGTGCATGTGTGCAACAGAGAGAAAGAGAGAGAGAAGGAGAGGGAGAGAGGTAAAGAGAGAGAGAGAACACCAAATCATCTCTTTGCTTTGGATATTCAAGCGTACGAGGAATCTTTTTTCCTCAGTTTTGCCTACCACCCAGTTAAGTGGCATACGTAATACAACGTAGGCAGAATATATTTCGCGGTAGGTTGTTATTACTTTCTGCGGAAGACTGGTTGCCAACCAAGGCTGTAGAACCCAAGGGTTTTTGTGCGTAAGTGAATGCAGCGAATTCAACTGGATTTCGATCTCGGTTCTTCGATTTCTCGAACCAATATCCACCGCACTTCAACGCATCTCAAGATATATAAGGACTCTTTTTATGTGTTTCAGTCAGTGCTAATCTTGCCACAGTAGGTTTTCACTACTACCACATGACTAAAAGCATTCAGATTTGTCTGGAAATATTCCAGACAAAGATGTACAAAAACAGAATTCCCACAGTTTAAACTGTATCGTTAATATTTTAATGGAAATAAAAAATGCAATTTTCTCAGAAATATCCTGAATTCGCAGTGTCAACTGTTTTAATAATGAATGCCAAATATTTCACTTTGACGTTCATTTCACCTTGTATGGTTATTTTATTTTTTATAGTTTACTGAAATGTTCTCTATATCATGAAATTAGGTTCTTTTTACGCTTAATGCGTTATTCGATTTCTTATAAAAACAGTGACACCAACCTTTAAACGAAGCACATCATAGATCAATGATTTTTTGGCCTAAAGCCACTCAGCATAAGAAACGCGATAATATTAAATTGTACTTATTGAATCATACGAAAGAATAAGGATATGCACTTAAATTTAGCAACGTAGAAAGTGGATTCGACAATCAGATTTCAAACCTCACCTTACTCCATTGCATTCACTGTTGTGCAAATTCTGTAAGAAAACCTTTTTAGTTCTCTCTCCAACTATGGGTTAAGCAGGTGAATAGTATAGGCTTGAAGGTTATGGGCGACCACCACTCTAAGAGAAGAACTACTTTGAGTTAAAAACCAATGAGAAGGTATTTCATTCACTTTCCAGTACGTTTGGGGGTAACAAGTACATTAAAAAATGGAATCTGTGGAGAACCATGATCAAATTCATTCTGAAGGGATAGTATATTAAAATAAGAGAGAAATGGAGACGGGAAGAGTTAAATATATACTGACACCAATTTTTGACTTTGAAGATTTCTTACAATTTAGAACTTCATTTTGATGCCGTAGGTGTTCTTTAATTCCAGGAAAAAGGAATCGTTAATTCGTTTCCGCCTCGATTCAAGTCGATTCTCGGAAGGGACATGTTTTTATCAAACGGACACTCATCCGAATCCCAAGGCGGATATTCCAGAAAAGCAATAATCGCCAATGGCATCGAATGTTACTGAAGACATTATCGCTAAAGGAGGTCTAATCTGCCCTAGACGTCGATTGATTCTCTTGAGTGTCAATAAAATCTTCATTGATTTCTACACATCTTCATTGATTTCTATATATATATATATATGTTTAGTTCCATTTTTACTTCACATTTTCTTCAGTATCTTATAAAAACAGATCACACATCAGTTAACAACATTTGTCAGAATATAGTTTTCTAAAAAATGAATTGCATATCCGGTTTTACGTCATATATCAATCTCCCACTAATCCATCAAATGTTTTCTCAAATTTGCTAACTGTAAAAAGCTTCCTCCGCCTCCCTTTCTCCTCCTCCCCTTCAGCTCCTTATTAACTTTCTCTGCCTCCTCCTACTCCTTCTCCTTCTTTTTCTTTCTGTCATATAGGAGGTTGGCGATCATGGCTCTACGGAATTTCCTCTCCTTTCTAGTTTTTGTCTTTCCTTCTCTCCGGGATTCTGCATTTCAATTAATTTACTCAAGATCTCAAGATAGCTTATGCCCAGCTCATACCCTCCCTTCTCTTGATCAGGAGTAGAGGCTCGTCCTTTTTTTCCTGTTTAGAAAGTGGTTCCTGGTTCTTTTTCTCTCCTTAGGCTTTATGAGTGGTGCTCTCGGAAATTTTCTGCGATGTGTGTGGACGGTGGCAACATCTCTTCATACTGAGGGTACCGGATTGGTAGTCTTCTGTTTGATGCCCTAACTCTTGCGTAGCGTTTAGAGCAACTGCTCTGATCAACAGTTGCATAGTATCGAGATATTTGCACTACCAAGACGCGCATGGATGGGTGTTCCTGCAAGCTCTTCCGGTGGGAAACCCCGATGCCACACTATGCTACAGTCTGCTGTAGTTCCCTTTCTACACCTGTCTCATTCGAAGACCGTCTGCTACCACTACTCGAGGACTCTACTTAACACAATAATTTATATATAGATATTCACAACCAAAGACCCAAAACTAAACCAGCCAAACGTCTCATTCTCTAGCATCCGTGGTATACGTACCAACTTTTGCAGAGTGGAATCTTACCTCCACCAAAGGTCCCCAGACATCCTAGCTCTCTGCGAAACCACCCTTAATCATACTATCTCCTTCTTTGATTTCTCGATTCCTGGTTAACTTCCCCTCTTTAGGAAGGACTCTAATGTCTACATGCATGGACTCGGTATTTATGCCAGCAAACATCTCTCTCTCTAGGGCAATTTCTCTTAAATCTCTTGACCATTCTTACATGTGTCTCCGTCTCTCTTAACTAAACTCAGCTATCTTTTTTTTCTCTACTGCCCCGTTGCTCTCCTGACTGTTCCTTGCTAGAGAGTATTTCATAGCGTATAGACAAGGCTATTTCCACTCATCCGCTCACTAATATATTTGTGTTCGGTGATTTCAATTCCCACCATGACAAGTGGCTGAAAACTCTGTCACGAATCTTGCTAGCGTCCACTACTCTGAACTTCTCAATCACACAGTCTCTCACACAAGTGGTAGATTTCCCCACACGCTTCTCTAGTATCCACAAAGGACAAGCTTCTCTTCTAGATCTCTGCTTCACTTCTATCCTTGACTCTTGCCATGCTATGCAGCTCTGCCTTCTTAGCAACTCTGATCATGAAGTAGTTGCCATTAACATCTCTTTCCACTCCCCTTCCTCAGAAGAACGCCCTACCAGCAGAATATCTTACTGATATCAAAGGGTGAACTTGGGAGTCGATCCACGATTTCCTTTGTGATGTCTCTTGGAACAAAGTGTTTAATCTCCCTGTTGAAGACTGCGCCACTGAGGTCTCCATCTGGGTGAAAGCTTGCATCGATGTTTTCATCCCAGCCAGTAATTCCGACTTAAATCTCACTCATATACTTGGTTCTCTCCTACTTTCTCGGTCTGCTTACAGGAATCACTTCTTCCGTCATTACTGGAGCAACTCGTCTGAATACAATAGGTGCCTTTTTGTCTTTACTCGTAATGACTGCAAGCGGATCCTAAATGATGTTAAGTTGTTCTTTGCTAATATAATGAAGTATGGTACAGCATCTCTCAAGTTTAATCAACATCCACGATCCCTACCCTGTTCTCCTAGCCAGAGCGGACAAAAGTGAGTGCTATGCTCACAAATTCTCCTTCAAATCCACTTTTGACTTGTCTAGAGTACACACACCAGACTTCCCACTTAGAAATGAGGCTCAACTGAGTGACGTATACATAACCCCTTCTCTGGTTTCTAACATGATTTTTAAGCTTAACTCCCATAAGGCAAGCAGAGGTGACAGAATTCCATTCATCGTCCTTAAGAAATGTGCCCCTGAACTCTCCCCTGTCCCCTTCATACTCTACAACTATTGCCTCGATGCTTCTTGTTTTCATACTTATTGAAAGTCCTCCTCTGTAGTTTCTGTCTTTAAAAAATCTTGATAGTTCTCTAACCCTTCTAATTATCCTTTTAGCCTCTTACAAACTTTTCGAGGTTATTATCAGTGCTGAAGTGGTTCATCATTTAACATCTCACAAATTATTCTCTAAGAACCGTACGGCTTCCGTTTCTTTAGATCTAGTGCTGAAAGTCCACCGAATACATATACTAGGCTCTTGATAAGAAGGGCGGAACTCAAGCTGTTAACCTGGATATCTCGAAAGCGTTTGACAAGGTTTGGCATGCTGGATTTCTGCGCAAGCTACAGGTCTATGGTATAACTGGACGTTTGTTAGATTTAATCCAGTCGTTCCTATCAAATCTCGTAATAAAAGTCTTATTGAACGAGCATGCTTCCAGAATTTATCATAATTCAAAGCTCTATCTTAAGTCCTACGCTTTTTCTGATCATCAATGATCTTCCTGGAGTAATCAGTTCCCAAGTAGGATGCAGATGATACCACTATTTATTCCCGTCTAACTAAGAAATCTGCCATGGCTGACAAAGCAAAAATCGCTGCTGCTCTTGAAAAAGATCTCCAATCTGTGGTGGACTGGGCGAAAGAAATGACTCGTAAAGTGTAACGCTTCCAAAAACGAAGCTGCTCTCTTTTAATCACCATAGAGAAACTTTCCTATATTCCATCAATATGAAACATGCTAATCTCACAAAAAGCAATACACTGCGCCTTTTCGATATCACTCGATAAGACGTCCTCAAGTGGAATGACTACATCGAGTCAATAGCTACATCTAATGTTTGAAAGGTTTGGCCTTTTTGTCGGGCCAGGAAGTTTTTTTTTGTTTGTTTGTTTTTTGTTTTTTTTGTTTTTTGTCAGAGTCCATCTTGCACATATACAAATCTACCATTCGAACGTGCATTGAATACTGTTGTAATATTTGTTAGGGTGCTCCTGCTATTCACTTGGGTTTTTTTAATAAAATTCAAAAGAGAATCTGCAATGAAATAGATCCCGATTTGACACCTCGAATTCAGTCACTTTCTCACCGACGGCATGTAGCTTTCCTCTGTCTTTTCTACAAATATTTTCACGGCTTCTGCTATGACGAGCTTAGCTGCCTGGTGCCCCTCCACACGAATGTACTGGAACTACTAGATTAGTGACTAAGCCCCAGCCTTTTACAGTCAAAACAAACAACTAACGGCTACTTCTATTCTACATTTTTTCACGCATTTCCGTATACTTGCTTCTTTGATAGCTACAATCAACAATAATTTAAGTGCAGCATCACCTGCAATCTTTTATCTGTTTGATTCTCATCTTTATCTTATTATTTCTTTGACCCGACTTGTAATTTCTTCTTTTTTCTCCAATGTAACGCCCCTGCGCACTGCCTTTCTTGGGGTGAAATGATTATAAAAAAGAATCGAGCGAAACTGAATTTGGCACGTCGAATTCACTTTTTTCGTTGATAGCCGTTACACTGTACGTACCTCCAGAAAAAATCGACAGTATTCAGAATTACTTTCGTTAAAGTTGTTATCGTTTTTCTTCCGTTAGAAAACAAACTGAGCCTTTTTCTCGGTTCTCCTCGTCATGTTCATGTACAGAAGAATCTCGATTCCTCGTACCATAAGGAAATGGGCACCCAATGCTTGAAAGTTCGTAATATAGCAAAGAAAGATGATTGTTTTGAATCTTCATTTGTACCCGGTATACACGCAGTACTTGGCCTATTATAATCAATCTAAGCCCTGGATTTCATACTAGAGGTGGCACTAAGGGAAAATACTTAATGGCTTTATTGGCTAAAGAGAAAAAAAAGAACGAAAATTTTTCTTGATACTTTTCATGTCTAATTCAAGTCAGTAGGTGTTGTTTCAAGTCAGTAGGTGTTGTTCCTTTCAATTAACCCGTTAATCGTCATTTAGTAGAGCAATATCTCGCTGAAATGAATGGCGTGATGCGCTATATATATTTCAACTTTCACTTTTACTTTCACTTTTAAAATTGTATGCAACACAGCTGGTTTTAGGTTCATATTAATCAAAGCATAAAAAATATTACGTTAATCAAATCGGTATTAAGTAAGTGACGTTCTGGAAAATGTAAATTTTGACAGGGTGCCATATAGTTTTCTGAAAAAACCTTTGTGCTTTTCTATAACGGGAGAAACACATTGTGACTGTCCTGTTGAGAAAGCTAAAAAATTCTGAGAGAATCTAGTCACGGATTTGGCTAAAACATGAAAGAAATCAGTGGGAGGAGTTGGTAAATGTATTTTTCAAGAAGGGAAATGCTGAATTTTTTAATGAGCTTTACTTTAATTCCAAAAATAATGCTCACCTAATACAAAACTGAAGAACAATTCAAAGTTGAGCTTTACCAATTCCGATGTGTCATTGTGGTGCAGTGGATATCAACTCGGAAAGACAAATTCATTTGAATTCACTTACGCACAAATACCCTTGAGAAAGGTATTAATCAGTTTCTTCCCTCCAGTTATGGGTTAAATAACAGGACAGATTGGGTTTCCATAGCCTTGGCTGGCAACCAGTCTACCGCAGAAAGCAATGGCAACCTACTGCGGGATAATCTTCTGCCCAGTCAGTCATGTCTCTTTCGAGACATGATCGCCCATAGCGTGTATCACATATGACACTAAACTGACTGAATGTGAAAATAAATGCAGGAAATCAACTTTGACATTATTTAATAATTTTTAAAAAATGGTTGTAGGTGTTTGTCTGTATTTTAGTGCAATGTTTAAACATTGTTTTGATCTGACTAATTACTTCATCTCTATTATTTCTTCATGTTTTTATTTATTTATTTATTTATTTTGTGTATTCCCGGTCTTCCTCGGTTGTACGTTGTATTTCAGAATGTTATTGAATCCTGTTTTGGCTGCTTATGCATATTTCCTTCCAACGACACCACACGTTACATTCTCACTCGGCATTCGCGTTGACCATGTGATCGCTTTTGAACGTCGTCCATAGATACCAAAGTTCATAGTCTGATACCTCCTTAATTTGAATCCATACTAAATGAATCCATATATTTTTCAAGTAAACGCTTGATTTCGGCACGAATTTGAACGACCCAGCCAGTAATAAATATTTGCGAAAGAGCAGATTTTGATTTAGTTTCGGCCTTTAATTCGCGGGAAATTTTTATTAATCAAAATAGATAATGTCGGAGGAGGATTTCTTCTTCTTCTTCTTCTTCTTCTTCTTCTTCTTCTTCTATGTGCCCTGTCCCTTCAGGACGTAGGCGCTCATGGCTTTCCACCTTTCCCTATTTTTGGTGGCTCTGAGCACGCCTTCTTCATGCGATCCTCGTTCCGTCATCCACCTGATTAGGTCCTTCAAATATGTTATCCGCTGCTTTCCCCTGTCTCTTTTTCCCACTATCTGGCCTGTTAGTATCAGGTTCTCCAGGCCCTCCTTCCTCATTGCGTGTCCAAGAAACTTCAGCTGTCTCTTCCTGATACTCAGTATTAATTTCTTTTTTGTTTCCATCATTCCCAAGACATCATCATTGCTCACATGCTCGATCCATGATATTCGCAGCATCCTTCTGTAGAACCATATTTCAGTTGCTTCAAGTTTTTCCTTCATCTTCGATGGTATTGTCCAGCATTCACTGCCATATTGAAGTACGGACAGCACGTAGCAATCCAGTACTCTTTATCTAGTTTCTAGTGAAATTGTCCTGTTTCTTAATACTTTACTCAACTTCCGGAATGCTTCCTTCGCCATGCCAGTTCGCCTTCGGTTACAAAGAGTGAAAGAGAAAGAGAAAACTTCAGTGAGAACAAATGAACAAGGTTCAGAAAGACAGAAGATGGCGATTGACGTTGCATTTACATTTTTGTATATTGAAGGTGGCAGGTTATCAAGAAATCAGAAAAGTGTGAAGTGCGAGAAAAGAAACTGTTGGAACAGAAGATACGGTTACATCTAGTTAGTTCAACTGTAAAACGATGAGAACTAGTTGCCAATCCAATAAAACGCTTAAGTTCATACAGTTGAAATGCTGTGTTAAAAAAGCTCGTCAGAAAAGTTGCTATGAAAATATTTATAGAAAAATCCTAGAGAGGCCACGTCACGACGGTGAAAAAGTGACTGATGTCCAGATGCATGATCAGGTTCGATTACGTTAGAGAACCACTTTGAATTTTTGTCAAGAATCTTGATTGATTAATTTACTTGTTTTTACGGCTTATCTACCTTTTAGGGTTATTTAAATCCGAAAGATAATTTTGCATTATAAGAATTTGGGGGAAGATAATAAAGACTTTCTAAAATGAGTCTTCCTATTTAATCCTTAGCTGGGATCAGAAGAGTTGGATTAATTCCCAAGATATATGCACATAAGTGAATGTAATGAACCTGATTAAAACTAGAACTCCGCTCAATAATTTTCATTTCGAGTCGTTCTTAATTACACCGCACACACATTCAAACTTACAACACCTTGTATTCCCAAGCGGTTACCCATCTAGGTACTGACCAGATTCGACGAAGCTTTAGTGAGATGGTTGGCTGAAAGCCGGTGTTTCAAAGTGATATGGCTGTAAGTCAAGAATCTGGAGATATGAATCCGGAAGACAAGACCAGATATGGCTGCAGTATTCAATGCACGGATGAATGGTAAATTTATAAGTGTCAATGATGGATTCTGACGAGAAAAATTTCAGGCGTATCACAGGGAACCAACTTTCCTAGCACTAGACGTAGCAATTGATTTAATGTCGTCGCTTCACTTCCTGTCAGTGGAAAGCCTGAGTCCAGGAAGGTACAAAGATTGTTGCTCTCCTAGAGTTTAGTATCAGCCATCAGTCATGCTTTATAGGAGTTAGGAAAGGTAATTAATGTGCTTTCTGGTGGCGTGAATATCGACTCGGAACGAAAAATTGGTGAGCCGAATTCGAATTCCAGTTAAATTCATTGCATTCACTTAGGCGCAAATACCCTTGGGAAAGATATTAATCCGTTGCTTTTCTCTGCATCTATGGGTTAAATAGCGTGGTAGATTGAGTTCTATGGCCTTGGTTGGCAACCAGACTACTACAAAAAGTAATGGAAACCTACTGCGGGAAAAATATTCTACCAAGTCAGTCATGTCTCTTTCAAGATATGATCGTCTAAGCGTGTATCACGTATAGCACTTAAATGACTGACGATGATTAAAAGAAAGCAGTTTTGTTTCGAATGCGTTGTGCTTTATAAGTCATTTCCTGCTCCAGCTAACCACTGATTGGCGTTCCTTTTCGAGAGCAGTCGCCAGACTTACTTTGTTTGGTTTATTTGACTTGCTACTAAAAGAGGAGCAAATGGTTGTGCAATCTGTATAAATACCTAGTTGGGAACTGGTGACATTGTGGAAGTCTTTGATGAAGAAAAGGCGTAGATTCAAGGATAAAGCACTGATAAAGCAAGATAAAGCAAGATTTTGTGTTCAATTCAAATGAAAATAGGATTGTTAACTATACCAAACTATAAAATCTGTAACGATGTTTTGTTTTTTTTAGTGAGATTCATTTGTTATGCTTTAAAGTTTTTGATAGACTGTATATTAGATGTGTATGAAAATACACAGCGCTCATCTTTGGAAAACAAAAAAACTTAATACAGAAGTGAAAACCGGTTTATTATTGCCAAAAATCTTTCTAACAACTATAAAAATATATAGTGAAATAGAAAAGTGTTATAAAGTAAAAGAAATAGAAAAGTGATTTTCTAAGCGCACATTAGATGTGGCAGAGGTCCAAAAGTATGGGGGACCAGAGAGAATCGAACTCGCTACTCAATTGTAATGATTCTAGGAAGACAAGCTTGCTAACCATTACATCACACCTCCTTTTGAAATTTGAACATTGTCTTCATTTTGTCCTCTACACTCTAAGCAATATCACTATTCCAGTGATGCTATTTAACTCTAGGGTGTCTTTTCTGTTCTATTAACGGTTTTTACTTTTCAGCCTTACTTCAGTACGACTTTACATTTTTATTGCTTACATTCAAAGTAACCCGTTTATAATGTTAACTTTCGCGAAATATAGAAAATTTACAGATTGTGTGTGTGCTATCAATTCCAGCATATATAAATCACAGATTTTAATCTCAATATAAAAAGTCACAGTGCAACAAGAAGCTATATCATTTAAACTATGAACCGTATTTGTGAACTACTGCTTCTGCAACGACGATGTAAATTAAAATTTGCAAATAATTCAACTAGGAATAAAACTCTTCTCCTTTGTCGAAATAAACATCAATAAAAAAGAAACGAACTATAAACTGTTACAATTAGGTGAGAATCTGCTCAAACCAAACATTGATTATCTTTCAACGATAAATGACGAATTAAACTGGACATAAGGTGAATAAAAATTACTTGATTCTGAACAACTGATAAAATTGACAGACAGCAATACGTATATATAAAACATACAATTATATTTTATTCTCTTCAGTGACTTGGCGTGGAGTGAGTTTGGTCTGGGTTATCAGCACAAGCGCATCGAGGCCGCCAAGCAGAGAGCTGACTGGCCCTTCTCTCGCCAACTGCTGTCTGCAAACTGCGAGACTCAACTCTAAACTAACTCTCTGTGACAGCTGACGTCACTTAAATAGTTACCTCACTGACATCTGTGCACTCTGTCTCATCTTGGGCGCTGACTTTTTTTACCCTGGCCATCAAAACAAAATTCTAGCTCGACAGCTGTTTTTCCATATTCAACGATTCTTCCTTCGTCACCCAGCGCAAAAACACTTCTTGGAAAAATTCCACACCGATCAAGTTTTTTTAACATATTCTCTTGCCTCTAAATCTAGATTTTTCGTTTTTATACTAACGTTTCATTTAATTGCATCCTGTGATACAGCAACTAGTGCAGTATGAGTATCATTCAAATGATAGTTGCAGTGTCTTTCCTAAGCAATTTACTCTTACCAACAGTTTTTTCTATTTCTCGCAAGACAACCTGACATTTCGTCATATTCATTCAGTTAAGTGCCATACGTGATACACGCTTGGGCGATCATGTCTCAAAAGAGACATGACTGACTGGGCCGAAGATTATCCCGAAGTAGTTTGCCATTGCTTTCTGCGGTAGATTGATTGCCAGTCAAGGCTATAGAACACAGTCTGTCCTATTATTTAACCCATAACTGGAGGGAAGAGATGAATTAATGCATTTTCCACGAGTATTTGTACGTAAGTGAATGCAAAGAATTCGACTGGAATTCGAACTCGGCTGTCCGATTTCTCGTTCCGTGTCGATATCCACTGCACCACAACGCACATCTCGTCATATTACTAGTCGGAAAAGGCTGTATGCATGTGTGTATTTCGAGGTTCAGTCTTAGAAAAAAAAGTAACCAGAACTGCTGAAAAATATGAAAAGTGAAAACATTACAATTTTGTTCTGTGATTGAATTTGTAGAAAACATGTTTTTCTCGTTTAACAGATTAAAATCCGAGCAAAACTATTGTTTGTACACGAAAAAGAAATCCGTGTTTTCATTTGTACATTTGAAACTGCTGAATGCAGCTGAAAAAGATTACAGCTTTAATTAAACATTTATTCGCTCAAAAATAGAGTTAACGAAAAATGAAATGTAAATGAACTTGTCTTGGCTTTGAAAACTGCGTCACGTTTTTTTCATCTGTTAAAATATGACATGCAATTAAACTACAGGTTTAAGCATCAACATGTGATTCGACGATACAAAAGTTAAGAATAGTTTGCGGTATAAACATTTCACATTAGTAAAATAAGGAATGATGTCCAACTGGAGGTCAGTATACAGTAGACAAAGAAATCTTTCACTTCAGAATCGATTTCCTTATCGATTCAATGATGTTGAGAATCACAAGGGAAAAAGAAACTGAACAAAAATAACTTTAGCACAATAAATTGTTGTTTTAATATCAAATCTCTACAAATGCGGTTTAGGTGGATGCTCCGCATTGCGGAAGGACATAACCTCGTTAAGAAAACGTATTCGCCTTAAGGAAACATAATCACGTTAAGAAAATGGTAAAGATGGTAAGTTTGTTGTTTTGATTTGCTAATCACTTCTATTTCGTTTTTGTTTTCAGATCCATCAATGATAGATAACCTTTCGTAAAGAATCGACTAGCAATCTAACCGAGTGGACTGGGTTGAATATTCGAGTCTTGATAGGTGGCCGAGTACCCTAATAAACCAAGCTTGATATAAACAAATTGGACCTAGATTAAGCGCTAACAATATAATTCTTTTTAAATCAATACAACTAAATGCTTTTGGGTCCTCAGTGGACATCCTACATTTATATATTTGTCCCAGACTAAGCACATACTGTGAGGTCACTTAATTATGGCGGCGATTGTATTGTTTCTGTATGAGCATTCCACAAGCGCTAATTTGAAGTCTGATATTTTCAAACCTCCATCCTACATAGTCTGCATTTGTCCAGATCCAATTGTTGATAGATGTTCTGCCGGATAGAATTATTACTCAGGGGTTGGTCTTGGACAGCTGCCAGTAGGCTTTCAGTTTCGTGTTTCAGTTCTCATTTTGATCGCCAACCCCACGATTTTTTTTCTCTTAATGCCTTTGGTGTCCCTCTCAAAGTGTCTACGGACCAGCCATTGCTTCTTTTGCTTTTAATTTCTCTTTCAGTTCCATCTTCTTGTATTTTGCTTTATACTCGGTGCTTTTTGTACATAGTTTTTAGAAAAAGCTAATTTCCCTGCCATCGTAATCATAGACCTCAAAAACAGTATATGCCTTCTTATGACATTACCTGCAGAGTGTAACGTATCTTTGAAAATCTTCAAAAAAAAAACTATCAATGTACAAAGAATTCGAAATCGAAATCTGAAAAATGTAGCTCGTGAAGACATCAACAATTCCAGTTGTAGTAGGATCCCCCGAATTGATGGGAGAAATTTCTGAGAGACTCATTAAAGGGACTCATGATAGCGTAAAGAAATACAAAAAATGTACTCACAAATATAGCCCACATTTTACGAAGGGCTTTATGTATGCAAAATATATGCAATCTTAGGTTTGTATGTTTTTCAGCAAAAATGCTCAGTGAAATGTGCCTTCAACCATTTCTGAAATTAGCTATCTGATTGGAACTCAGAAAGAAATGTGTATATACCAGAAATTTAAAGAAATTAAATAATAATAATAATAATAATAATAATAATAATAATAATAATAACAAGAGTCGTGCCAGTGATAGTAGGTGCACTTGGAATGATAAAAAATGGAACAAAACAACACATTGAAAGAACCCCTGGGTTCTTAAGAGATATACAAAAAATTGTCTTATTAAGTACAATCCACACACTAAGGAGAACTTTGTCTATGTAACGCTAGGGATGATAAGGGAGATAGAAAAAACATGAAATTGAGCCATAGCAACACGCCACGACCTGCCTTAGATTTTCCCGCAGACTTGGTTGGTAGTGCGATCAAAGCAGAAATCGAAATATGATGAGAAATGACATAATAATAACTAGAAAGAATACTCAAAAACCCCAAACCTCCACCAAGGCAATAAAGACATCATCTCAACAAATAACAAGAAATGGTTATTAAAATGAGAAAGAGCAACTGCAATGAACTTGACCCCTCTCAAGAGAGAAAATACAAAAGATGAACTCGACCGCTCTCAAAATAAAATGCACGTCTTACAGCAGAGGTAGTAGTAGTAGTCGTAGCAGCAGCAGTATTAGTATTAGTAGTATATCAGTGGTTGAAGAGCGCAAGACTAAATACAGAGATGTGTGTATTTATAACAGTTTCACATGACCAAAGATTGTCCCTCAGTAAACAAAAGAAAAATGGTACAGGCCCTCTATATAGAAGCTTTCGAAATATTGAGTGAGTAGATATGAAATGACAATAAGAGTGATTTTTACGATGAGTATTTTTGTGCCATATCTCTGGACAATTTAGACAATCATAACCTCTCTCCAGATCACTTAACAAATCGGAAAGTTAGCAGAACGTTTTCCCCTTAACTTATCCACATCTTTGAATTATTTTCCTTCTCTTAGATTAGATGTAATACAACAGCAGGGATTCAAACTACTATTTAACTCATAGTTAGGGGAAAGAATAGAGAGATACATGGATTTTCTAAGAGCATCAATGTGGAATTGAACACCGAATAGTATGAATTCAAACTCGGATCAGCGATTCCAATCTAAGCATCACAAATCTTTACACCGCTAGCATATAAATTATAGATTTTCCAAAATAGAATTGCTAACATGTACATCGGCTAGCAATAGACAGGTGCGTTTTCTGATATGATCAATAGAAATAAACAATGTGGACAAAAAGAATATTTTCGTCATCGATTTTAATATTTAGGAACAACAAGAGACTTGAAACGTTCGATTTACACCTTGTGCGAATTAATTCAGAAATGAATGTAGAGTAATTTTATTACTGATTCTTTGCAAACGAAACAGAAATTAATGATTTTCACGATCAAATTTAATGAACGTATGTAGGTTACCAAAATTGATCCCCATGTCAGAAAAATCTAATTTAGGTTTGCTATTATCAAACAGGAATGTCAACATAAAATTTGATTAATTATGGACCAATATTTGTGTCATCATCGAATGTCCCCATAGAAGCTTATTAAAAAAGAACTGTATGTCAGAGTGATCAGGGATTTTATACATAAGGAAGCAAAAAGCAGAGACGCCAGCGAATTACATCAAATGAGGATCAAATGGAACAATCACCAAATAAGGAATTTTGTAAATTGTATCAAATAAAACTCAGACTGTACAGACATTGAAATGAAATCAAATGCTAATCAAATAATATAGCTACCATCGACTGAGTACAGATCAAATGATAATATAACAACAGAATACGGATGAACAAAGAGTATCAGTACTGAATTGCATCAAATCCGGTAAAAATTGCATTATCACTACAGAATTTAATCGAATACGAACCAAATTACAATATTGCCACTGAATCACATCAAATACAGATCAAATATCAGTATTGTCACTGAAATACTTCAAATACGAATCAAATAGCAGAATCATTACTGAACTGAATCAAATACAGATTAAATATCACTATCACCACCAAAATGCGTCAAATACGTATCACTTGACAGTATAACCACTGAAGTACAACATACACGGACCAAATCATTGAAATGCATCAAATACGGATGGAATATTAGTATCAGTACTGAATCGTATGAAAAATGGATCAAATAACAATATCACCACTGAACTTTATCAAATACGGATCAATAAACAATATCACAATAGGATTACCACAAATTCGGATCAAATGACTAAATTTCATCAAATACAGATCAGGTAATAGTATTGCCACTGAACTGCATCAAATACGGATGAAATGAGTTTAATCACTGATCGACATAACATTCAAATGGAATACAGGAGCTACTGAACCGCATCAAATACCGATCAACAAAATCAATTATTATTGAATTGCATCAAATACGGATGACATATCACTATCACAACAAAATTGCATCAAATTCGGATCAAATGACGACGTCCCCACTGAACAGACTCAAATATGGATGAAATATTAGTATAACCACTGAACTGCGTCAAATTCGGATCAAATCGTCGAACTGCATCAAATACAGATGAAATACAAGTATCACAACTGAATTCTATCAAATACGCATCAAATAACAATATTACTTGTGAGAAGCTTCAAACACGGATCAGATAACAGTATACCGACTGAACTCCATCAATTACCAATAAAATAACAGCATCACCATCAAATAGCATCCCCACAAAGTAAAATCAAATTAACTTAAATAGCAGTGTTATCATTAACTTGCATCGAGTATCGAGTATTCCGGAAATAACACAGTTACGATAATAAAGGAGTAATTTTATTTATCCAGTTTAATTCTTTCATAGTCACTAATTTTTAGAGGAATGCAAAATATGACACAATTGTAAAAGAAACTCCGGATATTTTAAAATTTGTTTATTAATTTAATTTTCAGCTTTTTGAGTTTAAATCTCTAAAGTTAAAAAATCCCATTTCTTTTTATGATTCATTTTTTTTAATGGTCATCAGCAGTTTTATTGCAAACTACAGATTAAAAATTGTTCATTTTTAATCAGGTATTCCTATTTATTGAAAAAATGTCAACATTTCCGGAGTTCATTGTCATCAGCGACTTCTCTAGAAGTATTCTTATTTATCGAAGGCATGAAAACCCAAAGTACTTCTTCATCTTATTCTGCATGATATTCCAAAATTAAATACTGAATAATAATAATAATAATAATAATAATAATAATAATAATAATAAAAAAATTATTAAATGTATATCTAAACTTGTTTATAAATGGAACTTTGTCTGTGTGTGTGTGTCAGTGTGTGTGTGTGTGTGTCCGTGACCTATAGACTCCGAAACGGCTGAACTGATTTCCTTGAAAATTTACACAGTTGTACTATAAGCGTCTGCGAGTGTTCTTAGCTAAGTTTTGTGTCGAGGTAACCCCAATAAATATCGAAAATCGATAATCTAAAAAATCGAGTTATAGAAGGAGTGGTCCGATTTTCATCAAATTTTTACACTCATAGACAAAAACATAAGAAACGATATTCTGAAGTTTCAAGGTTGCAGTTCTTACAATAATGCTGAAAATCAATAATATATATATATAAAAGGCAAGATGTGTGTGTGTGTGTGTGTGTGTGTGTGTGTGTGTGTGTGTGTGTGTGTGTGTGTGTTTATCTGCTTGTATGTCTGTATTTTTTTTCAGCTCTTTTATTTTAGTTTTTGCTTCGGGTTTGGCTCTAAGTAGGTATAATAGTTCTTAGAATTTGTGTAAGTAAAATGCATATATTTTTTTGTATTCCCTTAACCTAGGTTTCGGGTAATGATTCTGGAAGATATTTTTTTAACAGTAAGCTAACAACAACAACAACAACAATAATAATAATAATAATAATAATAATAATAATAATAATAATAATAATAATAATATGAATGAATTAGTAACGATCACTTTTCTTGGTTATTTCAAACGCAAGCCAGGAAAAATGGAAACGACGCATGCGTTCTCAGCATACAGTCAAACACAAGTCATTATCGATCAATGGCTATCAATAACGAATCTAAAACAGACACTTTAGAAGCTTATTGGAATTTTTAAGGTGATTTATAGAATTTCTCCAATATTCATGGCTTTCCTCGGACAGATAAAAAATCTTTTTTTCTCATTTAGCTATCGTTCTTTCAGTGATCGCCAACAAAGTTAAACATTTACTTAAAATGTCAAGATGGCTGTACAACGAACGAAAAGTATCGACATTGCTAAAATAATGCCGTAACAATAATGTGTCCTCTACTTGTTTTTAGAAATGAATCTGTATGTATATGCTCTTGTTTTCCCTATTTAGCTATAAAGAACTCAATTCTGTTATAATATACAGATAAACAGTCAGTTAAAATATTTTAAAAGACACTTGTGTATGATCTATGATTTATGAAGGACGGCTGCCTAGAAACACGCACACATACATATATACTGTTGAAAATTTACTATATTCATTAACTGATCAATATTAGAAATAGAGAGTGTATAGCTGTGGACAATGTGGACATAAAGATCAACACTGCTTGGTGACTGTCAGTTCCACGATTCAAGCAATCTTTTTAATGGATACTCTGTTAAACAGCATATTTATTTATTTTTAGATCTTGTTAGAACTATATGCTATTGTATTAGATTATTCATTTAGATCTTGTTAGAAAAATATGCGTCCACCGGCAGGATTCGAACCTGCGTCTCCTAGGGAACGCATCATGAAATCTAACGTGTCTTAGACCGCTCAAGTCACATGTGAGTACCCACTAAAAATTAACGCTTAAAAAAAGAAAAAAAGAAAAATATGTTGAATTCAATCTATGTTTATTTATTTTCGTCTACCAGCTTGAATATTCGAGAAATATCATTACAGGAAAATATGCGCTCCCCGCAGGGCGCGTGTTTCTAATTAATGTAAAATTTCACGTAAAAAGTTTCTTGTATTCATAGTTTTATGTAAAAAATATTAGTTTCATGTAAAAAAAAATTTCATTGGAATAATGATGATTTTTTACATGTTATTATTGAACAGATATTGCCTTCTTCCACCGAACGTCCCGTGGCCCAGGGGTAGAGTCGCCGGCTGACACCAAATCGGTCGGGTTTCGAGCCTCGGTTGTGTAGCAATCGGAGTCTAACTGTACTGATGAGCTGCGAAACAGATCTGTCTGCGGATGACTATATATATATATATATATATATATTAGTCATTCACATACAAGCCTGTTTTGATGCATCACAGCTCATCAATGTGGCTAGATACATCCACTTGCTTCTGGTCGGGATCAAAATTCGACTGATTTGGTGTCAGTCGGAGTCGCTACTCCCCTAAACCATAGGCGCATGGAATCAGAGAATGTCGTATATAAGCGATGTATACACACGCCAGTCATCGGGAAAAAGTTTGTAATACTTTTAATGTGTGTGTGTGTGTGTGTGTGTGTGTGTGTTAGAAGTATTACAAACTCAAGAGCCGTTGTGGTGGGGTCCAGTACTATCTTATTAGCACTTCGTCAAATAGTGAAATGTTTTTTTTACTGATAGGAATTATTATATATAATAATTTTATATAATATATTATATAATAATAATAATTCCTAGCACTAAAAAATTCGACTTCAATCATAAAACATTGCACAATGGAACTGAACTGAAATGATCATAAAACGTACAAAAATAATATTGCTGGATGTCATGTATTTGTTAACGATTGTAATCCGAATTGGAATTCGTTGACATGTGCTTCACTTTCTTCACATTTCATAACAGAGATATTATCTCAAAGTCTGCGTCTTGAAAAATATAGAAACTTCTCAGCACTGTGCCAATGTACACTCGACAAAAGAAAGTTTATATGCCAAATCCATTATTCGCTGTGAATTTTTTCCTTTTAGCAATGACTGAATGATCTGTTTAACAGCATATCAACTACATATAGGCCATTTAATACCGAAATTTTAATTATTCTTAATAGCTTTGAAGTAATACAAAATAAAAATATGATATATGTCATTCTGCTTTCACAATTGTAAATGTTTGTGTGGACAGGAATACTAGAGACAGTGAAATTGTTTTTTATGTTGTAGTTTTGTTGAAGATATATTTTGGAATACGGCTTGATCAAAAAAGTAGAATATTATATGTATTAATGTCATGAAAATATTATTTCATATTGCTTGTTTGGTTGGTTGATGTTGCTTGGTGTTATATCAACCTCTATGGATTATTTAATGCTGAAATCTAAATATTTTGTACGTAATTGTACGCTTTTAGAGTAGTGGCATGTTTTTAAATATATATTTTTCGATCATAAAACGTATCGTTGGTTATTTTACTAAAAGAAATGAATTTAAAAACATTTTAGTGTTGCATTGATTTTCATTTTGCTATAAAAATGTATTTTTGTCATTTCTTTATAAAAATGTATTGTTGGTTTTTGTTTGGGCGTTTACTGTTTGGCTATAAATGGGACCCTATCAGGTGCTACTACCCTTGTCAGAGTGGATCTAAGAACAACAGCAGTTATGATCCTTTTAGCAATTATAACAGATCAATAACAAAAATTTAGCCTTAAAAGGTTTGTTCGGTTATTTTTCTTTCAGGTTTTATATCAGATCACTCTCCAAGTGGAACGGGTACCATATAACCCAGTACTATTTTTCGCATGGTTAAGGTCATCGGAGATTGAACCGGTTTCCTCATCCGGCTTTCCTGGGAAGAAGGGTGACAGGGACACTCAGCAATATATGTCAATGGCGGTTGAACCTTCTTGGAAGGTCAGTGGCCATTTAGCACAAAGGGGCTCCATAGCTATGTATGCAATCGGTGTGTTGATGATATGGATTGAAGTTAACTGTAGTTAATCAACGGTCGCACCTTCAAGTTGGAAGTTATCGACTGTGATTTGACATGGAATAAGATAAGTTCAGACATATCTACAGGTACATGACACGTTACACATGAATAAAATACCTATCTGGTTTTCAACCAGATATGTGAGGAGAACTGATAAGGTACTCAGCTGCGCAACAACTCTACGACTACGACCGGCCATGGAAATAATTATGGTGATGATGATGATGATTATTGGACTTCGATAACACTTAGAATTCTTCCAATTCTCTTTAAGCTTGTTTTAAATTATTTTAAAATTATTTTTAATTGCTTGAAATGACTTTAATTATTTATTAAGTATATCGCTCCAAAAAGTGTTTGACATCTTCTGACAGGCTTTATCTTTATAAGGGACTTATTAGTGAACAAATAATTTTTATCTGCCATCTTTAAGCTGGAGCTAACTAATTCTCACTTTTTGATTGACTTCCAAATCGTTTAGTAATTTTTATTAAGGGAAGATTTATTTTCCACTATATAACTTTTTTCCCTACGTACTAAATATCACATACCTGTCGTTATTCTATCACTATTTCGATGGAAGTCACTTTCACTCTTTCATTCCACTAGTTAAGACATTTCTATCTAGGATACCTAAGTTACTTCCATGGATTCTAATTATTCTCATTACCCCCTTATTCCAAATATAAGGATAAAGTTTCACCAAGGCTATTTTTCGTTTCGAGATTTTCTGCTTTATAGAACATACTCCCGCGTGGTTGCTTCCTTAAACATTTTAATCATGACCTCTTCAGTTAAGAGTCAGTTGTCATCTTTTCTCCTTATCCTCATAGCTCCAACTCATCACTATCTTTTCTTCCATTCGTATCACACTTTTCCTTGATTATTATCCTTTCGACTGTAACCCACTATTCTGAGTTGCTATTGATCCTTGCAGTGGGTAAAATTTTATTTAGAAACTATTAACAGCAAAGTTGAGTATCGTATGCGAAAAAAATCAGAAAGTAGCTCTGCATGACAGAACTTTCTAGCATGTCATCAACGCATTCCTCTTGGGACAACGATAGTTGACAAGTAACTGATTATAATCTGAACAAGTCTGAATACAATAAACTGTACTTTATAAACTTTCCGAGTAAAAACAGATTAACAAGAACATTAAAATAGAATCGTTTTCCCTCGGAAAAACATATTTTCGTTTAACAACTCCAGAATGAGAAATAATTATTATGTTAACATATGTGTACATATGTATGTGTGTGTGTGTGTGTGTGTGCGTGAGAGAGAGAGAGAGAGAGAGAGAGAGAGAGAGAGAGAGAGAGAGAGATGGGGAGGGAGCTACACAAAAATCCAGACTTTCGGATTCAACGATGGCTGGTTATTTTCCATTCGGCAACACATGAATTTTCATTTTCGGTTTAACAATGACAACAACATCATTTATCATTATTATTATTATTATTATTATTATTATTATTACTACTACTACTACTACTACCACTATGAACATCTCAATTTACATTCTTCCGTTTTTTTTATCGTCATCTTGTCATGTTATTTTTATTTGTTTCTTTTTCCCCTTTAATGAACTGCAGAAGATCTTTTTTGACATCGGTTTATTTTAATAACATTCATATTTAGAAAACAGTTCCTTCATGTTCTTCATTATGACGGCATCTGCCAATAGCAACTTCTAAGTATGTCAACAGTTTTAGATTCATAGCCTCTAATATAAAACGGAATAAAAAAAGACAAAAAGAAAATCTTAGATATTTGATTTTTTAAAAATGACACATGCGCTTTTATTTGATAGTAAAAGCACCCAAAACATCACTTTTACGTTTTTCTTTCCTTAATTTAAACTAAATGCCTTAAAAGCTAGCAACAGAAAAATGTCCATTCAGGATTTTTAAAAATTGATAATAATTCTTAATCAATTTTGTTGCTTAATATTGTTCGTGGTACAGTGGATATCGACTCAGAACGAGAAATCGGAGAGATGAGTTCTAATTCGCATAAATACCTTTGAGAAAGGTATCAATCCATCGCTTCTTCTCCCATCAATGGGTTAAATAGCAAGACATATTTGGTTCTATAGACTTGGTTGGCAACCAGTCTAGCAATCTACTTCGGGTAAATCCTCTGCCCAGTCGATCATATCTCGAAAGAAACATGAGTGCCTGAACATGTGTCACGTATGACACTTAACTGACTGAATGTTTTTTAATCGATTTAATTTTATGTAATATTAAAACTATTTAAAAAGAAAAGCCCCAAGAAAAATAGTTCACTCGAATTATAAAGTGGCAATTCCATTATCATTAATTTCTTCTTTTTACTGTTGTTCCTATCATTGGTTATCCGCTGTGATACCACAAATCACAATGAAGAAAAAAATGTAACATTTGTCCGTATTTTTTCCTCTTCTGTTGCCCCTAAAACAGAGAATTGAAGCGCCGAATCACATAGGCACGAAGTATATAAAGGGAATGTATTTTTGGAAACATGACCTCCTGCACGAACACACAAGATATGTTCTGCTACTGCTAAATCTCGTGTCACGAAGGCATTAAGCTCACGAGCTCCTATGGTCTTTCTTGGTAGAGCGTCAGAACATCCTCTCGCCCTAGTATACTCTACCGTAAATCATGGCAGACTACGTTCTTCCAGCAGTTAAATGTAAGGTCAATAGACACCTCCTAACACACTAACCTGCTCCCATTCTATCAAACACTCTTCCCATCTGCCCAACCCTCATCCTCGGTATCCTTACTCATCTGTCACCTTCCTCCTGACATTCCCTATGTCTAACCACTCCTTCTCTTTACCTTCCCCTATGTAGCCCCATGCGCAATAGTGGCAGTGGAATGCCTTGCTTGGGGTGAGATGATTAAAAAAAAAAAAAAAAAAAAAAGCAGTTGTGTAATATGCTTCGAGGTTGTCTTCAGTCTACAGATTGCAGGTCAAACTTGTATTTTGATATATTCTATTAGTTGGTGTGGAATTTCGCCCCTAAGTGTATTTTTGATATGTCAATGAGTGTAGAATGCAGGGGGCAAGCTGAATTTTGTTTTGACGATCAGTGTAAAAAAAAAGTCAGCGCTAGAGGTGGGACAAAATGCAGCGGAAGTGCCAGGTGTCAAATGAGGACGCTTATTTAAGTGAAGTCAGTCGGCAGTCAGTTTGGCAGTTGAGTTTAGAAAGAGAACCAGCAGTCATCAACCCGTGCGCATTCCTACCGCCGACCAAATCCTCACTTCACACAACACGTCACTGAAGAGAATAAAAAAATATATTGTATATTTTTCTTAAAAAAAAAGAAAAAAAACAGAAAGAAATAATAATAATGGTCACAGAAAAAAATTAGGTGCTCGTTCACTTTTCTCTTCCAGTGCGTTATTTTACTTTTTAATTTTTGTTTCTTTTTTTTTAGTTTAAGGTTTTTCTTCAGAGTATCATAAAGGAGTTGGTTGATGCCTCAAAAATGATAACAAGCTGATCAGAAAGAAAAAATTAAAAGGCGAAGGATTCCTGAAACAAATCAATTCTTTAGTTAGCCAGTATGTGTGTTTTAATTGGAGAAAAGGGTGTCATCTTTTATTTTGATATTGTTTTATTGCTTTTTCATATGTTATCATTTATTTTTATATCATATTATGTAAATTGTTGTACAATGATGTAGTTGTATTGTGGAAAGTTTGGTCATGGAAAAAGCACTTAAATGTTCATAGATGAACATTTTGAGAAGTAATATGTAAGGAGTGTTATATATTCTTTTTGTCGGTGTGGAATTTCGCCTGGAAGTGCATTTTTTAGGTGTCACTGATCAGAGAATGCAGGTGGCAAGCTGAATTTTGTTTTGACGATCAGGGTCACAAAAGGGAGCGCCCCAGATAAGAAAAGTACAGCGGAATTACCAGGTGTCAAATGAGAAAGACTATTTAAGTAAAGTCAGTCATCAGTCGGTAGTCAGTTTAGTAGTTGAGTTGCAGTCACCAATTGGAGTTGAAGAAGTCAGTTAAAATTGGCAGCCGTTTGGATGCTTGTATTTGGGTGTCCACCTCCTATTAAACCTGACCATCTACTCTACTTCAGGTCTAAGGTCACCGAAGAAGCGAATAAACTTATGTTTTATATTGTTATTTATACGTGTTGCTGGTTGTCGATTTTATCAGCAAAAAGATCTTCATTTTGATTGCAGTTTATATTTAGTAATTTTTCCTGAAAAGATAATCAAAGTTTGGTTCGAGTTTTATTTTCATCAAAGCGACGTATACGAGAAAAGAGTGTGACATATAACACTTTATGACATCGGTAAGAGGAACATCACGGCGCCGCAGGATATGGCCGAGCCAGCGAACACAGAGCAATGGTGCGGATGCGCGGCTGAGTGGTTCTTTGGCAAACTTTTCATTAGACACAAGACCGGGTCAGTGGACATTATATATATATATATATATATATATATATATATATATATATATATATATATATATGCGTGTGTGTGTGTGTGTGTGTGTGCGTGCGTGTGTGTGTGTGTGTGTGTGTGTGTGTGTGTGTGTGTGTGTGTGTGTGTGTGTCTGTGTTACTCACCCAACTCCAGGTAGGTCTTGCGACTTGTTAGTCCATAAGCACCTCCACATATCAATGTCTTCTGTTAAAATAAATAGCAACATTGTATCCATCACTAGCTTGCTAGGCCTGACGCGTGACTTAGTGTATCTTCTATACACCAACGTTCACTTATCTGAGTACTGACCAGGATGAACTTTACGTAAATTCGAGAATCAAACGTGAAGTAGTTTTTCAACGTGATATAGCCTCAAAATATCTGTCTGTCTGTCTGTCTGTCTGTCTGTCTGTCTGTCTGTCTGTCTCTCTCTCTCTCTCTCTCTCTCTCTCTCTCTCTCTGTGTGTGTGTGTGTCTGTGTCTGTGTGTGTACAAGGTAACCAAAAAGTTCTATCCGGTTTTAAAGGAAAAAAAGAAAACGCTTCACAGTATGTGTAACTTATATTTAGTCTTCAAAGTAGTCGCGATCGGCATCTAGCACCTTCTGCCAACGTGTCTCCAGCTGTTCAATGCCCTTGTGGTAGAACTCGGGGGGGGGGGGGGTCGCTGACGCAAAGAAGTCCGTGAGGGCTTTGCGCAAGTCTGCTTCATTGGTGAAGGACTTCCCACGAAGATGATTATCCAGGGAGTGAAAGAGGTGGTAATCGGATGGCGCAAGGTCAGGTGAATAAGGTGGATGGCACAAAGTCTCCCATCCAAGTTGCTGTATGGTATCCCTGACAACTCGCGCCACATGCGGTCTGGCGTTGTCTTGGAGAAAAGCACACCTTTGCGATTCACTAGTGCTGGCTCCTTCTGGCGCAATGCCTGTTTCACACGTTTCAATTGCTTTGAGTATAGGTCACCAGTGACCGTTTAGCCAGTTGGTATTAGTTCATAATGAACCACTTGACGCCTTGTCCACCAGACACAAAGCATAATGTTGCGTGGGTGCAGTGTGAGGGACAGCATCCTGAGGAGACAACCAATGTCTGGAACGCTTGGGAGTTTCGTACAGAACCCACTTTTCATCACTGGTAAGCACTCGATTGAATAAGAATGCGGTACGGTGGCGAGAAAGCAGCGATACGCAGGCTACCACTCGTTGCTCCAACAGCCTTTGCGGAACCCACTTGCTCAGTTTGTACGTCTTACTAGGCAGTGCAGGTGAAGTCTAACTGTTTCATCGGAAACGTTGAACTGTCTTTCAAGTTCACCACACGTTAGACTACTGTCTTCATCAATGGCCGCCTTCAGGAGTCTGTTATTCAGGATCTGTGGTCGTCCACTGCGAGGCTCGTCATGGAGAGACTTGAATTTTCGAAACCAACGCCTTGCAGTACCTTCATCCACAGCACTATCCCCAAACGCTTGATATATTCGGCGACTTGATGCAGCTGCTGATAAGTTCACTTTGAAGTCGTAAAGCAAACAGTACCGAACGAGATCTCTAGACACTTCCATCCTTCTCACAACTTTCCGGCTTATAACTGATGGCCGGCCACAGTGCGCCTGTTTTTTATAACGTCTGATGTTCCTACTTCTGGCTGTCCGAATTTGAAAACAATTGCTACACGTATTTCGTATATATTTAAACTTCATTCAATGACTAATCAAAA
This sequence comes from Ascarosepion bandense, assembly GCA_037127315.1. NCBI lineage: Eukaryota > Metazoa > Mollusca > Cephalopoda > Sepiida > Sepiidae > Ascarosepion > Ascarosepion bandense. The sequence goes on from JBBBDQ010001157.1 coordinate 884,847, forward strand.
CGGACATAATTTTTTTGCTTACCTTATATATATATATATATATATATATATATATACCTTATACCTTATATATATATATATATATATATATATATATATATATATATATTTCTAAATTGTAGCTTATGGCACCTAGTAAGGATCGAACATCCTACTCAGTCGTAATTAACTTAACGAAGCATGACAATCTTGCCTCTCTCCAGATAGATAGATAGATAGATAGATAGATAGATAGATAGATAGATAGATAGATATGAACATACTGAGATAGATAGATAGATAGATAGATAGATAGATAGATAGATAGATAGATAGATAGATTATTGAAAAGACACTTTACATTGAATATAAAGCGCAGGTGTAGAATGTATTTCTGCTTCGTTATCATGCACTTGTGTTTCGACATTTGGAATAGATATCGGTAAAAAAAATCTTTTGGGTCACTTTGCCGAATTTGCTGAAAATGCGGCCATTAATTGTCAGGGTTTTTTTTTTCAATTTTATTGAACGGCTTTAAAAAAAAAATAAAACAAACACAAAGAAAACAATAAGCTTTTGTCGACTAAAAATATTTCAGTCAGTCAGGTTTTCCATATTGAGTTAAGCCGATTTTTCTGCTGTTGCTCATGTCAACAAAGATGATGATGATGATGATGATGATGATGATAATAATAATAACAGCTCTAGTCAGTCAGTTACTTGGATGAAGATCTTTTCATAGTACGTTACAAACCAAGGCTACAGAACCCCAGTCTGCTGTGGTATTTAAGTTATAGCTGGGAAGAGATGAGATGGATTTATACTTTTCCAAAGATTATTTGCATATAAGTGAATGCAACGAACTAGTCTTTTTGATTTATTCATTCTGAGCCTAGATCTATTACTCCACAATACACATCCAATCACTGTAATAGTGTTGACTAATTTTGGTAAATGTGTGTGATATAAAGCAGCCTCACACCTTATCTTGATTAAATCAATCAGAGTCTCATTTCCAGAATACAGCAGCTTTATCAACATAATGACAGTTTATCTTTTAATACTAAAGTTCAACCTATACAGGATTTGAGAGCCGCTCCAGATAGAGGGTAGCAATTTAAAATGTTCCTACTAAATGATATGTGTGATATGAATAGAAGAGTATTTATCTATATCTCTGAGGTGGGGTATTCTAATTTTTTCCACGATTTACATTGTTTGGACTGTTGGATTCATCCTTGTTGCCATATTTATGACGTTTTGGCCGTTGTAAACTCCGGCCTTCTTTAGGTGATTAGATTTTCAAATCCTTTGTTTCGTTCTCCAGGGTAAGAGAATTTACCCTCGATCATCAGAATCTTAACCGGTTCTGGTCTAGACATAACCATTGTCTTCTCCTCCTATCCGTAAAATCTCCCTTAACATAACATTCTACCTCGAGTGGCTCTGGGCCTTATATTGAAGAAACCTTTTGTAAAGAATACAAAAGAAGGACACAAAATTGCTGAAAAGAGTCAAATAGACTAATAGAATGAACCGACCGTTTCTTCCCATAATCTTTGGCAAAAGGTTGAATATAAGAGTACCACTTGAAGTCTGGAGTGAATTTGAGACTCATTGATAGTGGGAAAATTTGTTGTGTGTGAAGGAAACTCAGGACCAATTTTTAGCTCTGTTCTCAAGAAAAGAATGCTAGCAATAACCTACCATTCAAAAATAAATACGTTTTAAAGCTACAAAGAAGATAAAATTGTGAAAAGCCATGATTGCCAATGGCCGAAAGGGAACATCAATCAAAGATATGTGACAAAAACTTTGTACTCTTTCTTTCTTTCTTTCTTTCTTTCTTTCTTTCTTTCTATTACAATTTGTACATACATACATACATATATATATATATATATATGTGTGTGTGTGTGTGTGTGTGTGTGTGTGTGTGTGTGTGTGTGTGTGTGTGTGTGTGCACTGCAGGAAAAGCTTTTTGGTCAACATGCATTAAAAGAACATCTTAAATGAGATTTTTATATTTCTTTAAGTAAAAAATATAATTTATAATTTATATAAAAAATATAATTTCCGTAATAAACTGTTTACTTTCATTTTTCAGTCTTTCTTACGACTAAAAACCTCAAGTTTTGATTCGCTTGTCAACAATATATAAAAGAAGAGCCTCCCATTAAAATTTTCCCGTGATTCTAGGAATAAAGACGTATATTTTTATCATTTCCTGTTCAGTTTCTTTGAAGGAATAACCAGAAAGTGGAATAATAATAAATAAACAAAATGATTATGAGTCTAAAGTAACTGTATTTAGCAATGCTCTTTGAAATTGTTAGAATGCACTTCAGTAGAGAAAATACTGCTACGATCTCCAATAATTGAATGAGAAGATAAGAACTTTGATTGAAGATGTTGAAGAGTTACATGACTGACATGGCACTGCCTTCGTAGGAATACTTGCATATTTATTAAAACTTTTGTTTTTAAAAGATTATGAAGCAAGAGATGTTTGAATTATCAGCTTAAAGAATATTTAGCAGTTTGCAATTTCTCTCTAAACATATTCCTATTTCTCATTGCTTATTTTTTATAATTTATTTTTTTACATGTTAAAAATTGATCTATCTATCTATCTATCTATCTATCTATCTATCTATCTATCTATCTATCTATATATATATATATCTATCTATCAAGTGGCGTGTATATAATACGCTAAAACCCGCCTTCCTCCACCAAGCGCCCGTAGCTTAGAGATAAAATCCCCTCACCGACTGATGTCAATTCGCTCGGGTTTCAATCCTGACTAGAAGCAATCGGGTGTCTAACTGTGCTGATGTGCTGTGATACAGCAAAACAGGACTGTCTGCGGATGGCTATATATATATATATATATATATAATATAAAGTGCGAGAAGCCGTGAATGTTTGTTTAAAGTGTAGATTTATTGCTGTTATTATTATTATTTATATTACTTGCTTTCTGTATGATACATTAAATGTCCATAATGGTAACTGTGAAGTTAATCATGTTTCGAGCCTAAGGTTGACTCTCTTCAGGCGAATAAACTTGTGACTTCACATATGGAGATCCGTTTGCTTTCTGATGCTCAAGGTATCATGCATAAATAGATAAGTGGTGACCAACCAGTTCAGAGTTTATGTGTGAGGGGTTGGGGTTTTTCACACTCGTACATTAAGTTTCTTCTTGCGCCTTCCTTGTCTGTAAGGATTTTTTTTCCCACTGACTTGCGGAATTTTATTTAAATAGTATCTCCAAAGAAATAAATTCAAATAGTATCCACAAAGCAATAAAAAGAACTAGATGACCCGTAGAGTAAATATCGATGAAATCAATTTTCGCAAGTCAGTGGAAAAAAATTTCTTAGAGACAAGGAAGGCACCAAAAGAAACTTAACGTACGACTGTGAAAAAAGCCCAACCCTGCACACATAAACTCTCTGACTTGTTTGGTCAACACTTGACTTATCTATTTATACATGATACCCTGGCCATCAGAAAAGCAAACGGATCACCATATGTGAAGTCACAAGTTTATTCGCCTAAAGAGAGTCTCGAAACACGTGTATCGTCACAAATACCATTATGGACACTTAATATACAATACAAAACGCATATAATATAAATAATGATCATAACAACAATAAATCTAGACTTTAAAGAAAACGTTCACGGTTTCACGCGCTTTTTATTCTATATCAATTTCTCTCGTTGGAACAACCCTATTCTGTTTTTAATATATATATATATATACACTCTTTTCTTTTTTTTTCCTCAATTGGAGTAGATAGAGTAAACTATCGCCCGGTTCACACTCCACCCACGTCTATTGAACAGGTGTAGAGGCTCATCCCTTGTTCCCTGTTTAGGATGTGGTTCCCGGCTTTCTCTTTTACAATCTTTTCATTCTTACGTAGCCCCCTGCGCTTCAGTGGCATTCCCGCCTTGCTTGGGGTTGGGGTGATATGATTAAAATATATATATATATATATATATATATATATATATATATATATATATATATTCAGAAATTATAACATGGATATGTTACAATATCACTACAAAAGTAGCTATTTTGTTTCGACACTTCTTGTGTCTTGTCAAGTGATGTGGTTATAACCACATCACTTGACAATAGCTACTTTTGTAGTGATATTATAACATATCCATGTTATGATTTCTGAATAAATATTATTAGCTCTACTTTGTATTGAGCACTTTTTTAAAAATAGTGTTTCTTTGGACAAGGAATATTATTCCACCCATACTTAGTTATATATATATATATATATATATATATATATATATATATTAATTCAGATACTTCAATCCAAGGGAAAAAAGCAGGAAGGTAAATTCCAAAAAACACGATCCTAATTAATATTAAAAATTTATTTTAATATTAAAAAATGATACAGGAAGAGAGCTCCATGTAATAAAATATTACAGAGCAAATATATATTAAAAAAGGATTAATTCAAAGATGTTGAATGGCCATTTCGATATGAAGATCCCCACGGGGGACGACACATCACCTCAGCAACAGAAAAAACCTTTCAGAAACTGGAGAAAAATTAGTCTACTTTTCCTTTTTAAATAGATTTAAATTTTCTAATTAAAATAGATTTAAATTTTCTAATTTTTCTCCAGTTTCTGAAAGGTTTTTTCTGTTGCTGAGGTGATGTGTCGTCCCCCGTGGGGATCTTCATATCGAAATGGCCATTCAACATCTTTGAATTAATCCTTTTTTAATATATATATATATATATATATATATATATATATATATATATATATATATATCTTTAAACATGTTTACTTTTTATCTACACGGGCGATGGATAAATTATTTTCTAAATTACGCAAAAATTAAAATAGAACTGACATCTCATTTTAACCTATATATTTACCAAAATAACGCAAAAATATCTTGAAATACAAAAAGTAAATTCAATGAAATCGCCATTGGTTTCAAGCACGACTTCCTACGTATTCGGAATCTTCTGCATATCTTTTCAACAGTCTCCTTGTTTAAGTTGGTGAATGCTGCCTTAATCCTTGCCTTTAGTTCATCTTTGGAATTACAATATTGTTTTGTTCCTCTTTTGCTTAACTACGTTCCATACATAATGAAGGTGGTTGCAGTCTGAGGAGTTAGGTGGCCAGATATAAGGGGTTATATAGACGCAGAAATTTTAAGGCAACCATGAATGTGTTCTATTTGCGCGACATGATGCAGAATCCTGTTGCCTGATATAAAGTCTTCCAGCAGGCAGCCAACTCTCTTGATACAGAGCAGCACTACCTCCTCAAAGCACTTGATATAAGCCACAGTGTTGAGTTTGAGTTCCTGGGTCAGATGAATAGAGGTATCACTAGTGATCTCTTCAAACATCATGATATTAACTGGATATATTATATTATGAACCGACGCTTGGCCGCCTGGTCGTTGATGGCTTGGATTCAATAGCTGGTTTTCATGTCGACTATTATAACGGTGTTCTTCCTCGCCCACGCTGTGAATTTTGATCTCAAGGAAGTCACTCTGAAATCTTGCTAGCTGTCTTTTCACGAAGTTGAAACAGACTAGGCGCGCGCTCACATTTGAATCAATGAAAACGGCACCAAAAATAAATAGAATGACGCTTGAATAAATTGCGAAAAAATCTTTATATACAACAAAAAGAGACGAAAAAATCAAATATGACAATCGCCAATCTCCTATCTCTGCTTAGCCGACAACGGAGCGGAAGTTTCGTCCAAGAGAAGCGTTTGTCTTCTTAACATTAATTCGAGTTTTGAGTTGGCAATGTCAGTTCACTCCAACCGGAGTTTTCAAGTTTGTGACGATTCAAAGATATCTTCGTTCGCTTCTCCGCGAAGCTTTACGGAAACTGCCGAAGGTTGGACTTTGTATGTGGTGGGCAGCGGTGGTGGAGGTAATTTGTTTTTTCTGTTTCGCCTCGGCGGAACTACTCTCCGGTCTCCCCGGAGCTCTATTTTCATGCAAACTCAGTGGAGGGGGAGGATGACGAACTTACAAGTCGAATCTCTGGCCAATGAAATCACTTCCGCCCTCGTTCTTGAGCGGGACCAACTTTCTCTCTGTTCTTTTTCTTCGGTTCAACCAATGAAGCAGCTTCTATTTTGGTGACATCATTTCTTTTCGGCTTTTTATTTTTGATGCCAAAAAAATCTAGCTTTTCTGTTTAGAAATCTTTTTTTGACTAAATTTTAAATTTAACCTTGTGCACTCATCAAATATGTCCTTTTATTTAGGACAATCCTTTCTGATAATTCAAAAACTATGTTTTGTTTAACTCAGACTTGGAAATTTTAATTCCACTTTTCTCCTTTTGTTTTCACTCATCAAATATTTCTTTTATTGGTGGCATTCATTTCCGATAATCAACAGTTATGTTTTGATTTAAAATTTTTCTTTAATCTGAGGTGTATCTCAAACATCAAATGTATTTCTCCCAGCCACCGTCTCCGCTTGTCAAATAATAGCACACACGCAAAATATGAATTCGTCCATATCTCTCAGCTTTGGGTTTTGTGACGCCTTACCTTTCCCTGCTCACACTGGAATAAATTGTATTACCCGCGTTTATATTAGAACAACAACTTTTTTTAATTGGCTCTTTGCGGTTTATAAAAATTAATAATATGGACCAACACAATTACTTCCGTTCGGCCAGGCTAAAAAATAGTGCTACAATATAACTCATTCCGAATCTTTGCACTGTTCTCTGATTGACACCTAAACGCTCTGAAATGTTAGTATTGCAGCTTCCGGTGAGAATGTCAAACAGTTCAACATATCATTTCCAAATTTCTGATGCACTGAATTTCGCCATGGTGTTGTTTTTCTCAGAAGTGGTGCCTAACTGACATACTATACTGTGCAGTTCACAAAATAAAATAAAAAACAAAATGTGTGCACGAAATTAAGAATATAAAATGCTAACAATTTACGCATTGCACTATGTGCGTTGTGGTACAGTGGATATCGGCTCGGAACGAGAAACCGGGGAGCCGAGTTCGAATTCCAGCTGAATTCATTGTATTCACTTACGCGCAAATACCCTTGGGAAAAGTATTAATCCGTCTCTTCCTTCCAGTTATGGGTTAAATAGCAGGACAGATTGGGTTCTATAGCCTTGATCGGCAACCAGTCTACCGCAGAAAGCAATGGCAACCTACTGCGGGATAATCTTCTGCCCAGTCAGTCATGTCTCTTTCGAGGCATGATTGCCCAAGTGTGTATCACGTATGGCACCTAAACTGACTATCTATCTATCTATCTATCTATCTATCTATCTATCTCAATCTCTTCCCAGTTATCTACATTGATCTCTCCTCTCCTTTCCTCTCTGTCTCTTATATATATATATATATATATATATATATATATATATATATATATTCTTCATTTGTAAACGAGTTATTACGCGACCTAGGCTTTTACCATGTGGTGTCTTGAGGCGATTTGCAATAAGAGTTAATGCTAATCGCCTGAAGTCACCATTCATGGTAGAAACATAATAATTCTACCATATAATTGTATTGAACACTTTTTAATACAAATATGCACTGGTCTAATTTTATTATGACCAAAAACGAAGTAATCAATCAATCAATCAATATATATATATATATATATATATATCCGAGTGAATAAGGAACGAAGTAAAATTTTCAACGTCCAAAACATTAATTTAAAACAGTGCTCGATGTATAATATAGAGCTGTGAATATTTATTATAAAGTATAGTTTAGAACATGTACAAATTTTTCCCACTACAAAAGTGTACATTTTGTTTCGACAGCAAAATTACAATCTGTAATCTTGTAATTTCGATGTCGAAACAAAATGTACACTTCTGTCGTGGAAAAAATGTGTACATGTTCTAAACTATATATATATATATATATATATATATATATATGGGGGGGGGTGCGTGTCATCACAATCTATTTTATATATTGATACACCACCAAAATCAGTAATCCAATAAGCGCATAAGACGATTAGATTGTTGTTGTTAATTCCTCCAGTACTTTATTTACGTTATCAGTCCTTACTAAAAGGTTTGCGACCACATCCGAATAAATGATAAAAAACAGGTTTGTAAGGGAACGTAAGCAAATGTTATTTGTTGCCATTCGATTATATTCTCTTTGCAGTGTATCGAACGCATATCGTCTTGCTCTTGTGGTTTCTAAAGAAATCATTTTTAATCATTTCGCTCCAAACAGTGGTGCTTACATTTAACTCTTTTAAGAGTTAAAGGGTGAGACCTAGATGTCACTCTAATACCACGCTTAAATTCATGTGGTTAGAGCACCAGGGAAAAAAATCTCGACAAAGCAGTTGAAATGAAAATATTTGCAGAAAAGACAGAGGGAAGCCACGTCATGTCGGTGAGAAAGTGACTGAAGTCAAGATGTCAAGTCAGGATCGATTACATTGCAGATTCGTATTTGGCTTTGTCAAGAACCTCAAGATGCATGGCAGAAGCACCCACCCGGATATAGCAATGAACGAAGGAATGGCAGGTTTATAAATGTGCAAGATCGATCCTGACGAGATAACTTTCTGGCACGGCACGGCACAACAGTAGACTTTAACAGCAGCAAAGGCAGATATTGATTTGATGTAGTCATTCCACTTCAGGTCCGTTGAAACATTGAGGCCAAAGAGGTGCAGTGTGGCCGTTAGAACATCTGCGGGATACCTGGTAAAGCGGAAGCCATGTTTATTTCTTAAAAACAAGAACTAGAGACGAGGATATCCAACATGCTTGAAAGCAGAAAGCAGAGAGGCAGTAGTTGTAAAATTTGAATAATACTGGAGCCAGTTCAGGAGTACATTTCTTTAGGACGACGGCAGGGATTCCATCATTGTCTTATGGGAGTCTAATTTAGATATGATATCCGAGACTGAAGATGGGGTTATGCACATATCACTCAGTAGAGGTTCTGTTCTAGCTGAGATATCTGGTGTGGATACTTCAGACGAGACGGTTATTGACTTAGAAGAAAATTTGTAAAGAAAGCATTCAATCTTGTCTGCTGTAGATGTTAGGACATCGAATTGATTGAATAGAGAATGGATTGAGGGTTTGCTGTTGTTCATCACACTCTTGCAAATCTGCCAGAAATTTCATTAAAACAAACTTGCAAGATGCTATACGTTGTTTCATTCTATCAGCAAACAATGACTTTGCTTCATTTAGAACACGCTTGCAATCATTAGAAGAAGAGATAAAATGTTGTCTCTTGTAATAAGACGTATCACACCGGTATAACCAGAAGTGATTTCGGTGGGCAATAGCGACCGAGTATACAGGTGAAAACCAACAAAATTAACAAGATCTAAATTGGAATTTCCTTGCTGAAATGAAAGCATCGATTCCGGCTTTTACGCAAGAGGAGACATCAAAGGCGCATTTTTTGAACAGGATGACTAAATTTTTTTTCCTGGGGACGTCACGAAGGAAACCATGGAACGAGTCAAAATCCTATGTAGATAACAGAAACATATTCCGCTATTGGTAGGGGGTTTTTGACTGGTAGTCTTCTTCTTCTTCTTCTTCTTCTTCTTCTTCTTCTTCTTCTTCTTCTTCTTTTTCTTCTTCTATGTGCCTTGTCCCTTCAGGATGTAGGCGATCATGGCCTTTCACGTTTCCCTATCCCTGGTGGCTCTGAGCACGCCTTCTCCTGTTACACCATGCAATCCTCGTTCCTCATCCACCTGATTAGGTCCTTCAAATATGTTATCCGTTGCTTTCACCTGTCTCTTTTTCCCTGAGGAAAGCGGAAAAATATGATCGTAATCAGAGTTGCCAAGAAGGCAAAGTTACATAGCATGATATAAATCAGAGATAGAAATAAAGGAAAGATCTAGAAGAGAAGCATGTCATTCGGGGCTTCTGGGGAAAACGCGTGGGGAAGTCCACCACTTGCGTAAGAGATTGAGTGATTGAGAAGTAGAGTTTGGATATCGGCAAGATCAGTGACAAATTGTTTATGCTACTTGGTATGATAGGCATTAAAGTCACCGAACAGAAATATATTTGCGAACGGATGCTCGAAAATGACCTTGTCGAGCAGTAAAGAAAGAAGAGTAAATGACTGAATTTAGTAGAAAGAGATGGAGCCACATATAATAATGATCTAGAGATTCAAGAGAGTGGTCCCTAGTCAGTGAGAGATATTCGCGTATATAATCTCCCAGACCATTCATATGGACATTAGAATCCTTCCTAAAGAGAGGAAGGTCGCCAGGAATCGAGAAATCATAGTGGATTGTAGAGTAACGATTAGTTTCACAGAGAGTTAAAATGTTTGAGAACTTTTCGAAGAGGAACTACGGATGTTGGAGAAAGAAATATTGCGGGATTTAGGTGTATAAGTTGAGATGGTTTTGTTTTATATATTTGACTGATTATAATTATAGTTATTTTTGTAAAAAGACACGTAGGGTAGTAGTAACCGTTGGTCAAATGTAACATGTACGGGAGGGGGACTGCTGCATTATAGATTCAACAAAGAATTAATACTGGCAGAGTTATACCCCTGGAAAAAATGTTTAGAAAATTGGTTTCACAACCAGTTACTTTAATTTCTTCGAATTTTCAATAAAACAGGAAAATAAGTGGACACCGGTCACTCCCAAGAAGCAAGCATAAACTTTTCAATCACTTAATCTTGCACACAAGTGGTGAACTTTCTAACACATTTTCCCCAGCAACCCTGAAGGACACTCTTCTCTTCTAGATTTGTTTTAATCATTTCACCCCGGGCAAGGCGCAAATGCCACTGATGTGCGGGGGACTACATAACTGAAAGAAAATTAATTAGAGGAGGGAGAAGAGGATTACAAACCAATTAGAAAGAAGCAATAGAAAGATGAAAATGCAGGTGTGATGACAGTTACAAGTGGGGAAGAGAAAGGGAAGGATATACGGGGTGGGGGAAGGGCTAGAGTCAAGTGGTTAGTAGATTAGTATTGACATTGCATTTAAATTTCTGGAGGGTGTAGCCGTCAGGAAAGCCAGAATATGGGAGCGAGTTCCACAGGCGGGAAGAGCGAGAGAAGAAGCTGCAGGAGTAGAATTATTTCTTCTTTACTTCTATCTCTTTGACTCATGACATTCTATGCAACTTTGCACTCTTGGTAACTCTGATCACGATCATCTCTTTGCGCTTCCCTGCCAGCCAAGAACCTCCTGCCAACAGAATATCTTTTTGTTATCAACGTGCGGATTCGGACTAGTTCCGTGATTTCCTTCCTGGCGTCTCTTGGCAACAAAGAAAGAAAATACAATATACAAAACAAGCGATTTCAAGCGAGAAAGTTTTATCAAAATTTAAGCACTATAATCCCATGGAGAAACTCAAATAAAAAATAAAAAAATATTAACAAAAAAAAAAAAGAAAAGAAAAACAAGAAAGAAAGAAAGAAAGAAAATTGGAAGAAAGAATACATGAAATTGGCAGTTTTGTCATTTGTGTAAGTGCATTCGAAGTACAAATATCGACCAGTGCTCTGTTTGTTCAGAGGAGAATGTGACACTTGGTTTGTTGGTATAAAGGTGTGACTCAATTGATTTCTATTTCCGGAATTGTCAGTCAAATTCATTGTGTGTCATTTCTCTAATCCACAAAGACAACTCTCTCAGGATTTCCTTCCCTTTTCTTTATTCTGTTTAAAATTCTTCAACTTTCAATCATGCTTCTACGTGTGCATGTCCTCCTACACAGAGATACACATGCAACATAACGGGGGAATGCAAAAGTGGGTATAGTAAAAGTGCGCACAAAACGTATGTATTTGTTATAGAAACATATCAATATAGTACTAGTCTAAAATTTACTGTACATCTATTTTTGTAGCCCCGCTGTATATTATTTAAAATTTATTAATTATTGTGGAAGGACTAATTCTTAAGAAGATGCTTTTCCGACAACAGTTCCATCCGATCTTATTTAAATAAACATCAAAATCTTCCAGGACCTATCCGTGATATAGTTGTTGACAATATGTACATAATAGCATCATCTACATGCAAAAGAAAATTAAAAATAATGGAGGTATTACTAATAAAAAAAGAAATCCTACACTTAATAACATCAATTATAAACACGATAATAATGTGCTTACTCTGTTCGGAACTTAACATACTGTTGTGGTCTGGTTAAGGGCCAGAAATAAAAACAATAAATTTTAAACAAATATATTAACAAAGAAAGAGTAGTACAAACAGATACAACATGAAAAGATCACCAGTGTGACTGTATTGGTCCGGCTTTCAGAGCTATCTGCTGGAATATACCTCTTTCTCTATTCAGCACAAAGCAGAAACTGATGCTTATTTATAGTTTCGAAGACTTCATGTGTGCATGGGTAAAATACCATAATACCCACCTCCTAAGTATCAACTCCGCAGAAGTCTTCATATTTTTTTCTGGTTGGATTAACAACGAGAAAGACCGTCATTTTCTTTTTCTTTTTCTTTTTAAACGGCATTGTTCTGGGACCGCTTGTGGGATTGTCTTTTGTGAGTAAACTGGGGACCTTCAATTATGTGGACCATATTTCCTACTGTTTTCTTAATTGCACCCATTTCCCAGAAAGATTTATTATCCCGAAACATCCGGAAAAAAAAACTCTCTCCGGGCTGGTAGCTTTTTGTAGGTCCCGTGTTTGTTCGTTCAGGTTTTGTTTGTTTGAGAATTAGCTTGTTGAACAAAGACCTGATTTTATGCACAAACATTACCTCGGCTGGGGGTAATGATGATGGTGTGTTGTCGTTGGGCTTGATTCTATACGCCTGAAGGAACTGTTTGGCTATTTCTGTAGGTGTACCCCTAGCTTTGTTCAGAGCTCTTTTCAGCGTGTCAACAAAGTACTCGGCCTGTCCGTTGGACCTTGGGTGATATGGAGCGAACGTAATATGATTGATCTGGAAGGTCTCACAAAAATCCTTAAAATCTCCGGATGTAAACTGTGTCCCAATGTCTGCTACTAAACAATCGACTACCCCAATCTGGCAAAGAGTCCGTGTAGAAAATTTATTGTCACTTCTGTAGTGGGATTTCTACATCTAAGAACTTTCGGTCACTTAGAAAAACTATGTACTACTATAAGATAGTGGAATCTGACTAGTGGACCTGCAAAATCTAAATAAATCAGAGATCATGATCAGTCCGTTTTGGGCCAAGGACTATGATTGATTGGAGGTGCCAAGGTAAAGCCTTTACTGGATTTTAAGATATTTTTATATCCTTTTTTATGTTCGGCCAGTATATATAACTAAACATGAGGATTTTATCCTTGTATGTGCGTTGTGGCGCAGTGAATATCGGCTTGGAACGAGAAATCGGGGAACCTAGTTCGAATTCCAGTTGAATTCATTGCATTCACTTACGCGCAAATACCCTTGGGAAAGGTATTAATCCGTCTCTTCCCTCCAGTTATGGGTTAAATGATAGGACAGATTGGGTTCTGTAGCCTTGGTTGGCAACCAGTCTACCGCAGAGAACAATGGCAACCTACTGCGGGATAATCTTCTGCCTAGTCAGTCATGTCTCTTTCGAGACATGATCCCCCAAGCGTGTATCGCGCATGGCACTTAACTGACTGACTGAATCCCTGGTAGACCGGCATGGAAATCTTTCAGAAATTCTTCTTTGTAATGTTGTCGGAATGACGACTCGCTCACTATATAGTAGTACTTCGTCGCATAGAAAGAAGATACCTGAAGTCTGTTTGTTGTTTTCACAAGTTTTTGTATAAAGTTTGCGTGATAAACTCACCGTTTAGAGCTTCTCGTTTGATTTGGTCGAGAGTTGCAGGGGATTCCTTTACTGTGTTGCATAATGTGGTTTTAAATTCTACTTCTGTTCGAAGAGAAGCAATCGCAGTATCTTCAAGTGGTTCTGTGTTTCGGGAGAAATCTGGACAGTCCGTCAGCATGACAGAATTTTTTAGACGGTAAGAACTCTATTTTAAAATTATAATTTAAAAAGATTGTTTCCCATCTCCGCGTTCTGTTTGCATGTATGTACAGGCAGACGTTTTTAGAAACGAATGTTGTCAGTAACGGTTTATGGTTCGTCTGCAACGTAAAGTGTCTACCATGAATGTACTGCTGAAAATTCGTTAAAGAAAAAATAATCTCAAATGACTCCTTCTCAATTTATGAGCTCATGAGCTATTGGTTTGCAAGATCCATCTGGCATCTTGTGCATAATACATGCTCCAATGCCATACGAGCTGGCGTCGCTGGTAGCTATAATGTCCAGGTCTGGCTTATCGTGACTGAGAAATAAGTCCGACGTCAAGACTTCCTTTATTTTGACGAAAGCTTCTTGGCATTGAGGTGTCCACTCCCAGTAATTGTCTTTTTTCGAAAGTTCGTTTAACAGAGCACGTAAGTTGTTCATATTCGATATAAACACCTGGTAGTAGTTTGTCAATCCTAAGAAACTTTGTAAGGTAGAGACATTTACGGGAGCTGGCATGTCCTTGATTGCTGTAATCCTTAATTAGTTCTTAATCTGGTCTTATGCCCTCTTTATCGATAATGTGTCCCAAGTATTTAATCCTCTCCATAAAAGTAGTATTTGGATTCTTTCAATTTGCACCCGTACTCCTGAATTCTTGAGAAGACTTTATGAACATATTCCTTATGCTGTTCTACCTTTTGACTGATCATTAATATGTCGTCTACATATGCAACCGCGAAGTCAAAGTCACTCAGCATAGTATCCCTAGTATTTGAAGATACGCGTCACTGAGGTTAATTTTTGAAAAAAAATTTCCCTTCGTTTAGTTTCGCGAAAATTTCTTCCGGTCTAGGTAAAGAATAATGATAGTCTTTGAATGCCGCGTTAAGCCCAGTCGAGGAATCGGCATAAACCCGGATCTCGTTTGACTTCTTCTTCACATAGAGATTCATGGACTGTATACGTTTTCCAAGTGTGTAGATTTTTTATTGTTAAATCTGAACCAGAATCCAACTGTAGTTTAATATTTTTATTTAGGGTTTGTACTTGCACGTATTTTCTAATGCTTAACCCGTCTTGTTATACGATTTTGTGTTTTTTACGCAGCTATTAACCTTTCTTCTCGCTCGACAATTTGAACACTCGTGCCCGACAAAGCTACAATTTACGCACTTTTTATTCCTGTAAGGGCAGTCCTGATACTAATGTAGTGATCCACAACTGTAACAATGGTTAAAAAGAAAGTTGTCTTGTTTCTTTTTTTATTATTTTTTTTATTTAGAGAGAGAACTAAATTGTTTTTCTTTTGGCGTACCTTTCTTATGTGCGCTGTGCCAGATTCCACGATACTTTTCGATTCTTGGTGTACGCTTATGAATTTCTGACAGTCTTTCTCTATTTATTGGAGAATAAGGTTTGGCTCATTTAATAATTTATTCAGAACTCTACGTCTAATTTCAGCGTTTTTAGCTGAAACCAGCCCCTGAACAAATATCAGACACTTGAAATTATTTGCACTTAATTCGGACTGTTTGAAATCGTCGCAATGCTTGGTCACAACCAATGTGAATGTAGTGTAATCTTCATTATCCTTTCTGGTTAAATTCATACACTTCGATCTTTTATGAAAAAGTGAACTTTTAGGACTAAAAATTCTGTAAGAAGTTTAATCGCTTCGGTAAATATCAGTTAGCTTGTTTTGCGGAGAAAAAATATAATTCACAAATATGGTGTGATTTGTGGTGCCCAGTTTTCGAAGAAGGCGAACTTTCTTAGAGTCCGACTAATTTATGCAATCAGTGGCGTATAAATCTTCTAAAATAGGAGGCGAAAGTTATATCCTCGTCCGGAGAATATGTAAAAGTGTCTATTGCGCCTCATATCGTGTTTTATAAGAACGCATTTTCGTTTCATCAATTTGCTAGTTCAAACAAGTTTCTCTGCTCTTGTTGAGTTTGAAGTAAAATTTCTTTAAATTTTTTATGGCTGATTTCTGTTTGTTTTTAAAATTCCAGTCGTTCTTTTTCAGCTTGCTTTAGTATTTCAAGTCGTTTCTCTTACCATTTAAGCTCCCGTTGGTTTTGCTGTTTAATTTTGAACTTAAAAATTTCTAGCATGGCGGATTTAAATTCGTCCATGTTTTACCCGTATCTTTTTATTTTACTTTTAGGATTAAACCGAGTACAATTACAAAAAAAAAACTTTAAAAAACTGAAATGAAAAAAATAATTAAAGTGAATAAAAAATAAACTTTAATTTCTTAATCACTCAGAGAATCACGAGTGCTTTTTTCCCTCGAAAAAAATGAATTCAGGATACTTATATCCCTAAGAGCAACACACCCAACGGAGCAGGCGGACTGTAGTAGGACAGCGCCTTATTAGTCCAGGAATACGCAGGATGAATCGTATTGACCTCTTTCTCTGTCGTAAACAACTCCTGGCGTGATGTACGCCACGCCAATCAGGCATATATATATATATATATATATATATATAATTGGATATTGAAATCAAAGTTTCAAATTTGATAAATAGAAATATTGCATGAAAAGAGAGGAGAGATTTGATAATGCATTTCGCCATTTAAGGCTTCATCAGATCCAAGGCGAAAGATAGAAAAGTATCTATGTGTGTATTTGAGATAATGAAACTAATTACATTTACCCTATATATTGGTCTATCCGTACGTTTTACGTATCGACAATGTATGTTATCAAATTAAGATCTAGAAATTCCGACAAAGTTTTAAATTTGACAAATAGAAACGTCTCATGAAAATAAATTTGATTGAAAATAGATTCGATTACGCATTTCGTCATTTAAATCTATTTTCATGGAGCGTTTCCATTCGTTAAATTTAAAACTTGGTCGGGAGTTCTACCTATTCGTTAACGTATCGTTGATACTAAAAACACATGGATAGACAAAAAAAAAATATTTTTAACCCATTATAAAACATTGTATGACGATTAACCTTGGATTCATTTCGGAAAAATCTAAATGAATTTCTTATTTTTGAGACATTCTGAAAATGAGAAACGAATTTACCTTTAATTCGATACAGAAATCTGGGAAAATACATTAAAAATTTTCGACTTGAACTAAGAGTTGTAAGAACAAATATTAACGACTTTTTTTCAAAAATCACTCTTTTTCTTTTTTCTTTTTTCTTTTTTTTTCTTTAGCTTAGAGAAAAGGTAATAAGATTTATAATTCAAGTATAAGATTTATAATTCAAGTATAAGATTTATAATTCAAGTATAAGATTTATAATTCAAGTATACACACAAATAAACATTCGCAGATTTCATTCTTTTGTTTTTGGATCTGATGATGTCGTGAATAGCTAAATGCATAATACAATCTAATTTAAATCACATTCATCATCTTAAAATGTTTCCATTTGTCAAATTAAAATTCTGTCAGGATTTCTATATCCTAATTTAATAACATACATTTTCAATACGGAAAACGCATGGAGAGACCAAAAATGGAATCTTTTACATTCAACCAATTCTGAAGGGTATATATATATATATATATATATATATATATATATATATATATGTTTGTGTGTGTGCGTGTGTGCGTGCTCGCACGTGCGTGTGTGTGTGCTCGCACGTGCGTGCGTGCTCGCACGTGCGTGCGTGCGTGTGTGTGTGTGTGTGTGTGTGTGTGTGTGTGTGTAGGCATTGAGGTCAACATCCAGCGACTGAATGTTGACAGGAATGTCAATATTTACATTTACATAAGCTCTATTCCAGATTTTGAGCACTTTAACCCATAAATGTAGCATACCTTTAAAATACATTTTTTCATACACACGCACACGAGCGCGCACACACGCATGCGCACATACACACGCATGCGCACATACACACGCACACATACAGACGTATATATATATATATATATATATATATATCATTGTATATTTGGGCAGCAATCCCTCTTTTATACAAGTTTTATTAAACACGACTGACAACCAACTGCGAATGCATTTTTTCAAGTATTTACTTTCGTGATATAAAGTGTGTAAAAACTGAACAAATCTGCTATACGTATGAGCGCTTTCTATTAATCTATCAGCCATTAGATAGATAGATAGATAGATAGATAGATAGATAGATAGATAGATGAGTATTTTCGGGTTTCATAAGGCATTGTAAAGGTTTTATGTTGAGGTTGTTTGCTTGTGTTTGTCTGTTTCATATTTCAAATTTCGCATCTTCACATGTCAGCTTGTGTTATCGTGCCCTTAATTTTCTACCAGTAAATATATATATTTAGTATAAAATATTATTGATACGGGGTTATTTGTCTTTGTTTGTAATATTTGTATTCGTTTTTATATTTTTCGAGTTATTCTCGGTATCGCAACGTATCTATATTTGATTAAGTGCTCACCAGTGAAGAAAAGTGGCTCCTGTACTGCACTTCCATGCATACCAGTTACTAGTTGTCACCATGAAATCCTGTGTCTCGCACCCCAAAAGCACCTCTACATCCACGCAAGATCATGCTCTGTATCTTGCATACTAGTCGAAAAGTGATTCGCGATAAATAAATTATTACAAATAATCATTGTTAAAAAGATACTGGAACGTATATCTACCAGCATTTGCTTTATTCCACCGACCACCTAATAATATTGTTCTCACCTAGATGTGCGCCAATATGGTCAGGAGCACAATCTCCCTGCTTTTTTTTAATCTGGCGTTCAAAACCTGCAATAATTCGTCGATATGAATGTGATTCCGCCTCAACGGAAACAAGCAATATATTGTTTTCGTGATGGGAAATCCATCTCAACTTTAAAGTAGACATAATGTGTGCGCATGCTCTGTCCAACGACGAGAGCAATAAATATAATGTTTCTCATACAGATGCAAATATGAATATCAATGTGAATAGAAAAAGTTTTTAGCTACTTTGTTAGTTTTTTTATATTGTTTAAAATTAACAGTTCTCGTAAAAAGAAGAAAAACTGTTTTTCAAATTTGTTCCATAATTTTCCTTAATGGTTGTTAACTTGCTTTCGGCATGCCACGAGGGACAAGCTAATTTTTAAGGTTGCTATTCACGCTCATATTGAATGATGGCCTATGTATCTAACAATTCTTAAACAAAAGATGTAAGAAATATTGATGAAAGTGAAAGTAATTTACATTTCGGCTGGAAGCTATATTATCCTGTTACGCTATTTTCACTTCTTAGACAGATCTTTGAGATAATTTTGAAGATATTTTTTATGCATAACACATCATATGAAGAAATGACAACCATATTTTGTGTTATAAAAATAATTAAAGTAAAAAGAAATCATTTTATTTCTTTGTATTGTCGACGCTTGGTTCTAAAATGGGCCTTTTGAATATAAATTCATAGTAAATTATACAAAATTTTCGATTTTATGACTTTTACGGATTAAAACCATTTAATTTATTGGTTGTATTTTTCAAAATAATCATTTATCATTTGATTTTAAAAAGTATTCCTTTTCCTTTTTATAATTGTAAAACGAATTTTAAAAGTGTTAAAGTAGAGTACAAATGATACAAAGTGAAATCTGAATTTTTCGAAGATAAAATTTAAAAGTAAATGTAAAAACAGTTCTTTTTCTTATAATTTTACGTAAGTGTTAGGAACAGTAATTTGTCTATGTATTTTAAAACATAACGCATGTCCTCTAGGCGTTAGTTTAAATTGGCGCCTCTTTTTCCTATATCATCACCATTTTGATTAAAATTTTTATTTCTTTATTTCAGATGAAAACTTAGAAAATTTTTTACGTAGTTAAATATAAATCAACAAATGTTTCACCTTCTAAAATCATAGTTAATACTTACAGTTTAGAAATATGTAAAAAGAAGTCAGTTTAAACTGAAGCTTTCTTTATTATCTATATCCTGATTTTTTTATTATTAAAGTACGTATTTTCTCGGTTTCAGAAGAAAACTTGAAAATTTTTCAACATAAGTCAGTGAAAATCAATGCAATTTTCACTTTCCAAAACGATAACTTACAATCATATTTTAGAATTATAGAAAAAAGAAGGCATCAGTTTAAATCATGTCCTACTGGCGTTAGTTTAAGTCGACTCTTTCTCTATTCTGCATATTGTAACGTTTTCCTCTTAAAGTTTGTATTTTCTTGGTTTCAAATGAAAACTTCTAACATATTTCATAAAAAATATCACTTTCCAAAATTACAGTTTATAATGAACTTAGATCACTGGTGCCCCCTAAATACGAATTTGAACGAGATACTAGATTAGCAACTAGATCCCACCCTTTTACAGTGAAACCGATAAAATGCAACCGTAACTTCTACTCCAACAGTTTCTTTCCTCGCACTTCCCGACTGTGGAATTCTCTTCCACACAATTGCTTCCCCAATGGCTACAATCTCCAGGAGTTTAAATGTAAGGTCAATAGACACCTTCTAACACACTAACCTGCTCCCATTCTATCAAACACTCTTCCCATCTGCCCAACCCTCATCCTCGGTATCCTTACTCATCTGTCACCTTCCTCCTGACATTCCCTATGTCTAACCACTCCTTCTCTTTACCTTCTCCTATGTAGCCCCATGCGCAATAGTGGCAGTGGAATGCCTTGCTTGGGGTGAGATGATTACAAAAAAAAATAATTATAGTTTAGATTTATGGAAAAAACAGAAGACGCCACTTTAAACTGATGATAAGGGGATGCGGATTGAAGATAGAACCATAAAGTATTACAAAGCATTTTTCTAGTTAGATATGAGAACAACTACATTTATTTTCATGAATTTGCATTTAATGGGAGCTTTCCTGGAATAATATTTTTAGCTTTAAAATTTGCTTTTAATAAAAACCACTGAGATAAGAGAAAATGAAAAATGGGCCAGGTCAGTTCTTCAATATGGCAGTGAATCAAAGATGAAGGAAAAACTTGAAACAACTGAAATGTGGTTCTACAGAAGGATGCTGCGAATATCATGGATCGAGCATGTGAGCAATGAGGAGGTCTTAGAAATGATGGAAACAAAAAGGAAATTAATACTGAGCATCAGGAAGAGACAGCTGAAGTTCCTGGGACATGCAATGAGGAAGGAGGTCTTGGAGAACCTGATAATAACAGGCCAGATAGAGGGAAAAAAGAGAGGGGAAAGCAACGAATAACATATTTCAATGATCTAATCAGGTGGATGATGAAACGAGGGTTGCATGGTGTAACAGGAGAAGGCGTGCTAAGAGCCACCAGGGATAGGGAGACGTGGAACTATGATTGCCTGCAGGGACAGGGCGCATAGAAGAAGAAGAAGAAGAAGAAGAAGAAGAAGAAGAAGAAGAAGAAGAAGAAGAAGAAGAAGAAGAAGAAGTCTGTATTTGGAATCAGTGGAATCTGGACGAGTAATAATTGAGCAGTATAAAATAAAAACTAGAAGATTTAAACAATGAAGTGATGGTTTTCAAAATAGAGTAACTACTGTGGAATATCCATTCTTCAAGAATCTTCAATCACAATTAAAATTAGTATTATGCAATTAAAACTTTTGCCTCATACTAAATAATGTTAATATGACGACTATCAATTCTTATGTTTTGATTAGATATTCCTCGATTTGTCCTGTATATAGCACTTTGAAAATACAGAAAGAAGTAGTCAGTTTACAGGAAAGCATTTTTGTATGATCAGCCGCCATATTGTTAGGGAAATTTGGTTTTCAGAAAAATTGATGGCGGGTCTCACTAACACGCAATCAATTCTTTTCAGAACAACTATTTGCAAAGAACAAACAGTCTTTCGTCGTAAAAGCGGCAAAACGATAAACTTAAAGGGAAAGCAACACTAAATAATCTAACATTAATTGGCAGCTTATTGATCAGCTGAGAAAGCGAACTATTAGAAAATTTTCTAACCGAGAATCTCTAATATAACGTGCAGAAAGGAGAAGAGTTATTTTTTCTCGCTGACATTGTGGAGTGTTAATTGATAATATACAGTTCGCTGTGACAATTGAAAAGTCCAGATTTGGAGCGATACAAAAGACAAGAAGTTTTAATTTTAAAACTGAGTCTCAAAAGTTGATTTTAAAAGTTAATGTCCATAATTAAAAAAGTCTTTTTGATTTGATTTTCGATATAAACCTTCAGTTGTTGCAAATTATTTTGAAAGGTTTAGAATCGAATTTGTATACATATACATATATATGCGCGTGTGTTTGCGCATACACAGACACACACATACAAAAACATGTGTGTGTGTGTGTGTGTGTGTGTGTGTGTGTGTGTGTGTGTGTGTGTGCGTGCGTGCGTGAGTGTGTGTGATAGAATAAAGAAAAAAGAACATCTAAAATTCATCACTTTTATTAAATCTTCTTCAGAGACAAAGAGAAAAATGACAAAACCAAAGAGACAGTTTGTGATTTGGAGTTAATTCTTATTGGTCAGATATGCTTTACATGTATTAAAGCAATAGATAATTTTTAAATGTATGTGCGTGGAATATTTTGGATGGCAAAGTGTATAACAGTGTTTGTATGTATTTGTGTAGAAACGCTTATACACATATATTTTAATGAATATTTAGACTTATTTTACGCTGAAGAGATGTCATAAAATAAATACATTATTCGCGTTATTTCTGCATATAAATACAGGTTATCAAATAAAATTTCCACATTTGTTCTTATAAGGTTTCTGAAAGAACAAAATATAATATAATTAGGTTAGTACATTTAGCAAGATAGAAACCCTTGCTTTTGAGGCTTTTGAAGGGAGCCTGATCTTTTGGGATATATGTTTTTAATTTTACTTGACTTTTTTATTTCTTTAAATATAGAACTCTGTCTATAATTTACTGAACAAAATTTGCAACGGAAAATTCAATTGTTAACTTTTGTACATTAATTACCATCAAGAAAAATTCCATTTGTTTCTGCGATATATATATATATATATATATATATATATATATATATATATATATATATAAAGAGAGAGAGATATAGAGAGAGAGAGAGAGAGAGTCAGATAGTCCAGAAGAATATCCTAAATTAATTGAAAGTTGAATATCGATTCTTGCATGGTGATATCATTAGTCAGTGATATTCAAGAACGTTCTATTCTTAATCAGTTCTAAACCGATAATGTCAATATTAAGAAAATATTTTATTCTTTATTATTGATTAGTTTTCCATTTCCTCCAATATGTATTTTTAAAAAAAGAAAAAAAATTGTCGCAATTTATAATATTTATAATGTAATCATCAAATGAACTAAATTTATGGTTTCTTATGGAATAGTTGCATCGTTACTTTTATGCGTTTTCTTAGAGTGACTGAATGGAATTCGATATTTGAATGTGAATAGATTTATCTTCAATATGACACCTAATTATTAAGTGAGATTGATTTGACCTAAAGGTATTGCTGTATTTTTATTTGGTATTATTAATATAGAGATAATTCTAAAGAAAAATACGCAAAAAATGAATGGATGACAGATGAAATTCTTGACATGATGAGAAGGAAACAAAATATAATGCCAATGTACGACATAGGATATAGTCAGTCAGTCAGTTAAGTGCCATATGTGATACACGCTTTCAGCGATCATGTCTCGAAAAAGACATGACTTACTGGGCAGAAAATTATCCCGCAGTAGGTTGCTATTGCTTTTTGCGGTAGACTGGTTGCCTGCCAAGGCTATAGAACCCAATCTGTCCTGTTATTGAACCCATAACTAGAGGGAAGAGACGGTTTAATACCTTTCCCAAGGGTATTTACACGTAAGTAAATGCAAAGAATTCAAGTAAAATACGAACTCCGCTCCCTGATTTCTCGTTCCGAGCCGAGATCTACTGCACCACAATGCACTCTGTCTAAAAAAATAGTACAACTGCATACAAGCTAAATAGAAATAGCTCAAATGGGTTGAGTGGTGCACAGCGAATGACCAGGTAATAACTAACGCCTGGTTCCAAGAACATCGAAAACCTATATGGACATAGAGAAGCCTAGGAAAAGAAACAAAAAACCAGTCGACTGCATAACTATAAATAAGAAATTCAGGAATGCAATTCATTACAAAACTTATCCAAGTGATGACTGCAGAAGTGATTACCTCCCTGTAATATGTAAGCTTAAAATGAAATACAGAAACTGAAGAAGCCTAAGGCAGCACCCAAATTACAACTGAAGATAAACTAAGTTTCATTAAAGATGACTGAAAAGGAAATTGATGCTGAGCATCAGGAAGAGACAACTGAAGTTCCTGGGACATGCAATGAGGAAGGAGAGCCTGGAGAACCTGATACTGACTGGACAGATAGAAGAAAGGAGAGACAGAGGAAGGCAGCGGATAACATATTTGCAGGGTCTGATCAGGTGGATGACGGAACGGGGGTTGCCAGGAGCAACAGGAACAAACATACTAAGAGCCACAAGGGATAGGGAGACGTGGAGATCCATGGTCGCCTACGTCCTGAAGGGACAGGGCACATAGAAGAAGAAGAAGATAAGGTACTGCGGTTAATTTTATTTCTTTTAATTTTCTTGTATTCTTAAAATTTTCTATTTTTCCTGGAGATAACTACATATTTACCAAACTCTATCTGTGACATATTCGTTGATAATACAAATATGATAGCCTCATCCACATGTAAAAATGGCTAGAAATAATGGAAGCATTATTAATAAAAAATGTAAAAAACCAAAAGACAATAACATCAACTATGAACACGGCCACTATATGCTGACCGTATTTGGAATATAAAATATCCTTATAGCTTTAGATACATATATAAAAGAATCCATACGTTCAGTTAAAAGTAAAAATAACATCATCCTTGATAATGGATAAAGATCTCCAGTAAAGGAAAAAATTATGAGAACACAAAAAATTAAATAAAACTTTCAAAGCAGTTCCTTGTTTGTCGTTTTTAATGAAACTTATATATATATATATATATATATATATATATATATATATATATATTGCAAATCGCCTGAAGACACCACTCATGGTAGAAAACTAGGTCGCGTACTAACTCGTTTACAAATGAAGATATATTCAAAAGTTCTACAATATAATTATATTGAACACTTTAATACAAATGTGTACTGGTCTAATTTTATTATGACCAAAAACTAAGTAATTAAACAATATATATATATATATATATATATATATATATATATATATATATATTAGGTTTGTTAATATTCACAATATCAAGTGTCCTGTGCGGGTTTTATAACATATTACATTGAGGATAATGTATGTAATGATATATGTAACAACAATTATAATATACATGTGTTTACGCGTGTGTCAATCTAAGCGTGTATTAAGGCATCTTCGTAATTAGTGGGTGAGTATCTCTACTAATTATGTAACTTAGTACGTTTTTGTTTACTGTTACATTGCTTCTTCAAGCACTGAAACTATAATCATTATCTTCAAAATAACTGAATTACTTCCTAGCATTTTTTGCAATTGATACCATGAGGCAAATGTGTTAATTACATCCTCCAGTTTTCTTCAAATAACCAAGATTTCCATTCTTTTACGAATTATATCATTACTTACGGGTTTGTTCAACCACGATATTCCATGTTAGGTGTGAATAAGCAAATTCCATTTCTAATAACACAAAATCTCATCCGATTATCTCCGTTTTTTGACCCCATGTCGTGCAGAAGTAACCTATTTATAATGACTTCCACGATGCACAAATTAACTTTAGCTGACTCTGTAAGCCGTACAAAGGTATTTAATGGCGTCTTGTGAGAGAAATTGACCGGTATAATGAACATTTTTTGTTTTTTAAATATTACTAGCAGTATAGCCCGGCGTTGCTAGGGTGTAATAAAAGCTTTAAAACTAATCCATGGTTCTGGAGCTCAGACTCAGCCTAAAGAATATTTGTGTGAAGTTTGGTGAGAATAGGATAAAAATTGTGTATTTGTATAGAGGACATGCAGACAGATAAACAGACACACGCAAACATCTTGCCTTTTATATATATATATATATATATATATATATATATATATATATATATATATATATAATTAATGCAGGTTTCATTGAATAATATAGACAAGTTTTGTCTATTAATTTTGTGTAGGATCCGTTCATACCGTCTGATATACTTGATGGTGATGTCGTTGAAAGACAACAAAAAGTCGCAGTAATTGTTGATTTTTTTATCAGGTCTAAGCTTTCGGCTCACATAAGCCATTATCAAAGAGTAAATATTAACACACAGTAAACACACACACACACACACACACACACACACACACATATATATATATATATATTATCGATTTTCTGCACTATTGCAAGAACTGCAACCTTGAAACTTCTGAATATCGTTTCTGATGTCTTTGTCTATGAGTGTATCAAATTTGATTAAAATCGGACTACTCCTTTTATAACCCGATTTTTTCGATTATCGATTTTCGATATTTATCGGGGGTACCTCGACACAAAACCTAGCTAAGAACACTCACAGACGCTTATAGTACAACTGTGTAAATTTTCAAGAAAATCGGTTCAGCCGTTTCGGAGTCTATAGGTAACGGATACACACACACACACACACACAGACAAAGTTCCATTTATAAATAAGTTTGGATGGGTGTCATAAACGGGGTGATTGTGGAGATAAACTCCCTCCCTTTATTAATCCTTCTGTGGCATATATCTCTAATAGTCAGTGACAACTAAGTCTAGCTCCAAGCCTCATAACCAACTGCTTAAAATAGATATGGACTGGAGAGCTCATGAAGGCAGTCATCCATCTAAGGGAATGAAAACAGATTTTAAACCTCCGTCCCCTTGCAGTCATTTCCAAGTACGGAAGAGGCTAGGGTTAAGTAAATATAACTAAGTCCATACAGAAAACTTGGAACTCCGAAGGAGGTTAGTTGTCAATACTGACCCCTGTGGTTCAATCACAAGTCTACATTCAAAATAGAAAACTTAAAAGACTGTACAAATTTGGCTAACCACGTGTGGAAATTGAAATCAAAATATGGAAAAGACCTAGACATAACGTGGAGTTTAGTAAAAACAGCCAAGCCTTACAACGGTGGCAAGATATATAGTCTGTGCCAGGAAGAAAAGTTAGCGGTTATGCTATTCCCAAACAAAAATGAACTATTGAATGAAAGAACAGAAATTATGATTAAGTGTAACCATACAAAAAATACCTATTAGGTTCATAAAACCATGGACGAAAACGTTATAATTTCTTGTAATTTTAAAAAATTGGGCGTTCAAAACCTCCCCGTCACGTGAGTGTTCAAAAAAACCACCGTTACATGAGGGTTCTTAAAAAACGGTTAACGGTAAAATCAGTTATTGCAAATGCCTAAACCTAAAGACACCACATGGTAGAAACCTAGGTCGCGTAATAACTCGTTTACAAATATATATATATATATATATATATATATATATATATATATATATATATCCGAGTGAATACAAAACGAAGAAAGAATTCTTACAACATCCAAAACATTACTTTAAAACAGTGCCTTACAACATCCAAAACATTACTTTAAAACAGTGCTCGATATATAATATATAGAGCTGTGAATATTTATTATAAAATATATTTTAGAACATCTACATAATTTTTCTATATATATCCACGACAAAGGTACATTTGTTTCGACATTGAAACTTCAATGTCTCATCAGGCGGTATGTAAAGGAATGGAAAGCCTCTTTTCTTATATTTGGTCAGTTGTGTTTGGGCGAGGCCGTCGCTATAACCAGGCCTATTCTATGATTAAAGTTGACTTGCTGACGTCACACTTAGTAGTGTTGTTTTACTACCCGGCGTCCGTTAGCGTTAACTTATTTTCAGAACCAAATTGCAAAGGGGAATATAATACACCGAAAGTTCATTGTTTTTCGTTTCCAAAAAATAAGCATTTATTTGATAAATGGAAACATGCCATTAAAAGGGAGAATTTTACCCCAAGTCCATTTAGCAAAGTGAGTAGTTAAAATTTTATCACCATTTATTTCAACAGTCGCGGCTAAAATCAAAATTTGCTAAAAAATTAGTTTTGCCGTAGCACAAGAAAGAAAGCACTTTGTTTATAATATATCTTTTAAATTAATATAATAAAATAAGATATTATTTTTATTTCTTTGAATAAAATTGAAATAAAAATTATCTTAAAAAATATCTGAATTAAAAAAAATAAAATTCATGGCTATTCGTTCGTAAGTTTTTTTTTTCGAAATGTTTTAAAACTTAAACTGAAGCCGAAAAAAGTTGTTAAACATTATATTTTCTAAGAATATTTGAATTAATATTTTATTGATATTTTATTTCAGAAAATAATGTTTTCTTTTCAATGAGATGTTTTAAAAAATTCTTAGGAATAGAAAGTAAAATCTTACTTAACTTTTCTATACTTGCAACTTTATGAATCGTTTTTAAACATGAAAAAATATTCCTGAATTAAATTTTTTTATTCTTTTTTATGTATTAACAAAAACTACAAAATTTATTTTTTAGTCAATTTTAAAAGAATTTGTTTTATTTTTAAGGTTTTTTATTTGAAAACTCCGTGAAATTATTTCTTGCAAAAGTCAAGAAATCACTATTACCGAAAATTAAAACATGAAAATGATGTTTTAAACTTTGTTTAAAACTATTATTTCTGAATAATTTTTGAATTTATTTGAAACATACAGGCCTAAATCACACCACACTTGAATTTTAAAACCTAATTTTTAAAATATTTAATTTTTAGAAAATATTTAGAACAAAATGAACACCCTCAAAAAATATTTTCTAAACATTTTTTTCCTATTTGTGATAATTTGAAGTTAATTATCGATATTAATCCATAGAAAAAATTGGAAATAAAACAATTAGAATTTTAACTGAAGAATAAATCTTTTATAGTTGGTTTAGGGATTTTTAATCCTTAAAAAAATTAATTAATAAGTAAAACATTAACCAAAAAAGAGTTTTGCAAAAAAAATGATTTTTTTTATAAACAGTTTAACATCATAAATGAAATAGAAACATTAATTTTTACTTTTTTTTTCATTTTTTACAATTAAAATATTTTAAAAATGTAATTGAATTACCAAATATCCTAGGATTTTTAGGTGTATTTTTTTTAAAGGTAAAAATTTATCTTTTTATTTCATCCAGTAGGATTAACAATGGATTCAATCAAAATATTTCAAAATATTATTTTAAAATTCGAACTCCGTTGTTTTTTAGCAGAATTTCCCTAAAGACAATTTGTTGATATTAATAAATCTATTGGATTAAAAGTTCTCAAGACGTTTTTAAAAAATCTATTTCAGATTTAGCTATCCTATGATTAATTCGTTCGATTCATAATTATTCATTGCTGTTATGCCGTTAAAAAAAATGAAATGTTATAGTTGTAAAAGTTTAGTATCAGGAAGAGTTGATATGCTTCCTGATATAAACAGTTATTTTCAAGGAATTAATAGAGGTTCTCTGTTATATCCCAATTATGTAACAACAAATTTAGTACTATACAATTATATTGTTATTAATAAACTTGTAAAGAATCCTTCTTTTCTTCATTCAATGAATCAAAGAAAATTGTCTATGTACATAACATTGGATGTTTTGGCTAATGATGAACTTCTTTTTCATGTTGACTCATGTGGTGAAGGTCACAGCATTGAAAAAATGATTATCTGAACCTCTTTTAATGCATTATTAAATATTTTTTGTAGCAAGGAAAATAATATTACTTGTAAGAAGTTAAGTAAAAAAAGAAAACTTCAAACATTCAGCTGAATTTTGAGACATAAAAAACTTTTATAAGTTTGATTTTAAAAAAAAACAGTAACTTAAACTTATTTAGTTTGAATTAATTTGCTTGAATTTAAATTGTTGCATTTTTAAATATTTTAATTAATTTGCTTATTTATTGTTGCTTCTTGTTTGTTCCTAAATTCTAATGGTTTCTTGATTGCTGTATTTGAGTGATTCTGATTTAAAAATTCTTGCAATTGAAACAAAAGTGGTTGTGATTTTTCGTAATTAAATTAAAAATATGAAAATTTAAGCAGTGTTTGTTAAATTTTTAGAATTTAGACTAATAAACGAAAAGTTTTGTCTTTAAAACTGTGTTTACTGTTTACAAACACGACCGACAGTCAGTAGTCAACAATGATGTTTATATTTTCTTATTGTTTTCTTAATTTTATTTAAAATTAATAAAACCAGCATAAATCAAAACATGTGTCTTTCTTTTTTTTTTCTTGTTACATTTTAAAAAGTTTTAAAATCTTTATTAAAAAATAACGTCTTTATGATTATCAACATTGTCATGAAGACGGCTAACGCTACGGCTACGATTCATGACACTACTACCGTGACGTCACATTTCATTTGCTTAGGCCTTGGTTAATATATAGGAGGTCTTGGTTTGGGTGTTGGTGGGGGTTAGTGATAGGGGAACAAGTCTCTGACCGTTGGAATTTTGGAGAGGTTGAAGTTAAAATGGTTGATTAATGTTAGTTCTTTGATTTCTAGACATATTTAACCTTAGCCGTTATCATGTAAGTTTTATTATCCTGTGACTAAACTATATCCTTTGGATTTCTTAGAGGAACCAGTAGAGGGTGGAGCCGAATATTTTTGTATTTAAGCAGGGTCTTTATAATTAATGTAAATTTGTATATTTAATCATAACTTTGGATTTAGGAAATATATTCTTCCTATTAAATTTATAATTTTTAATTATTAATTAGATCGCAGTTTGGAAACCGTTTTTTTTTTTTATTAAATTTTTAAATTTAAATTTCTATTCTTATACTTAGTCACTTGTGTATGTAATGTTGACGGGGGAGGGTTTTAGTGATACAGAAACAAGTGCTGCTAATTGATCTTTAGAATTTTGAGGAGGGTGGTATGGGTGTGGGTAGAGAGTATGTGGGTAGTGATTATGTTTGATTAATGAGTGTCTTTGAATTCTAGACAGATTTACTATTAATAGCTAGAATGTACGTTTTATTTATATATATCTTGTGACTAGACTATATCCTTTAGGATTTCTTAGAGAAACAGGTTAGGGGTGGGATGCGTATTCAGTACAGTATATGTTTTGTATTTAAGTAGGGTTTTTGTAAATAATCTAAATTTGTATATTTAATCATAATTTTGGATTTAGGAAGTCGATTTTTTCAATTAAATTCTAAATCTTAGATCACCGTTTAGAACCCAATTTTTTCTATTAAATTTCAAATTTGAATTATATCACCGTTTGTGGTAAAATTTAATGTAAGAGGTAAATTTTAATGTTAGGGTTATTTAGGTACTAGATAAACGTAGGTAATAAGTGCGTAATAAGTAAAATTTAATGTAGGAGGAAAGTAGAATGTTTGTATTTGAGATAATAGGTGAATAGGTAATAGGTGTGTTTGTATTTAAGGTAATAGTTGAAGTTTTGTGTGATGGCTATTAAACCTTACTTTAAAATTTAGTAAATCGATTTCTTCTATAAAATTATTAATTTTTTAGAGAAAATTTTTTAATTTAATTATGAATATTAAACCTTACTTTAGAATTTAGTAATTCGATTTTTTCTATAGAATTTTTTTAAAAAATCTTTTTGAAAAAATTTTTTCCTTTGGGGTCATAGCTCTGGCTATTTTTTTTTTTTAATCGTGTCACCCCAAGCATGGCATTCCACTGCCACTATAGCGCATGGGATTACATAGAGGGACTGGGTATAGGTAATGTCAGAAGGAGGGTGATAGACGACTTAGGATGTACATAGGGAGAGAGTAGGTGTGAGTGTGTTAGGAGGTGTCTATTGACCTTACATTTAAACTCCTGGAGGTTGTAGCCGTCGGGGAAGCAAGCATGCTGTAGGGAATTCCACAGGCGGGAAGTGCGAGGAAAGAAGCTGTTGGAATAGAAATTGCGGTTGCATTTCATCGGTTTCACTGTAAAAGGGTGGGACCTAGTTGCCAATCTAGTACCTCGTGCAAATTCACATCTGGGAGGCACCAGTGATTTAAGTTCGTTAGAGCAGAAACCATGAAAGTATTTATAGAAGAGGCACAGGGAAGCCACGTCACGCCGGTGAAAGAGATATTGCAGGCGGTCAGCCAAGTCGGTATCAATCATATTACAGATTCTTCGCTGTATTTTGTCAAGAATCCCGAGGAGAATAGAAGGGGCACCCGACCAGATGTGGCAGCAGTACTCAATACACAGGCAGATGGTGGATTTATATAACTGCAGGATAGACTCAGGCGGAAAGAATTTCCGTGCCCTGCATAGAGAGCCGACTTTCATAGTTGCGGATTTAGCAATGGATTTGACGTAGTCGTTCCACTTGAGGTCCGCTGAGAGTGTCAGGCCAAGCAGGCGTAGTGATTTACTCTCTGGGAGGCAAGCCTGTTCCATGCTAATGGGAGGGAGGTGCGGTTGTCTGTGGTGGTTAATTGACAGCAGCTTCGTTTTGGAAGAATTGAATTTGTAGTATTTTTTAGCATGATTGTAATGTTTGTTCTCTAATGTGCTTGCAGTTTACTGTGGTTTCATGCCTCTGGTTTAAAAACTTGTTACTATTCATAAATTTAAGGATTTCGTTTTTTTTTTTTAATACAGAGGAAACATGGTTCCTTTATAGATTTAGCTGTTTTTGCTTGTTTAAGGATTTTCCATTTAACTTTAGGCGTTCTATTTTCGTCTTTTAACTTCCAAAAGTATTTGGAGAGAGATGTCATGTTTTGTTTTTTCTTTGTTATTGAAGAATGAGAGGTGATTGTAAAATCGCTTTTTAAATACGTTCATGGTATTTCCGATATACATTTTTTCATCCTTAGGATTCTCCATGGATGAAACCGAACACATATATATCAGGGATTTCGTTAGACATTTATTGGTCATGGGGCATTAGTTAGGGCTTCTACAGTTACAGAGGTTGTTATTATGGGGCGGATTGGTATTAGTGTTGGAATTATTTTTTCTAGTTCTATCAACCAAGGTTGATAGAACTAGAAAAGGTTGATAGAACTAGAAAATTAATTCATAAAGTCTTAAAATCCTTTGGTCTGAACGTAGTAATTAACCCCAATATCAAGCAAATAGACTTCTTAGACATAACATTAGACTTAGTATCGAATACTGTCCAACCTTACATGAAAAACAATGCAAACCCAATATATATAAACCCCAACTCTAATCACCCACCATCCATTATCAAACATATCCCATCATCGGTAGAACGCCACATTAACACACACTCATCCAGTAAAGAAATATTTGATAAACACAAGGTAATCTACGTTAAAATCCTTAAAGATAGCGAATATCAATCATCAAAAATTAGCTTTGTGGAAAAATTCAGGAGTTCAAAAAGTAAAAATAGAAGCCGGAAAATCATATGGTATAACGCACTTTTTAATCAATCAGTTAACTTCAAGCTAGGACTCTGCTTAAATACAAAAATATTCGGCTCCACCCTATACTGGCTCCTCTAAGAAATCCAAAGGATATAGTCTAGTCACAGGATAATAAAACTAACATGATAACGGCTATGGTTAAATATGTCTAGAAATCAAAGGACTCTCATTAATCAACCTCTCCAAAATTCCAACGGTCAGAGACTTGTTCCCCTATCACTAACCCCCACCAACACCCAAACACAACTGACCAAATATAAGAAAAGAGGCTTTCCTTTACATACCGCCTGATGAGACATTGAAGTTTCAATGTCGAAATAAATGTACCTTTGTCGTGGATATATATAGAAAAATTATGAAGATGTAGATGTTCAAATATATTTTATAATATATATATCTTTATATATATATAGTGATGTCTTGTAATGTTTCATATTAAATAGATCTTTTTGGATTATCCTTGATTTCTATTTGACCTAAACATTTTATGAATATTCTGGTAAAATATTTATACTGAATGAAACGGGGTCTCATGAAATGAACTAACTACTTCATTGAAATAAATTATAATTTATAATCACTTTAAATGATGTGTTGAGTTTTCTAAAGATTTTACTAAAGATAGTTTGAACTAATAAAAATATTGCGGATTAAAAAGAAATCGATTAACTTTTTAGAAATATATATATATATATATATATATATATATATATATATATATATATATATATATTAGCGTCTGCCACGGGTCTTGGAGGATCATGCCCTGAAGGTGGGCATACAAAGAACAACAACCAAACTTTTGGTAAGTTTATCTAACGCTTCCAGTTTTCTGATGAAACAGTCTAACTTCATCTGCGCCGTATAGGGAAGGCGTACAAGTTGAGCAAATCGGTATCGCACACATTGTCGGGGATCGACAAACAATGAATGACAGCTTGATTCTCGTTGCTTTCTAGGCACCCCAACTTACTCATACTAGATTAAGGGCTCATCAGTGACAAATAGTGGTTACTGTATAGCACTTTCAAGCGTGCCAGACATTGGTTATCACAATTGAACACTGTACCTCAGACCACATGAACACCTCACGCAACATTATGGTCTATATCTGGTGGGCTTGTCAACAAGTATTTTATTGTGAGCTGCTAGCAAAGGGACAAATTATCACTGCTGATCTGTACACTCAGTGGTTAGACCGTGGGCAACAGGCACTGAAACAGAATGAAACAGCATGGGTCAATAGCAAAGTGATACAGGCATAATATGGCGTTGGTTGTAAGGCATACCATACGGCAACTTAGTTGGGAGACTCTGGGCCATTCATTTTGCTCCCGGTACTTGCGACAATAGAATAACATGTCTTCCATTACATGAACAATGACCCTCGTGGGAAAACCTTCGCAAATGAGGCAGACTTGGGGCAGGCACATACAGTGTCTGTATGCTGACGGGGATTGCTTTGAGAACTAACGGTATGCCTAATCTGTATACATCACTTTTGTTTTCAAATAAATAAACACAGGCAAGTACTTTTGATTACCTTGTAATAATAATTATAATAATAATAAGTTGACTAACAAAAATTGTTAATAACTTGATTGACAAGCGCTTGGAGATCAATCGCCCTGATATACTTGTGCACAAGAGCAAGCATAAATATGATATGACAGAGCGAGCAAACATACTGACATATGATGACCTGGAAGTGTAAATCAGACAAATATATCAAGCAGCAAATTCAAATTGACCCTTTTATATATATATATATATATATATATGCCGATTTAAAAAAAAACACGAGAGCATTTTTTTCTTTAGGTCTCCTCTTTCGGTCAACACTTAGTCGGAAAAAAATAATTTACGAATAAAAGAAAAATAATTCCAAGTGAGTGTATAATGTAAAAATAGTATCCAAGAGCCTAAAAGACTGATGGAGTGAATGAAATACGCCTCCAGTTTGCACAGATCTGGTTGATATAATTTAATGCGACCAGTTCAAGTAAATGATGACCGGACTGGGTTCTGTGCAAAACTGTGAAATAATTTTTCACATATTACTTCGCGATGTCTATGTTATCAAGCAAACGCTGGCCTGGCTAATGGCAGAATCATACGCCGACTGGGATACACTCAAAGAGTAACTCAAACTACCCAGTTTTATACTGGCAAAAATCTGCTAATTCGGTTTTCCAGTCGATGATCGGTTCGTTCTATGTTTTTAGCTTCACACTGACATTAAAAATTTTACACGATTGAACTATTTTGAAAATAGAACAAATCATCTTTGACAAATGAACGAAACACGGAATTTGTCTCCAAAACAACAGACAGCCTGGCAGTAGAAAAATCTGATATGACACAAGCCGACAAATGGAACAACGGCTGGAATAAAAACTACCGGTTCTTTGATGTGTTTAACCTTACGCTTACCCGGGCGTTTAATGACATTCATAAAATATCCAATATCAAAAAAGTTCAATTAATATTCTCCAATTCTTGATCGAGTTTACAAAGAGAATTAAATCATCAATGCGCGATGGACCAAAGTAGAAATCAGGTTTATTTTACGAAAACTAAAAATAAAAGAATTCCAGTTGATGCATAGACATGAGAACATCAATCAGTCAGTTAAGTGCCATATGTGAAACACGCTTGGGCGATCATGTCTCGAAAGAGGCATGGCTGACTGGGCAGAAAATTATCCCGCAGTAGGTTGCCATTGCTTTCCGCGGTAGACTGGTTGCCAGCCAAGGCTACAGAACCCAATCTGTCCTGTTATTTAACCCATAACTGGAAGGAAGAGACGGATTAATACCTTTTCCCAAGGGTATTTGCGTGTAAGTGAATGCAATGAATTCAACTGGAATTCGAACTCGGCTAACCGATTTCTCGTTCCGAGCCGACATCCACTGCACCACAACGCACATCATAGAGAACATAGGCTTCCGATAAACTTTGTTAATGAACAAACCACCCTTAAACTCATCCAGTACGTCCAAAAAAAAGCATAGCGCATCTGTTTTCCACTTTCATATTAAACTGAAGGGATGAATGAATAGAATTGAGTTGAGTATAAAAAGCCACAGCATCAGTGATAAAGTCAAAATTAGAGAAAGTAACATCAATATAACGTAGATATACGTGGGGCTTTCAATATTTTTCGAATAAAAGGTTTTATAAAAAAACAACAAAAATATTCGCAAATAACGGACGCAGGAGAGACTGTTCATTGAAACCCCATCAACTTGAGTATACATAATATTATTAAAGCTAAATTCTCCCTCTCTCTGTGCTGAATACATAAACTCTAAAAACAAAATTCTGGACCCAGAAATACAGAATTCAGATGACCTCTATAAAGAACGCCAGTACAGATTTGTAAAGTGACCCGAAGGGGGATATTTGTGTACAAACTAACAATAATAATAATAATAAACAATGAAGTTGATTTCAGAATACAAGTCGGAGTCTCTAAATTAGAAGACCAAAATGAGTTGGAAACAATAAGTAAAAAATAGATCAGAGGCTGGCCGAAGCAATTCAACCAACCATTTGGCTAATTGATGTCGTACAGAGTGTCATGTAAAAGGATAAATGCCGACGCATGTGAATGAACACTTATCGCCAGTAAAAGAATAATACAAGAAAAATCGGTTATTTCACAGGTGATCAAGTGACTAACCAATAACCCATAAAAGCACCAAACAGAAGTCTGGGAATGTTATTGATCGTTTATCGAATAATCGATTGAGCAAATAGCGAGTAATCGGAGTTCGGCGAAAAACGAATCTATGGAGTAACCCAGTCAGTCATGCCTCTTTCGAGACATGATCGCCCAAGCTTGTTTCACATATGGCACTTAACTGACTGATTGATGTTCTCGGGTCTATACATCAACTGGAATTCTTTTATTTTTAGTTTTCGTAAAATAAACCTGTAAATAGCGAGTAATCGAAGTTCGGCGAAAAACGAATCTATGGAGTAACCCAACTGTGAATCTACCGTGGATCAATCGTATTACGAGTAACTAAACTGAATATACAACCGTGTGATACCAACATATCAGTAACCTTGTAGTTTACAACACAATCAAGGAGATTACAACACAGAAGTTCTGTATACTCACTTGGAATTATTTATTTTTTCTTCGTAAATTATTTTACCAATAAATATATTTTAATCGTGTTTTATAGTTTTCCTTCTTATCTATTTTTTCGTAAATGTGATTTGTTCTTTTTTGTCATAATTGTCGCCAATGTTTTTCTTCCGGCAAAGTTTTACCCTAAAAGAATCCTAGAGAAAAAATCTTCGTGCTTTTTTTTCATCAGTATTTATGATCTGTGGTATTACGTCCTTGCGGAATATATATATAAGGTAACCAAAAAGTTATGTCCGTTTTTTGATTAGTCATTGAATGAAATTGAAATATATACAAAATGCGTGTA
Organism: Ascarosepion bandense; assembly: GCA_037127315.1. Classification (NCBI taxonomy): domain Eukaryota; kingdom Metazoa; phylum Mollusca; class Cephalopoda; order Sepiida; family Sepiidae; genus Ascarosepion; species Ascarosepion bandense. Next base: position 922,750 of record JBBBDQ010001157.1, read on the forward strand.
GCAATTGTTTTCAAATTCGGACGGCCGGAAGTAGGAACATCAGACGTTATAAAAAACACGCGCTCCGTGATTGGCCATCAGATATAAGCCGGACAACTGTGAGAAAGATGGAAGTGTCTGATCTCGTTCGGTGCTGTTTACGACTTCAAAGTGGGCTTACCAGCAGCTGCATTAAGTCGCAGCATATGTCAAGCGTTTGGGGATAATGCTGTGGATGAACGTACTGCAAGGCGTTGGTTTCGAAAATTCAAGTCGGGAGATTTGTCTCTCCATGATGAGCCTCGCAGTGGACGACCATAGGTCTTGAATGACGGAGTCCTGAAGATGGCCATTGAAGAGGACAGTAGTATAACGTGTGCTGAACTTGCAAGATAGTTCAACGCTTCCGATGAAACAGTTAGACTTCACCTGCACCGCTTAGGCAGGACGTACAAACTGAGCAAGTGGATTCCGCAAAAGCTGTTGGAGGTCTACAAGGGACAACGAGTTGCAGCCTTCGTATTGCTGCTTTGTCGCCCCAGTAATGCATCCTTATTCACTCGAGTGCTTACCAGTGATGAAAAGTGGGTATACCGCAAGACCGCCTATGCACCCACGCAAGATTATGCTTTGTGTCTAGTAGACAGGTCGCCAAGTGGTTCATTATAAACTGCTACTAACAGGCCAAACGGTCACTGGAGACCTATACTCGCAGCAATTGAAACGTGTGCAACAGACATTGCGCCAGAAGGAGCCAGCACTGGTGAATTGCCAAGGTGGGCTTTTCCTCAATGACAACGCAAGGTCGCATGTCGCGCGAATTGTCAGGGATACCATACAGCAACTTGGGTGGGAGACTTACTGCCATACACCTTATTCACCTGACCTTGGGCCATCCGATTACCACCTCTTCCACTCCCTGGATAATCATCTTCGTTGGAAATCCTTCACCAATGAAGCAGACTTGCGCAAAGCCCTCACGGACTTCTTTGAGTAAAAACCTCCCGAGTTCTACCGCAAGGACATTGAACAGCTGGAGACACGTTGGCAGAAGGTGCTGGATGCCGATGGTGATTACTTCGAAGACGAAATATAAGTTACACATACTGTGAAGCGTTTTCATTGGTTATATATATATATATATATATATATATATATATATGTGTGTGTGTGTGTGTGTGTGTGTGTGTGTGTGTGTGTGTGTGTGTGTGTGTGTGTATTTAGGCAGCAAGTCTTTGGTATGTCATATTAAATAAATTGCAAACATTGCGTCTGTTTATTTTTACTAAAATCTGTTCGTATTCATGAATAATCTGTCGCGTATTATAATTGAAAGATGTACGAAATGCGCTGTAACTTTGACAGTTGATTTTATTGTCAAAGAAAGCTAACATGAAATAAAAAGTAATGTATTTGAAACAGGTGCTTACTATTTGCTAATGAGACATTCTATTGACAATCCAAGGCGTGTTCGCTTATTGGCACCGGGTATTGCCTCCTGTTAACATAACGGCGAAATAACACATTATTAAGTAGGAGAGGCCAGGATGCGCGGCCGATAAAGTTACATCATATTTTGTATTTCAAAGTAAATATCTAAGCCCTCAGAGATGCACGCACGTATCTAAAAAGCATATAAATAAGTGGCCACATGTAAACAAGTCAAATTCAGGATAAGCCGATTGCTAACTTTGACATTTTTTGCGCTTTAAGTCAACAATCACTTGGATTAACATACACCAGCTGCTCCAGCCCAGCAAGTCTTCGGATATGAATGTGACATTTCTATATCGAACTAAGTTAAAAAAAATGAAATGGGAAAAAGAATTAAAAAGTATTTGTGCACAAAATCAAAATTTATGGATTTTTTGTTTTGTCTTTTGTTTTTTTGGGGGGTTTTTTAATAGTTTTTAGACTAACCACCTATTAAAACAGAAATATTGCAAAACTTTAATATTTCCAAAAAAATTTAACAGAATGGATTTATGAAAGGGAGTTGATGATTAAAGTTTTTGCAATAACTGTTTTTCGGGATTTTTTTAAATATAGTTTTTAGATTAACCATCTTTTAAAACAGGAATACTGCAAAACTTTAATATTTTCAAGAAAACTTTTAACATAATGGATTTATGAAAGGGAGACGATGATTAAAGTTTTTACAATAACTGTTTTTCTTTGGCGATAGTCTTTCTGTAGCGAACGGATTTTTCCCATAACTTTTCATAGTTTTACCGCCCTGTTTCAATCTCAGTCTAACTATTTCTTCTAATAATATGTTGCTTTGTAAAATAAGTAATCATAGCTCTCTGCCTATTTCTTTTCTTCATTATCTATGAATTGCCATGACGTTTAACAAAAAATAGTGGTTTTCCGTTGCTTTCTCTTGGGTTTTGGATTCAGGGTTGTCTTTATCTTAGACTGACTCCCATCCAAGTCCAGAGAGTACAGTATACTCTACTATTTAATCTATAGCAGAAGATAAAGAAGAAATGAGATGGAAAAAGGGGTGCAAACGGAACATAAAATGAAAGAGAATAATTTATGGATAAGGATTAAAAAAATAAATTTATTAGTTAGCCCTATTATTTCTGAAAAGGAAAAAGAAGAGGAAAGAACTGTAAGATGCATTCTTTCACTGGGTCAAAACTAATATTTTGTGGATAGACAAATTAATTGGAGATACGAAGCAAGATTCCATACTGAACAGTATCTTGTTCATGATTAAAAAAATAATAATGTGGAATAATTACCCACAGACAGGTATTTAAATAGGTTAAGCAAAAATTAACACTTGAAAAGGGTGTAATTTGTAACAGAGACGTAGTCGCTCCACCAGTAACACAAGTTAGCAAAATATAAAATAAAAAAATAAAAATAAAAATAAAAAGCATACATTATTATTGGAAGTATATCGTATTTCTTAAATAAGACATATTTGTCAGGATCAATGATTTTCACAAGTCCCATAAAAAGAAAAAAAAGCAGAATGTTGCAGTACTTTTTAATTGGTCTATAAATAGGCGAATTAGCTACTTGCAAAAATGAGAGATTTTCTGGTAAAAAGAAAAAAGGAACCCCATCCTACAAAATACTTCAGATTTAATTTTTCGCTTGATAACGAACAGATAGTCTACAAAATATTAGGATTAGGTCTCTCATCCACTTCACCCTCTCCCTCACTGACAAATAGTCGGCAGAATTTTTTGAGGGTCATAAAAAAATCAATGCAGACCATATGCACTGTGGTACATTTCATTGCAAGAAAATTTTTCTCATGGTGAAAAGACTGTTGATTTGACTTTCAGCAAGAAATAGAAACAGTGTGGCTTTGATGTATTTGTCTGAAAACAACCGTGAAGATTAATGCAGTAACACAACAATGAGTCGTTCAAACATCAGTTTAAGTCCCATGATTTTGTGACAACGATACAAGGCTAGAATTTGAACACTTACTAACTTCTCTTCTCGCACCAATATTCGTTACGCTCTCTGCATATATTTTAATTCGGACGCCAAGGAAGTCAGATGTGTGTCTATGAATTGTCAAGTGTCCAGGTCGTATAATTGATTTACACGACCGAAAACAAAAATTTACAAAAATTCCTTTTTTTCTTCTTTACCAAATCTTTTTTGCGAATTTGGTGCCTAAATTAAGTCGGCCCGTTGTCTTTAAATTAGAGATGAGCGCATGTAATCGAAAACCCATTTGCTCTTGAACTTTCGTCTAATTAAGTACCCGATGTTTTGAGCTTTGTAATAATTCCTTTTTTTTTTGCAACGTGTAAAACTTAATTACTTTTTTAATGAATTTTAACCGCACCCATTAGACACATTTATTGTTAAATTAAATCTTTCAAATATAGATATTACTGTATTTGTGTCATAATATTTTCGAATAATTGGTTTCATACCTATGTTTAATTTTTTATCTATTCAAAAGACTGACATGAGAGTGGGTAGAAGTTCTCACTGTCTTTCGTGACATGCATCTCAAATCGCCACTTTCTTTTTCCTCTTTTGATAAGAAAAAGGCAGTGGAGTAAAGCGGAGTTTAGAAATCGTAAAATACATAGAGCGAAATTAGTTAAGAGCGCTACCATCCTGATCTGAAAAAAAAAATTAATACTTCTCAGAGAAAATTGACCTTGCAAGATCTCAAACGAAGACATACTATAAAATAAAATACGAACCTTGAAGCACAGCCATTCAAAATTGCACCATCTCGAATAAGTCATGAAACACACCAGTGAAAAAATCCTTGCAACGATGCTTTAGACCTTGTAATAAGAAAGTGTTGTCTAGAAATTCATTAAAAACCACAGATAGGGTACTGTGGTCAAGTTTTTCTGTGTATATTTCTGAGATTAGCTATTGCAATTATTTACATTTTTCGGGCTGTTGTCCTCATTTTTGTTTCCATATTGCACACTCCGATCTTTTTCAAATGATTGGAATTTTGAATTGAATCTTTATTTCGATCACTGGGGTAGATTGTTCTCGTCCCATGAGTCATGCCACTTCTGGATATATTAGTTATTTAACTAACAGCTGAAGTTTTTTTTAATGGATATCGGCTCGGAACGAGAAAACAGGGAGCCAAGTTCGAATTCCATTTGAATTCGTTGCATTCACTTACGCTCAAATACCATTTTGCAAATATTAATAGTCCAGCATCTCTCTAACATCCCTTCATAGAATCTCGTTCCGTTGACTTCCCTCTTCCCTTCTGTTATCAATACGTTCTATGAGTCTCAAATTTTTCACGCCTTTTCTTGTTATGTTCAAGAAATTTGAGCTGTCCTTTATTATTATTATTATTATTATTATTATTATTATTATTTGCACTGGATCCTTTCAAGACGTTGGTGATGATGTCTCATCACAACTTAGCAGCATTTCTCCGTTTGTCAAGTCCTTCCTCTTCACATAACGACGAGAAAAGAGGGTTTGTCACAGGACATATCGAAGGCAAGAGAGAAAGAGCGCCTAACTTACGTAAAGTGCTAGAAAATGGAATGAGAGCAATAAGAGAAAAATAATGCTAAGAACTATAAAGGAGAAGAGGTTGTGGAGATCTATGATCGTTCACATTGTGAAGTGACACGGTACAACTACAAAGCCTGTTACCATAGATCTCAACTTCTGGTGTGTGTGCTTTTTTTAATGCAGAACTGTTAGTTCCACTTCTGAGGATCTTCTTTGGCATATCCGAATTCCCATCATCATTCGTCTTGACGTTTGAGAACATTATTAAATAAAACTTAATAAACACCGTGTTTAACCGTATGTAACTGAAATTGTAGGAGGCGGATAAAAGAGTTATATTAAATTTATGTAAGTCTTATGTTTAAATTTATGAGCATAAGAACAGCATAAAAGAGCAAAAATTAAGAGTCAGGGAGAGACATGAAACATTGGACATCATAGTGTTTTTCAGAGTCGGAAAAAAAATCAAAGCTGTTTTAATGACACAACTGAAATTTCTTTGATTCATCATTAGGAAAGACTCCTCAGAAATTTTAGTACTCACAAGACGTATTGACGGAAAAATATAAAACTTAATTAATTTGTATGAATAGACGGCAGAGTAGGGACATGGAGAGATAGTAAAAATTTAAGCGTCGCTTAGAGCTATATAAAACAGGAAGTAGAGGAGAGAAATGATCACCTATATCCTAAAGGGAAACACAAATGATGATGAAGGAATGAAATCCTATTTAGATCTCGCATGGTGAAGAATACGCGTGAAATTATGAATATAACGGACAGAACGAATCGAGAAAAAGAAAGAAAACGAAAAAGAAAATTAATTAACGTCTTTATGGGTCATGTAATGCCGAAATTCTATTTTATTTCGAGCTTTGATGTAATAAAACATATTCTTTATTCTGCTTTCACAGTTGAATACATGGTAGATAATACTCATCTTTTGCGCATATATGTTTGTGTGGACGTAATTACTAAAGGCGGTGATATGTGTGTTTTATGTTGTAGTTTTGTTTGAGTTATATTTGGGTATTTTTTATTTCTTTGAGAAATTGTAAAATATTATATGGATTAATGTCATGAAAGAGATATTTCATGTTGGTTGATTCGTTTATCGACATATCAACCTCTATGATTTTTTGCTGCTAAAATCTAAATACATTGAACAATTTTATGGCTTCAGCTAAAATATTTTGAACGCAACTGTATTCTTTCAACAAGAGATAAAATGTCTTGTTGGTAATTCTACGATAAAATGTATTGTTAGTCATTTTTCTTTAATAATGTATTGTTGATAATTTTACTATGAATACGTATTGTTGGTATTTTTTATATAAAAGTCTATTGCAAGAATCTAAACTTATTTATAAATGGAACTTTGTCTGTGTTTGTGTGTATGTGTGTGTGTCTGTGTGTGTGTGTGTGTGTGTGTGTGTGTGTGTGTGTGTGTGTGTGTGTGTGTGTGTCAGTTATCTATAGACTCCGAAACGGCTGAACCATTTTTCTTGAAAATTTACACAGTTGTACTATAGCGTCTGTGAGTGTTCTTAGCTAGGTTTTGTGTCGAGGTACCCCGATAAATATCAAAAATCGATAATCGAAAAAATATTATTTATAGAAGGAGAGGTTCGATTTTAATCAAATTTCATACACTCATAGACAAAGACATAAGAAACAATATTCAGAAGTTTCAAGGTTGCAGTTCTTACAATAGTGCAGAAAATCGATATATATATATATATATATATATATATAAAAATAATAAAAACAAGATGTGTGTGTGTGTGTGTGTGTGTGTGTGTGTGTGTGTGTGTGTGTGTGTGTGTGTGTGTGTGTTTATCTGCCAGTATATCTGTATTTTTTCAGCTCTTTTATTTTAGTATTTGCTTCGGGTTTGGCTCTAAGTAGGTATAATTGTAGTTCTTAGTCCATGATACCATTTAGTCAGATGACTTATTTAGCCTTCAAAATTCAGTTTACCACGAAAAAGACTTATTTGATATCGATACCAGGAAATCAAAATTTGACTTACATCCATTCATTTATCTTTCAGTCTACGGTTTCGCTTTAAATGGAAACAACTATTGCTTTTTAGTCTTTCGTGCCAACGTCCAAAGAGTCTGAGCTCCAGGACCATGCATTAGTTTTAAAGCTATCATTACACCCGAGCAACGCCGAGCTATACTGCTAGTTTTTTTTATAAAAATGTATTTTTATACTTTCATAATGTTGTGATTTTACTTTATGGTTAACTATTTGCACCTAGTAAACAACAGGTGCTACCAATCCGAGTCCATTTTTAAATGTTTCTGCGTTTCTCTAAACTTTCTCTAAACTTGCACTCCCCCGATCTTCCTGCCGAAATGTAGTTTATCGTCATACCCAGGACTGAAAAAGAGAATGAAAATTGAGAAAGAAAAAAACCTTAATCATCAGTTACAGAAGTTTTATTTTATTTATTTATTTATTTATTTATTCATTTATTTATTTTCACTTGACTCAAAAAATTTTCCTTGGATTTTACTAGCGGAAAACATCGCGAAAATGAAAGAAAAAGAAAAAAAAGAGAAAATGCAGGTACAAAAAAATAAGGAAAAGAAATGATAAAAAGATACAATTGCCCTAATAATTATTTGCTGAGATATCGTCTCTTTTTCACTTGATTAAATTTGAAAAAAAAAATCTTCGCTCTCGTTAAGGGCGCATTTGATCATCGAATATATAGGCATATGGTAATTGCCACCACTTGCTAATTAGGACAAATTAGAAAATAACATTTACAATATTAATATCTCCTTCACAACTCAAACTCTCAGTTACTGAAATACAAAATTAATCAGAATTGCCGAGCCTCGAAGATAGAAAAAGAAAGCCAACGCCATAAGGACCTTTGAGTTGTGAATTATGAAAAATTCTACGTGGATACATTTCGAATTGCGAAGACGGAGATAACATCAATCTATTCCGGTTTGCTGAACACTGAATAGAAAATAAACGTACGAAACTTTAAGAATCTCTAGAAACCACTTACGCCAAAAAAGGGGTTCAGATTAACAAAAGAATGATTTATTAACACACCTGAAGCTCGTAGGATGTTAACGATGTGACCTCATTCTTGCATTACCTGAAAACTGAGAGACATAAAAGTGTAGCATCCTCACAGAAAGTGGTAAGCACTCAACAATTTCACGAATAACAGTTGTAGCTATTTATGCACTTGGTGACTTCCTATGCAAATGAGTTACCTCATCTCTCTGTACCGAAGAGGTTTTATCACCTTACTTTCTCTGGTATTTCTGGGAACTTTCTCTCCTCACTATCTTCCTCCCTCTCATTAAGAGATTGTCTAGATATCAGAGATTGTGATTTTTTCTTTCTTTTTTCATCGGAGTGTTCCTTCAACAATTATTCATTTTCAGTGTCTATGCTGCTCTCGATTTCACTGTCATGTTTGTCTTGCGTTGACATGACATTTGAACTTTTATTACTTTCAGGCTTACTGTCCATTTCTTCATCGCTATCACATTGCAGTCTAATTTGCTTTTCATGCGCTAATCTCCCATTTCTATTTTTTCTTTTATAATAGTGTTCATTCCTTTTTCCTTCTGTAGATCATATTCAATATTCTCTTTTATAGAACAGTTTTTCGTTAGTTGATTTTCAAAGCACCGCTTAGATGTGGCACAAAGCCGAAAGTATGAGACGCCCAAGGAGGATCGAACTCATTACTCAGTTGGAATAGGTTTTAACGAGACAGGCTTACTAACAATTACACCAGAGACAAAGACATAAGAAACGATATTCAGAAGTTTCAAGGTTGCAGTTCTTACAATAGTGCAGAAAATCGATATATATATATATATATATATATATATATATATATATATATATATATAAGGCAAGATGTTTGTGTGTGTGTCTGTTTATCTGTTTGTATGTCCTTTATACAAATCTACAATTTTTATCCGATTCTCACCAAACTTCACACAAATATTCTTTAGGCTGAGTTTGAGCTCCAGGACCATGGATTAGTTTTAAAGACACCCGAGCAACGCCGGGCTATACTGCTAGTTAGTAATAATCGGAATACATTAACATGAGCATCATCCATGTGTACTCTGTGTCAAGGTTGGGACTCTTTAGGCCATATATGTTTTAGTCTGTCTGAAGTTTCTTCTTTCAATGCACATTTTACACCTTTTTACGTAAACTTTTTTATTTGTAGAATAGCCAGACTCTAATGTCTCTAGCCTTAACCTCCATTGCGTAGACGTTATTCCACAATGAACCTCGTCATATATGCTTTTTATTATTTTTGCTCATTTGTGTCACTGGCAGAATGTCTACTTCTTCATTTCAAATTTGTTAATTTGCGCTTAACCTCTTTAAAATGCCTGTCTGTGGACAATTATTCCACTTGATTTTTTTATAATGCACAATATGCTGTTCAATATGGGATCTTGCTTCGTATATTCAGCTATTTGTCTCCTGACATAATATCAGTTTCGATCCAGTGTAATAATCTATCTTCGAGTTCTTTCTTCATCTTTCTTCATCTTTCTTCATCTTTCTCATTTTCAGAAGTAATGAACCACAATCTCGAAAATGCATCTACATGTGCAATGATATTATCTTTCACGTACTCAACAGGAAAGTTAAACGCCATTAGCATTAAAGTCCACCTTATAATTCTTATTATAATTTTTTTCTTGGGAATAAATATGAATTTTAAAGGTCTATGGTCAAATCTTAGTAAGAATTTCTTTCATGTCAAAAACTCTATTTGTCGTTTATATAATGGCTAATGTTACTTTTCCGATATTTAAGTAGATTGATTCAGCTTTTGACGAAGATACATAATAGGATAACAACCCTGAGCTAATATTTTCGAAATTCAGTGTTCATTTGCGCCAGTTGTGACTATTATTTCCTTTCTAGGGTCGAATATTTCTACAACATGCTTCTTTGCCAGAAAAGTTTTTGCATTTTTAAATGTCACGTGTTTATTTATCCAAATAAATTCCCCATTCAGTCAGTTAAATGCCATACGTGAAACACGCTTGGACGATCATGTCTCGAAAGAGACATGACTGACTGGGCAGAAGATTTTCCCGCAGTAGGTTGCCATTGCTTTCTACGGTAGACTGGCTGCCAGCCAAGGCTATAAATCCCAATCTGTCCTGTTATTTAACCCATAACTTGAAGGAAGAACCGGATTAATACCTTTCCCGAGGGTATTTGCGCGTAAGTGAATGAAATGAATTCAACTGGAATTCGAACTCGGCACCACGATTTCTCGTTCCGAGCCGATATCCACTGCACCACAACGCACATCCTCAAATTCCTCATTGCTTTTCCTAAAAAAAACAAAAAGTTCTGTAAATCCAGAGTATTGCTCTACCTATCATCTGTAAGAATTTACAAATCCTAAGAAAGATTGCAATTCTTTTTTATTCTTAGGTACTTCAATTTTTAATATTTTGTCAATTAACGATTGGTTTTCGTTAGCTATGCATATCACCAAAATTATATTTTTTAGTGTCATGCACACGTTTTCGTTAATTGTTAATCAGGCATTTTTTAAACATATTCAAAACCAGACTGGTTTTCCATTTTAGTTCTTCGTCGTTACCAATACAAATGTCATCCTTGTAGCATATTGTATTTTTTATATCGCTGCCAATAATTTACTATATAGACCTTTGATAAATCCTACTGGCGGTTTTAATTCGATGCGCCATTATTTTCTATCTTAACAAGGTTATTGGTGTGCTTATTGTTGTGACTACTTTAAAGCCTTCGTCAATAGGTAGTTGAGGGTGTGTGGGCTTTATATCAAATTTAGGGAATACTTTTATACCAGCAAGAAAGTTCAAAGCCCATTCTTTATTGGGGATAAGATATATTTGTGGTTTACGCCTATTTTGTAGTCACCACAAATTCTCTGATACTCATCTTTATTTCTTAAACTTACTAACGTGAAGGCGCATTTGTTTTCTTCAGTTAGAACTCGTTCAAGTAGATCTTGTTCCAGTAATTTTGTAGCTTTTCCACAACATTACTTAATAAATGAATTGGTACTTTTTGTGCTTGAAGATATGAGTGGGGAGACATTTGTCTTTAGTCTTAATTTTACTTCATAATTTTTTTATCATATCGGTTTCTTCTGCCTTGAATTTGTTCTCTGGTTATGTCGAATTTATGCCCAATACGTAAGTTTCGATTAGACTGTGATTATTTTCACAGTTTTCCATGATAATTGGTTATACGTAAAACAATCTTTTTGGTTCCATGTAGGCTTCAAAATAGCCTAACGTTTTTATTACGGATCCATCAAACTGCTTTTCTTTAAATGTAGTTTTCCTAATTTCTTCCCAAAATCTCTGGGTATTAAAGTCACGTATCTTGTTGCCTGTCAAGTAAATTATTATTGATTCCGATTTTTAATAACTCTTTTTCTTTTTCTTTTTTTTTCAATGAAAAGACATTCATACTTATTTCCACTTCTTTTTGTTGAATCATATCTACGTTTCGCTTTTTGGATTAACACATATGTGTAAAATGATTCATGTTTTCTCATCATTTTTATATGCCGGATATGTTTTCTTTTCTCTTTGATGTTTATAACCGCAACAAGTGCACATTATTCTGTCTTTTTTTTTCTATCGCGTATGTATGCATTTCCTCTGCCAGATCCATAACTTTTGTTGAATGGAATTTTTTAATCAATTCTTGTTGCTGAACAAATTCATTGTAGCGTTCTAGTGATAACTTTCCTAGTTGTAACTGCATTACATTCATCTGTTCATACTCCTCAGCCATTTACCAATTTAATTTGAATCAATTCCTTTAAGATTGACTGGTTTTCCAATCCAAGATTCTCAAATATTTAGCAACCTGTTTAAAATGAAGAGCATATTCAATGACTAGTTCATTCTCTTTTAGAGAAATTTTATAAACTTAGCATATCTCTCTCTCTCTCTCTCTCTCTCTCTCTCTCTCTCTCTCTCTCTCTGCATACAGTGGCTTTTTCTTATGCGCTTTTTCACTATTAAGTCACTTATATCGTCTAATTGTTTTGGGTGTGCAATTGCTGATACTTCTATGATAGCCGCACAATGCGTAGTTGCCAAGAAGTGTTATCTAGTTTTCTCTTTCAACCAATTTAAGATACTTCAGCTTTTTGCTCTAACTTTAGCTGCTAGACTCCTAAGCCACGCTTGTGTGTGCGCGTAATTATCAAATGATAACCGTTCATTTGATTCTTTAGATATCGGCGACTCTTGTGTTGTGTAATGTTACTAACTAATGGAAAGTGGTAAGCACTCAAATATTTCATGGGTAATAGCTGTAACTATTTATACTCTTGTGTCTTCATACGTACATGAGTTATCTCATGAAACTGATCATATGCTAATAATTTATTTACAAATAAATATACAGAATTTTGTATAAGGAATTAAGGAGTAGAAGTGTATTACTACACTTCGATATGAATATATTTACATATATATGAGTACTAGCAGTGTAGCCCTGCGTTGCTCGGGTGTAATGAAAGCTTTAAAACTAATCCATGGTCCTGGAGCTCAGACTCTTTGGACGTTGGTACGAAAGACTAAAAAGCAATAGTTGTTTCCAGTTAAAGCGAAACCGTAGACTGAAAGAAAAATGCATGGCTGTAAGTCAAATTTTGATTTCCTGGTATCGATATCAAATAAGTCTTTTTCGTCGTATACTGAATTTTGAAGGCTAAATAAATCCACTGAGTAAATGATATCATGGCTGAGACTAATAACTACAATTATACCTACTTAGAGCCAAACCCGAAGCAAAAACTAAAATAAAAGGGCTGAAAAAATACAAACATACAGGCAGATAAACAGACACACACAAACATCTTGCCTTATATATATATATATATATATATATATATATATATATATATATATATATATATATATCGATTTTCTGCACTATTGTAAGAACTGCAACATTGAAACTTCTGAATATCGTTTCTGATGTCTTTGTCTATGAGTGTATCACATTTGATTAAAATCGGATTCCTCCTTCTATAACCCGATTTTTTCGATTACCGATTTTTGATATTCATCGGGGGTACCTCGACACAAAACCTAGCTAAGAACACTTGCAACTGTGTAAATTTTAATAAACTGAAAAATAGACATATACGAATAGGCTTATATACGAATTGATTTAGATAAAAACTTACATATAGACAGACTTAAGTAAATATGAATCTGATTAGATATATTTTAATAAGCAGTGATTAGCTGATTGATTTATTTTTTACAACACTTTGCAGGTTATTTAAAGCCACAAAATATTGTTCGACTGTAATAATTTCTATTTTTGAGATAATGATAATTTACTGATACAAGTTCTACTAATGAGGGAAATAGAGGTATATTCATGCATTTTCCAAGAGTATTTGTATGTCAGTGAACATAAGAAGCCAGACTTGAATTAAAACTCTGCACTGATTTCCAATCACGTTATCCATGCCTCTTAAGGCACGTGCTATTCTCAAGCGGTCACCTATCTAGGTACTTAACAGGCTCGACGTAGCTTAACTTAGTTGACCGTGCGAGAACTACTTTAATAAACTTAGAAATAGAATTATTTATAAAAGACTTACATATGAAGAGACTTTAATAGATAGATAGATAGATAGATAGATAGATAGATAGATAGATAGATAGATAGATAGATAGATATTAAATTAAGATCTTTTCAAATAAGATAGATAGATAGATAGATAGATAGATAGATAGATAGATAGATAGATAGATAGATAGATATTAATATATTTTCACAAATTACTAGTGTGTGAGAGAGAGAGAATTAAAGAACAGACTGAGATAGATAGATAGATAGATAGATAGATAGATAGATATTAATATATTTTCACAAATTACTAGTGTGTGAGAGAGAGAGAATTAAAGAACAGACTGAGATAGATAGATAGATAGATAGATAGATAGATAGATAGATAGATAGATAGATAGATAGATAGATAGATAGATAGGAATCAGCTTCAGTATATAATATACATAAATATGAATAGATCTCTTTCTACAAAATTTGTAAATAAATTAGTTATCACTAATACTATGATCTTTATCTCCACGTCCAAGACAATCGGGGATATTATTAGGAAGAAAAATAAATTGAGATGACGATGCTTTTCAAATAAATTTTTTCAGAGTGTAAAAGCTCTTATATCTCGATATCTAACAGTACGTATTACAACCATTTAAACTTGCTCTTAATACACTGAAACAAAACTGGCCATAAGTTTGATTTTACAAATGCTACCCTATATATAAAAATATATATATAATTCTTTACTACAGTAAAGGATTGCTAAAAATATTCTACCAACCATAAACCCACATCGAAGATATTATATTGTATCATCCATCTTTATAGATCATAGTATTAGTGATAACTAATTTATTTACAAATTTTGTAGAAAGAGATCTATTCATATTTATGTATATTATATATTGAAGCTGATTCTATATAAAAATATTCTACCAACCATAAACCCACATCGAAGATATTATATTGTATCATCCATCTTATAGAATCTAATTTAGGTTTATCTAAAACAAACGATGTGTACGTAAAAAAGTTCCCAAACCAACATGCGAAAAACCACCAAATATATCATGCTTTCTACTACACACACAAACACGAATATACATTACTATCTAAATTTCAAATAGACAAACTATAATTATTTTACTCTTCCATACATAAAGCAATATTTACTGTTTTTCATATGGGTTTGGAGTTTATTCATTTCTTCATGTCCTTGAATTTGGAACGTCATAAATTATACTAATAACTCATACGCTTCCTAATTCATCAGAGCTAGATAAATATGAAATTAGATGTAAATAGACCGAGATGGGTATGAATAAATAAATTTAGATAGATAGATAGATAGATAGATAGATAGATAGATAGATAGATAATGAAACGACTGAGATAGATAATGATAAATAGCTTTTTAAGCATTCATAATTTTTATCTTGTTTTTGTTAAAGTAAATAAATCACAGAATTAGCACCTAAACTGTGAAACAAAATATAACCAGATGAAAAGTAAAATAGTTTCTTTATCTTTGATTTTGTTAAAAAATGATGTGTCTGCAGGAGTTTAATGTACATCATATATATATATATATATATATATATTTTATAAATATATATAAAGGAAAACTCAACACGTCATTTAAATTGGTTATAAATTATAATTCATTTCAATGAGCTTAATTAGCTCATTTTATCAGGCCATACAATATTCTTTCCATTTGGTACAAAACATTTTGCGGAATAAGCATTTTCTTTCATTGAAGAGAAAAATAATATTTTATATTAAGTTGATCTTGTTGGATTATCCTCGCCGTTTACGGACTAGACATCTATCCATATATATATATATATATATATATATATATATATATATATATATATATATATATAATAAAAAAAAATACATGTTTAAAAAAAGGTGAACAATGAAAAGAAATAACCTTTATATTTTTCTTTTCATTGTGCACTAAAAAAGTAAAATAAAGTTGAAATATCGTCATTTTAAATGCCAAACTTTTTCAGAACTTTTCTCTTTCTAAAAATGATTTGCTTATGGAATTAGAATTGCATTATGTTTAGCGATGTGGATAAGGAACAAAATAAAACAAGCCTTTTGGACAGTTTTGAATAAATATTTCATGCTTCTTTTTACTGTTAAATATTTTGTAATGGATGGGTTATTATAATTTTCCTCGTCGAGATAAGGCATAAAAGATTTAAAACATAATTTTAAGAACAACGAGTTGTCTATACATTCTTTGTGTTAAAAATAATGTGCCAAAATCTAATATATACTGTGTAGCTAAAGAATTTAAGTTCTCTTGTGATAATCTTTTCAATATTGTTCACTCAGTAAAAGGCCTAGGAGCCACTCAAGATAGAAGTTTACCTTATGTGTTAGTTGCCAGGACATAAAGGAAGGACATAGAAAGTACATGTTATGATAGATTTGTAAATTAGATAACAGTTGACATAAGACTTGAAGTGGTTAAGATCTTAGTGACCTGGGAAGCATCGTCTCGGGAGTCAGTTTTATCATGTAACAGTTCTCCGGAGGAAACTGTCCGAACCTTACATCCTCCTTACTAGTGGAATACTAAAGGAAAAAAGATGAGGTCTTATTAATTAGGATTAAAACCTTCACTTACACTAAGTACACGTTGTTCATTTTTTCATCTTTACATCATTTCTTAATTAATATCGATATTAATTCAATATAATTGAAATGACATGTGTTTATGTTTGGCCTGTTTTCCAAACAGTTAGAAGGCTACTATTTTGTTGAATTAATCCATTTGTAGTATTTACATTATTCGGACTATTGTCCTCATCTATGTTGTCATTTGTACGATGTTTCGGCTGTTGTACGCTCCGGCCTAATTCAGGTGCTAACAATTTCGAACCAAATCCCCTATTACAATCACTGGGGTATATGAACTCCATTCCTTTGCGTAGTAAGCCTCGATTGGAAGTCATTAGTTATCTCCCTCTAAGACTGCAAGTTACTTATTCACCACTGCTGTAGCCTGATATTGAATTCGCAATTCTTTGGGTCAAATCACAGGAACTAACTAACGTCTATATTCACTCTATAGAAATATAGACAAATACTAATCCATTTGTATACAAAGATGGTAACCAGTTGCAAGACCCTCATAATGACCTTCAAGAAGAGAAAGTTCAAGTGACATGACGACATTTTAGGAGCTGTTAAGCTTTTCACTGGCATCTTACCAGGTTCCACCTTAGGTAAAAGAAGTGACAGACGAGTGAAATGGTAGCTAAAGAATTTAGATTCTTTTGTGGTAATTTTTCAGTACTGTTCACATAATACAAATCCCAAGAGTCACTCAGGGTAGAGTTACGGAATGAGGTTTGTGTAAGAACATTAAGTAAGGAGTAGAAGTGTATGTTACGAAGATATGTAATATGACTGGAATGTGTTTCGCAAAGAAAGTGTTCTGGTGAAGAAAATCTCTAGAAATTCTTTCTTGCCAGGATTAATCATGTTTTCTTGATTAGCATTATTGTAGACATTGATTCAATTGAAACGACATGTCTTTAAGTATTTGGCTTGTTTTGCAAACTGTTAGAAGATTTCCCTTTTGCTAAATGAATCCATTTGTATACAAAGATGTTAGCCAGTTACAAGAATCTCATAACGACCGTCAAGTAGAGTAAGTAGCTATCTGTTTCACATCTTGAGATTCTTGAGAAAATCGAAATAAGGATCTAAAATGTAATCCCAGACGAGCACAAACTTTATTTGGATGTGCGTTGTGGTGCAGTGGATATCGGCTCAGAACGACAAGTTGGGGAGTCGTTTGAATTCCAGTTGAATTCCCTGCATTCACTTACGCACAAATACCCTTTGGAAAGGTAATAATCCATCTCCTCCCTCCAGTTATGGGTTAAATAACAGGACATATTGGGTTCTATAGCATTGATTAGCAACCAGTCTACCGCAGAAAGTAATGGCAACCTACTGCGGGATAATCTTCTGTCCAGTCAGTCATGTCTCCTTCTAGACATGATCGCCCAAGCGTGTATCATGTATGGCACTTAACTGACTGACTGAATGTAGTACTAGGACTAGTAGTATTCTTGCCCTGCATGAGGTGAAATGATTTAAAAAGCTATGGGCACATCATAAGAGCGAATAATATTTTCACTGGCATCTTACAAGGGAACGTTGGACAAAAGGAGAGGTAGAGAAAGAGAGACAGACAGACAGAGGAAAATTAGCATACAACGTTACTGAATGAAGTGGAATATTTTCATAAAGACTCAAACATTGGCACGCAGTCAAGACATAGGGATGAAGCTAGTCAACTGCTCAGCAACCCTACCGATTCCCAACCTGTCATAAAAAATAATGATGATGATGATGATGATGATGATGATGATTCGAAGATTCATCATCTTTTTTTCTCGAAACATATCAAAGTTTATCACTGTTCTTACATAACTTTTCCTTTGCATAATATGTTGAAAACTTGGACATCCGGGCGAATCTACGTCTATTCATAATTCTATACGCAAAGCTGTAAGAGCTGGCAGAATAACGGCTATCGGTGCGATTAGTGAAATCGGCGAGCAAAATTCCAATTCTGACCTAGTGCATTGCATTCACTTTCGTAGTAATGTCCTTGGGAAAATATATATATATATATATATATATATATATATATATATATATATATATATATATATGTTCTTCTAGCAGCCATGGATTAGATAATAGAGTAAACTGAGTTATCTAACCTTGCATGGTAGCCAGTCTAAGAGAATGATTACTATGTATTCAAAACCATGGAGAACGCAACAGGAAATGCGACAAGAAACCATTGTATATCTTTGCCAAATGTTCATGGCAATTCAGATATCGAAGGAAAAGCAATCTGTGGAGAGTCAAAATGAGCACCATCCGGAAGACACATAGAATTTTTAAAAAAATATGTGAAACTAATATAAAATAAAAAGGAAATCGAACTAATTTTTTTTGAAGACGCCGACTCGGGCATGTATCTTTTTCTTCAACATTCACTGAGCTAACCAGTGGTTACTCTTCCGAGCGGAGCTAAGTTACAACTTCCGGGAGAGAAATCTTGTGTGATCAATAGTTTTGTACAAGGACAGTACGCCCAAACGATCAGTCACTGTGATTTGTCTCTTCGTACTTGCACAACTTTCGACAGTTATCAGTTTTGTCTTCCCAGTTTCCCTTACAAGGCTTCCATGGTAATATTTACCAGGCCCTTCCCAAGCGTGCGGTACGATAGTATGGTTGGCCTTCGACTAACGTAATCAAGAAGTGTGCGCGTGGCTGGATGGTAAGCGTTTCGATCATGAGACCGGATTCGAATCTCACAATAGTAAATTTGTCAAGGATGTGAATGTTTAGTCAATAATATTATTCATCTTCTTATCGAGTCACTCTGCTTATCCATGGTTACACACAGAGCCTTGTCTGGTGGATTAAAGTTTCAAGGTCATTAAGTGAGTATGAATATTCAAGATTGAGGCAAACTAGAAGATGAGCCATAATTTATCATTTTTCGCATTTGATTATTAGGATCATCTTAGGTAGCATGTCCCCATTTCTGAAGGTTGACTCTACAGAGACCAAAAGCTGTTTGAACTAAGAATAATAACGATTGAAATATTATATCTTAATAGTAGCAATAAGGTATAATAAAAATTATTAATAGAATAACATTGTCTGCTTTAATTGCTTTTTGGTTTATTCGGAACAAACGTTTCACCCACCAAGTAAAGCAACAAAGTCAACAGGACGCACAGGCGTACAAGGCGTGAAACAGAATGAGAAGGTATTAGTGAAGAAAGCTCAATAAAAGAACATGGTTCAGGAAGAGAAAAGACGGCGATTTATGTTGTATTTGAATTGTTCTGGATTTTAGGCTCCACGGTCGAGATGTACAAGAAAATAACTGTTAAAATAAAACATACGGTTGCATCTAGTTGCAAACTAGTAGCACGTTGAAATTCATGTATCCAAGACACCAGCGATAAACGCTCATCAGAACAGTTGCCAGGAAAATATTTGTAGAAAAAACAGAAGAAAACCACCTTATCTCTGTGAGAAAGGGGACTGAAGTCGAGATGCCAGGTTAAGATCGGTTAATTACAGACTCTTTTGTTAAGAAGCTTGAGATATACAGCCTGATCACTACACCTTACATGGCAGCAGTATGCAATCCATGGACAAAATATATATTTATAAATATGAAAATGGATTCCGGCATTACACAATGAATCATCTTTCCTCTCATTAGACGTAGCTTTTGAAGTATCAATTGACGTCATATAGTTGGTCCACTTCATTTCAGTAGAAAACGTGAGCACCAAAAAGCCTAAGAGTGTTGCTCTTCTGAAGTTTAGCATCTGACAGAAACGTTTCTCTGTGGTGATTAAATTAAAGAAGTTTGTCTTTAAAGCGTTAAATTTTACAAGTTATTTCTTGTTCCAATTAATTCCTGATTGGTTGGTTGGTTGGTTGGTTGGTTGGTTGGTTATTAGATTTTACGGCATGTCAACTCCTATTTGGGTCATTTTATGCCGAAGCCTTGATTATTTATGTATACAAGGTAGTTATTCTGTATAAAAGGGAGGTTGATGGGTTTTATGATCTGTTGCTTTTTTTGTTGTTGTTTTTCTTTATTAATTGCTTTATCATGTGATTGTTTCTGATTGTATATCTGCATACCTACACGTATGAGTGTGCATATATATGTATATACATATGTATACATTTACATATACATACATATACAATATTTGAAAGTATTATAGTTTGTTGAGGATCTTAATTTCTTTGAGAAAGTTGTATATTTCATCTGTGTCTGTATTTTTAAAGATTTCTTTTAAGCTTTTCCATTGAAATAATTTTGTCTTATTTTAGTTATGGTTTTACATTCCAGTAGGATATGTTTTATTGTAATTATGCTTCCGCAACTGCATTTTGGTGGATTTGTCTTTTTTAATATATAAGAGTGAGTTAAGTATGTGTGTACTATATACATTCTAGTTCTGATGACTTGTTTTTTCCGTGTGTTTCCAAGATTTTTTCCTGATTGGTGGTATTTTTCATGAGCAGTTGTTTTGTAAAGTCACACATACAATAAATAATCCCTTCGAAGAATACTGTCAGAACTTTCCTTTTTTCCGTATTGAATGATTATGTACACATATTTATTATTTTTACATCGTCACGTGATCCTAGCAGCAAGATCTCTCTAATTACATCAAAACGAGATGGACTATTTTTGTTCTTTGGCGATCCGTGTTCAAACTCAAATGTCGGCAGCGACACTTCATTCATATATGACAAGTTGCTAGGTTTAATTTGTCACGCGATCCTAGCTGCACGATTTCTCTAATTACATCAAAACGAGATGGACTATTTTTTGTTCTTTGGCGATCCGTGTTCAAACTCAAATGTCGGCAGCGACACTTTATTCATATATGACAAAAGTTGATAGGTTTAATTTATCGGATCTGTCAGACTTGATACTAAGACAGATGTAAAGTAACACTAGATGACTCCCGCATTAGTATGAAATGCTCGTTCAACAGGTTATTCATTACATGATTCGCTTGGAACAATATGATATTCGTCCTATGACACCACAGATCTTGATCTTGCGGAGAAGACCAGTCGAATGCCTTAGAAGTCTTTTGTGTGACAGCACCAGCTACGCCATTCTTTTTTAAAGCTTGACAGATGAATTTAGCGATTTATACGTCATAGTGAACAAATTACTTTACACAAAAATGACTAAAGCCAGAGATTTCTTGTGGTTAATTGACAAATGTCTTCAGAAAGATACTTGATTAACAATGAACATTTTATTTGCCACTTGCTAAATATTAAGGACAATCATTTTGTGACGTTTTTAACCACCCTGTTATGCATGGAACCGAACGTGTTTAGAAATATCTAAATAATCTTCTGTACAAAAACTTCTTTCAAAAGTCAATAACGAAAAAAGCAGTCAGTAAATCCAGAGGATCATTCTAATTTGACGCCACAGAATCAAAGAACTGTACCAAATAACAGAAACGACACCACTTGATGATTTTCGTTCTCCTAAACAGGTTGCTATCCAAGGCTACAGAACCCAGTATGTCCTGCTATTTACCATAGGATAAGAGATGGGTTCATACCTTCCCCAATGTAACGAATGTAACAAACTCGAATGGAATTCGAACTCGAATCTCCGATTCCAAAATCGAAGCTGCTATTCATTACTTCATCGTGTCTCCTATTAGGGTCCCAGCTATGGACAAATAATCTTTGACCATGTCCGCCATAGTTTATAGATATAGAGTACAGCGCAGCACTTAATTTGTTAAATGAAACAACGTCAAAGATTAACACTTCCGAATCAGACACTGAACCGGATTAGATCGGCAATACTCGAAAAAATATGGTCGCCTGTGAAGGTATACAAATATATTTTTAAATTAAAAAAATATTACTAGTAATAGTTTTTGTAAAAAATTACCCAAACCCCCTATAGATTTAAATTTTGACATTGAATCACCCATCGAGAATTGATATGACGTTAAGCAATCTGTGAATGGTAATAATATCTCGAAATATCTAGCACTAAATATTTTCTTTTTTACAACCTGAAGATTATTAAGAGGTCAATAATTGACTCCTTTGTCATGTCCATTACCGACAACTAACTGATTTTTCATTGCTTTAGCAAGACGTTTCACAAATGCTTCATAAATAACTTCTTCAACTAAAATTCGATTAGCCCATATACAGGTGTGTAACAGGAAAAATGAATTAAAGATTAAAACATATTTTTAATCTTGAAGGAAATTAGTTTAAAAATAAACTTGGGTTTTGGAATTCGTACTAACAGAGGTTGTCTTCCCCAAATGGCATAAGTATAATTTATTGATATAATTAGTTATTCGGGTTTTGTAAATACCATATGCCTACAAGGATTACTGAGAATGAATGAAAGTAAAACATGGGTATTAACAGGAAAAAAGTTTTCCATGGTCAGTCAGTTAAGTGCCATACGTGATACACGCTTCAGCGATCATGTCTCGAAAGAGACATGACTGACTGGGCAGAGAAGTTTTCCGGAGTAGGTTACCATTACTTTCTGCGGTAGACTGGTTGCCAACCACAGATATGGAACCCAATCTGTCCTGCTATTTAACCAATAGCTGGATTAAAAAGCGACGGTTAGTAAGTAAGTAAATGCAACGAATTCAACTGGAATTCGAACTTGGCTCTCCGATTTCTCGTTCCGAGCCGATATTTACCGCACCACAACGCACATCCACGATGGAGGATTTAAGGACTACTAAGAATAATAGTAAAACATGAGTATAAACTTTTAAAAAAGCTTTTCATGATCAGTAAATGCCATACTTGTTACACGCTTGGGCGATCATGTCTCTTTTGATTCCTGACTGACTAAACAAAATATTTTCCCACAGTAGGTTGTCATTTCTTTCCTAGGATATAGAATACAATCTGTCCTACTATTCAAACCATAGATGAAAGGAGAAAAGATAGAAACATACCGTTCGGAAGGGTATTTTCACAACGAATATCAACTGGGATTCGAACTCGGCTCTACCGATTACGAGCCTATATCCATTACACCATAACGCATTTTCATCCTACTGATTCATATAATACCTTACATATTTTTAAATATCAAATTGTATTCCAAAATACAACTTCAATAAAACTACTACATAAGAAGAGCATATCATTGCCTCTAGTAATTATATCCACACAAACATGTACATGCACAAATGATGAGTATCATCTACCATGTATTACTTGAAAACTCACAAAAAAATTAAATTTCGGCATCAAATGACCCATAAAGAGTCGATATGCCGTTAAAAAAAAATCAAAACATTTCACCTACATATATTTTATGAG
Source organism: Ascarosepion bandense (assembly GCA_037127315.1). Classification (NCBI taxonomy): domain Eukaryota; kingdom Metazoa; phylum Mollusca; class Cephalopoda; order Sepiida; family Sepiidae; genus Ascarosepion; species Ascarosepion bandense. The sequence goes on from JBBBDQ010001157.1 coordinate 946,282, forward strand.
ACTATATTTTTCAGAGTTGTTTAGCTTGTAATTTTCAACAGTCGTTCTTTTTATTTTGCAATTATAAACAACATTTTACGATAAAGGTTATCTGTGGAACCTGGTGGAACAGAAAAAAAAACAATCACGAAAAAAAGAAAAAGAAAAAGAGACACGTAATTGTAAAATAAAAACGATTCCTATTTTGCTAAATTTTTAATTTCAGATTCTTAAAATTGTTCCGGATCTTGTTTTCTTGAATGTAAATTATGTATTTTTTGTCCATTTCTTAGCAACGTTCATTCTCTGTTTGTTGAAGAAGCTCGCCTTCTGCAGATAGAAAACATTTATTGCCTAGTTGCAAAAAAATTACGCGAAAAGGCTCGCACCGAGGACAAGTAAGCGCGAAAAAATATAACTTCGATAAATCATTGAAATTAGTGAATGTCGCCGATTAAATTGGAAGTACGTATGCATGTAAATACACCATTACGTTTGCGTGCAATCATATATGCAAATACGCACTCGCACGCACACACACACACACACACACACACACACACACACACGCACGCATATATATATCTATATATATATTCAGTTTAAGAAAATGCTTATTCCGGCAAAAGTTTTTGTACCAAATGGAAGGAATATTGTAAGGTTTAATGAAATGAGCTAATTAAGCTCATAGAATTATAATTTAAAACCAAGTGAAATGACGCGTTGAGTTTTCCTTTATATATATATATATTAATTTAAGATTTTTACGTGCAGAAATAATCTTTGTTCGTAATGTCAGAAATCTGTTAAATCTGAATTTAACCTCGAAGGTCATTTTTAAGTATTCTATTTGTGATTCTCCCTCCTTTCGTTAGTCTGCGCGACCATTACGTCTTGACAACACCCCATAAATAATGGACTATTCTATTTGGATGGCGTGGAAAGACAAGTCGTCTTAGGAGCGCTACTCGGTTTTTTGACAAAGAAAGAAAGAAAGAAAGAAAAAAAGAAAGAAAGAAAGAAAGAAAGAAAGAAAGAAAGAAAGACATATTAAACGTTCTCTGCTAAAACCTCATAAATAATGGACTATTCCGTTTTGATATCAGAGATGTTACTTGGTTTCAACAAAAGAAAGAAAGAAAGAAAGAAAGAAAGAAATATTTAACGTCATTTACAAAAGCGCATAAATAATGGACTATTCCGTTATAATCGCGTGGAAAAACAAAATATATCAGAAACGCTAATTAGTTTCAAAAAACGAAAAAGAAAGAAAGAAAGAAAGAAAGAAAAAAAGAAAGAAGTGCTTAACGTCGCTTACTTCTTCTATTTTTTTTTTTTAATCATATCACCCCAAGCAAGGCGGTAACGCCAGTGATGCGCAGGGGTCTACGTAAGAGTGAAAATACTGGAAAAGAGAAAGCCGGAAACCGCATCCTAAACAGGGAACAAGGGATGAGCCTCTTAACCTGTTCAATAGACGTGGGTGGAGTGTGAACCGAGCGATAGATAGATCTATATACTCCAATTGAAAAAAAGAAAAAAAAAACAAAGTGAGAAGATTGGAAAAGAGAAAGCCGGAAACCACATCCTAAACAGAGAACAAGGGATGAGCCTCTTAACCTGTTCAATAGACGTGGTTAGAGTGTGAACCGGGCGATAGATAGATCTATCTACTCCAATTGAAAAAAAATCAAAGTGAGAAGATTGGGAAAGAGAAAGCCGGAAACCACATCCTAAACAGGGAACAAGGGATGAGCCTCTTAACCTGTTCAATAGACGTGGGTGGAGTGTGAACCGGGCGATAGATTTATCTACTCTAATTGAAAAAAAAACAAAGAGAGAATATTGGAAAAGAGAAAGCCGGAAACTACATCCTAAACAGGGGACAATGGATGAGTCTCTTAACCTGTTCAATAGACGTGGGTGGAGTGTGAACCGGGCTATAGATAGATCTCTCTACTCCAATTGAAAAAAAAAAAACAAAGTGAGAAGATTGGAAAAGAGAAAGCCGGAAACCACATCCTAAACAGGGAACAAGGGATGAACCTCTTAATCTGTTCAATAGACGTGGGTGGAGTGTGAATCGGGCGATAGATCTATCTACTCCAATTGAAAAAAAAACAAAGTGAGAAGATTTGAAAAGAGCCTTCCACCTCTCCCTATCCTAGATGGCTTTTAGCACGCTTTCTCCTGTTACCCCACCTAAAGCCCATTCTGTCATTCCCCCGCTCAGATCCGTCAAATATGTTATCCGCTGTTTTACCCTGTCTCACTTTCCCTCTATCTGACCTGTGAGTACCAGATTCTCTAAGCCTTCCTTCCTCATCACATGTCCCTGGAACTCAAACTCTCTTTTCATGATGCTCAGTATTAATTTCCTTTTCGTTTCCATCCTTTCAAAAACCTCATCATTGCTCATATGCTCGATCCATGATATCCGCAGCGTTCTTTTGTAGAAACACATTTTAATTGCTTCAAGATTTTCCTTCATTTTTGATGATATTGTGCAGCATTCGGTGCCATATTGAAAAACAAACATCGAATAGCAATCCAGTATTCTCTTCTTTGTTTCTAGCGAATATTTCCTGTCTTTTAATACTCTTCTCAACTTCTGGAATGCTTCTTTCGCTATGCCGATTCGCCTTCGGACGGATCTCATTGTCGCATTTTCCGTCATCTGTTAGAACACTTCCCAAGTACTTAAATTTTTGTACATGTTTAATTTTAGTATCAACAACCTGTAATTGGCATTTGGGGCTTCTCTGTTTACTAATGATCATACATTCGGTTTTCTTGTAGTTTATTTGTAGTCTTTTCTTTCTACTTTTTTCATCTACCTTTTTTAGGAGATCTTGATTTTTTCCGTGTCGGCTACCAGCACTGTATATTCTGCCTATCTTATGTTGTTCAGATTGTGACCGCCAATGACGAATCCTGGCATTACATCTAGGGTGCTCAGAACAGTCTCGCTGTATAAGTTGAATAGATCCGGTGAAAAGACACATCCTTGTCTTACACCCCTTTCTATCTTTGTATATCTGATGAATTCGTTTCCTGTCCGTATGCAGGCAGTTTGCTTCCGGTAGAGGTTGCTGATTACTCTAACATCTTTGTCAAATATGTCGAGATTGCTGAGCAGTTCCATCAGTTCTTTGTGGATTACTTTGTCGAACGCCTTAGCGTAGTCTACAAAATATATGTAAACGTCCTTTTTCATTTGTATCGCCCTTTCTGATAGCATCCTAAGCATAAATATTACATTCCTTGTTCCAGTGTTCTTGACAAAACTGCACTGTGCTTGTCTTATTTCCGGCCTGATTCTGCTTCGCGTTTTATTCATCAGGATTTGGACAATGAGTTTTGTTATGTGGCTTATCATCAGACTGATTGTTAGGTGGAGTTCGCACTCGATTGCGCCTGGCTTCTTAGGCAGAGCTATGAAAATTGATCTGCTTAAGTCATCTGGTATTACACCACTGTTTCAGATTTTATTTATTATTTCCGTAATTTTCTCTGTGCCGAAATCTTTTAACGCTGTCAGCCTCTCTATTACAATGTCGTCTGGTTCAGCGGTTTTGCTCCTATTTAGTTTGGCTATTGCAGCTTTCACTTCAAATTTTAGTATTTCCGGTCCGTCAGCATCTTTGTTTACTATCGGTTGCTCTCTCTTGTCGTGGAAGGGATCTTTTATATATTCTTCCCATTGCTGGAGTATTTCCTTTTTCTCTAATTTGAATTTTCAATTCTTCGATTTTATACATCCTGTTCTTTGTCCTGTCAGTTTCCTTAATATTTCATAAACAATGAACGGTTCTGTTTTGATCGTGTGGGAGACAAAAGACAACAAAGACGCTACTTGCTTTTAGTCAGAAAATGACAAAAAGAAAGGAAGATATTTAACGTCTGTTTCATTGAAATAGAAAAAGTCAATTTCATTTCATATTTGTATCTCCTTAATTCTTAAAATAACAACCAGCAATATTATATTTATGAATATTTTGTTCAAGTTGTTAATGTCAGATAGTTAACGACGTCATAGAGGAATTTCTAAGGAGAGTTTATTGTCGTAGAATACGTCATGTGCTTATTCAGTCATTAATTTCAAAATTAAGATTCATCAGGAAATTGAAATAGAAAATTGAAAAAAGAATTCCAAGAACAAGTGTGCGAGAAAATAAACAGTTAGCACAAGACTTATGAATACATCTAGCCAACAAATGTAAATTGGTGAGACCTCGTCCCCGCTCTAGTGCTTAAATAAAAAAAAGTCTAGATAACTTGGCGAAGTGCTCATACGAACAGTTGCCATGAAAGAATTTATAAAAAAATCCACAAAAACGTGTCCATTACCACGGTGAGAAAATAAATAGTCTTATTAATTTACAGTTAAAATGACTAAATGTAACCTTAAGTTCTATGCCAGAAATTTCTTTTCTCGCACTTCCCGGTTGTCGAACATTTTTCCGGTTCCATGCTTTCCCTCCAACTTTATCTTTAATAATCTAAATATATCTTCAATCGTTATCTAGTGTCTTCTTGTTTACTCTTTTATCGTCATCGGTCCATCATCTTTTTTTCTTATTTTTTCACCTTCAGTAATGTCTTGTGTCTTAGAGGCTTTACTGCCTTACATGGGTTAAAATGATTAAAATTCTGGTTAACCTTTTTCAGCTAGTTTCGAATTCAGGAACGTTCTTCTTATACTATGATAGTTGTGTTATGTCTATAAACAAACAAAAATTTATTTAGTCTCGAAATAATTTTTTTTTAATCATATCACCCCGAGCAAGGCGGTAACGCCAATGATGTACAGGGGACTACATAGGAGTGAAAAGATTGGAAAAGAGAAAACCGGAAGTGATGTGGACCTGGGGATGGGGAACACGAAATGATAATTCGAAACACGGTGATAAGGTTAACACATATATTAAGTCAAAAATAGATACAAGAGAACAGAGTAAATATAAGCTTGGCTTGCTAGTGACTGACAGACAGACAGACTGTGCTGAGCTGAACTGAACTCTTAGTTAATATACTGGTAGGAAGAGTCCATAGTTAAGTGGGTAACGCTCCATAACACAAAGTAATTATGACACTTATAATTATCATTAGTTCACTCATTTTAAAACCAATTAGAATCGGTCCAACCTTTCTTCTCTACCCGTACAAGCAAGTGAAATTCTCACTACAGACAAGCAGTTCACTCCGACACGTCGTCAAAACGTGCGTCAACAAAGATTTTGCCTCCTTTTCTTTTTTTATGTCATAGTAATATTCATATTTTCACACTCAACAAAAGTTCGAGGTAATAAAACCCCAGAAACTTATTTTGTTTTCTAACTAAATTATCTGGACACTTCTTACGCACATCTATAAAAACATGCAAGAAAATTTTGTTTGTTCTTTATCTTATTCTGTTAGATTCCGATCGATATTTGATTTACATTTGACCCCAAACTCACAATTTTACTCAGTATTACTGTCTCCCATTTTTCCAACACCACATAACAACCACATAATAAATAATACTTCTTGTTTCCATTTCGTGCTGTTTCTCTTTTTTACAAATATTTTTATATATTCATTTCTAGAGTTATAACTCTCCGACTGTTGCTAACCGCGGTAAAAGAACGTAGTCTGCCTTACCAGTAACCACTAAATGTTGTGTAGATACGGACTCATGCCTTTCCAAATGTAATAGACGTGAAAACTAATGTACACGGGTGATATTTAAACTCAACATACCATTTTCTCTTTCCGCACCAATAACACGAAGTTAGACGCACATCTAACAAAGCAACCTCGGCAAAATATGAAGAAAAACATGCATATAAGACTCGTAGATACTTGCATAAACAAATGTTAGTATTATCTTTCTCTAAATTCAGCACTAAATACCAAAATATTTTACTCAATATTTCGTAGCTGACCTTTCACATCCGACGATATTTTTTTCACTTTCTATTTTCGACTTACTCTCGCCCGGTTAAAGGAATAGAGTAAATAAACAAATGATTGCATTATTGAAACATACCCGTGCAATTGACTATGGTATGCGACTGTATCAGTACGGAAGTCAGGAATGGAAATTCAACCCGAAATGAAACCAACAAAGAAATAACAAGCGGAGAAGCGAAAATAATCGCAGCTGCGAGAAATGGGAAAGAAATAATTGAGAGTCGTACGATCACAATCTTCGTATTCGTAAACAGTGGGATTTACTTGTAGATGCATAAGCGACTGAGCACGCACTCGTACGCAGATACACTCGCAAGCTTCCTTTTCATATTTAAAGCATGTGCTCAGAAGCATACGCCGATGATCAAAGACACAAAGGCGGATGTCGTACGCTGAAGTTTATTCCTTCGTGAACGCTGATATAACATTTAATTAGATATCCATAGGCATATTAAACTACTTGTGAGTACGGTTATATATATATATATATATATATATATATACAGAGAGAGAGAGGGGGAGAGATAAAGAGAGAGAGAAAGAAAGAGAGATCTGATAAAGCCTCGAAAGGTGAAACACACTATCAAATATAGTTTTAATGAAGCAGCTTTCCATTTGTCATATTTCTTCAAAACGTTTTCGGGATTTTATATCCTATTTTACACACACACACACACAGACACACACACACACACATTTATCTTTTATCTCGATCTATCTCTATCTCTCTCACACACACAGACACACACAGACACACACACATATTTATATATATATGTGTGTGTGTGTGTGTGTGTGTGTGTGTGTGTGTGTGTGTGTGTGTACTGGAATGTTACAAAAATAATGGTCGATTTCATAAACAAATTTATTCTTAAAGAAATTAACTGTAAAAATGTTGAAATTAGTCAAATCATTAGCATTGAGCATCTATACACCTCTACCATCGATCGACGAGATTATTTATTTTTTGTTGATAAAAGTTATTGGCTGTGATGTAACGAAATCTTTGAAAGCTGAGTGGTTTGGACCTAAAAGTTTTACCATTTAATCAGTGGATGAAAGATCAGGAGAATATGGAGGATGTGGTAGACTCTCATATTCCAAGCCTGTGAGTTGTTGCAACGTCATTCTTACATGTGGCCGCGCTTTATCGTGGAGCAGAATTGGGCCATGTCGATTCACCAAAGCAGATCTCATTTTTTGGAGCCATGCGTGCATTTCAGCAAGTTGATTGCAGTAAAGCGCTGATAGGCTTCCAAAAGGCTGCAGTGGATAACATCTTTTGAAGACCACCAGACAGTCACCATAATCTTTTGCTGATGCAACTTTGGCTTTGGAGGACTCATAACGATTAAGCTATAGACCTGATCGGTTACGATTATCGTAAAGAATCTCCTTTTAATCAAAATTGACTATTCGGTCAAGAAAGAGACCATTGGTGTTGCAAAAAAAAGAGCATCGAGCACACATCGAAACTTCAAAAGTATTTGATCGAGATCATGAGAAACACATTTATCAAGCTTTTTCTCCTTGCTAAGTGGTAAATGGCGCGAGACTGTTGCAGTGTTGACACCAAGCGTATGAAACATTTCTTTGACAATTTGACGTGGATTTTGCTCAAAAACTGCTTGCGATAGTTCGTTGTCCAGATTGTATAACCGTCCTCTACCTTCTTCATCCTCAAGACTCTTATTACCAATACGGAATTTCTGGAACCATTTCCTATGTCTTGTGGACCCATCTCTCCATGATTTAGTGATATTGGCAGAAATTTTGGAGGCACTATGCCCAAGTTTGAACTCATGCAAGAGAAGTAAATGAAAACATTGTTTTGTCATAACCATAATTAACGTCTTCTTTGTATCAAGAATATTTCTGCCAAAAATAAAAAATTTTAAAGAGCACCCATGAATCACTATGTATACCAAAGTTGACCTAATAAATACGTGGATACTATGTTAAGATTGCTTTTCAAAATACAACACTTCGATTAGCCATTGTTTTTGTAACAACCTAATATATATATATATATATATATATATATATATATATATATAGTAATCCAGAAGAAAGCGTCTTGATAGTAAAATCCTAAATATTAATTGTTAAAAATTAAATATTAAAACTTTTCCAGCCAGAGGACACAATCTAATTTTTTTTTATATAATTATCACATGGGTTTAGCATACTGCGGTCATAATCTTAATTTAGTTTAAATATTTTAACTAAATTTCATAATTTTAATTATTATAAATTACCTTAGTTAAGGTTTTTCCCCTCTTATCAGCAATATAACTTGAAATTAAGTACATATATATATATATATATATATATATATATATATATATATTGTCATCCGCAGACAGATCTGTTTCGCTATATCACAGCTCATCAGTACGGTTAGACTCCAATTGCACCTTAACCCGGGCTCGAAACTCGACCGAGTTGGCGTCAGTCGGCGATATATTACAAATGAATTTCTATTATTTGTTCAAATAGTAATTTATTTGTATCAGAAATATTACTTAAGTGTTGATGCAAGTTTTAATTTATTTCTTTTTTATTTCTAATCTAGTTTACATTTATCTAAATTTTCATTTTTTTTATAATAGTTGTTTTTCTTTTATGTATTTACATATATTATATATTATTTACTTATAATATAATTTCGTTTTCGGCCTTTCCTTTTTTATTCCTGAGGTAAATTTATCTTAAATTATTTTGATTTCAACAACAGTCAGGCACTATTTTAGTTTGAAAAAAATGAAAAAATTCGGCAAATCTGAGCGAAGCCCGTCATTTATTTTAACTTTTTCAACTATAATTATCTATCTTCCCCACCAACCTGACCAGAGTTATTCGTGTCTGCAAATCTAACATACTTTTTCCCTAATTATTCTTCTTTTCCCCTTCCTACTTCTCTTTTTCTTCTTTCTTTTTTTCGTTCTTCCTCCCTTTCTTTCCTTTATTCTTTTTTCTTCGCTTTTCTTTTTCTTTTTTTTTTTTTTTTACGCACGCTTACTTCTGGTTTGTTTGCCCACACAAAGAGACTCAAAAGTTTTTGAATTTTTTATAATATTAAAGATTGCCGATGAAGCGAATTCAATTCGCCGAAATGATAATTACAATCTGGTAAATTTTTAATTCATATATATATATATATATATATATGTGTGTGTGTGTGTGTGTGTGTGTGTATGTGTGTGTGTGTGTGTTACGGAAATTAACGAATTTTAACGAAACTTGGTTATAAACAACCGACAATTTGAAATGAATTGTTTGAACATTATTTTTTTATCGATACTCGTGTTTGAGTAGATATTCTGTTTTTAATTAAACAGAATTATATATTTATATCTACTGGCCTGATTATTTACGATAAATTTTTATATATATAACTATTTAAAATATGACGTGAAAGTAACCATGAGTGAAATAACTATTTAAAAATATGACGTCCGAAGAAAAATAGTCGAATTGCCCTTTTTATAAATTTCCTCTCGTACTATTTAACATTTAACCCTGGGAATGAAAAAGATTTATGTTTTTATAGAAGGCAATAATGCAAATCGAAAGTAAAAAAACTGAGTTAGAATTTGATTCTCTGATTCCACTTGCTGCACTGAAAACCGTTACGCCACCACACAACATTCTACTTACTGCCACAGAGTCTGCAATAAATGTCCTAATTTAGAAATGATGTTGGGGGATTGACTTTGCTTAATAAAATTTGGAATTATTTGTTCATTTCAAGATAAGGATATCTTGAATCCAAAATAGATTGATTCCGTCTTTTAAATGTAGAAATCTAGTTCAGCCTTTCAACTTGGGTTTCTGAATCATCTGACAGCACTGCTCTACACGATACATTTTCCTGTATTTTGTAGCTCGTAGTAAAATATGTTGTTGTTTTTTTACTATCTCTCCTAATCCATGTTCTGCTAACCATTTAAAAAAGGTCGTTAGGGAGGTTATGCGCCTCTTTTTCTTCTGTTTCTATATGTGAATGCCAAATTTTCTAAGCATTCTTTCTTCATTATCTGCACTAAAAATTTCAACTATCTTTGTCTATTGTTAAGTAGAAATATCCTTTCCATTTTAGCTAAAACTTTATCATTGCTCACATGTTCAATGCATGGTATTCTCAGCATCCTTCTGTAGAATCACCTTTTAAGTCACTTTTACATCCGCGAGGAAATTGTCTAACATTCACTGCTATGTAGACTACTATGGAAAAAGTGGCTGTCTGTTCATATACTGTTTAAAAGCAAATCATTTGAAAGCCCCAATATTATGAAATTAAATTTTTTTTAATTAACAACCCAAGATAGTTAAGTTTATTTTAAACGTCAACCCAAACAACGCAATCAGCGACATTCAACATTCATTTGCATTGGTTTTCTAAAATTAACACACAATTTAGCAACACTGCCAACGTTTTCCAGAGTTGAGAAATGTAGAACGTAAAGTAGGGTATCTGACTATAAATTAATGAGAAGCAAAAATGGTTTCCAATGTAAAAGCCAGTTGTCTGTTAGTGAAACATTGCTGATCTAAAAACAGGATGGCCAAATTGGGCCATACATAGCGAATTGGGTTTCATTTGAAAATCAATTAATATTAAATTAGAAAATGGAAAATTTAAAATCATTTTACCTCAAGCAAGGGAATAATGCCACTAAGATGCAAGTGGGTCACTGAGAACGAGAAAATTTTAGTGGTAAGAAAGGACAAACAAAAACAGTGTTCAGGAAGATTGAAGATGGGGACTGGCGTTGCATTTAAATTTCTGGCGATTTTAGATTGCAGGGTAGCAAGAAACCGGAAAAGAGATCAACCGTCGAGAAGTGGCTGAGAAGAAACTATTTGAAGAGAACTTACGGTTGCGTCTAGTTATTTCAACATTAAAAAAGATGAGGCCTCATTGCCTATCTAGTAATACGCTTAAATTCATGAAGTCGAGGCACCAAAGAGAAAATATCATCAGAACAATTGACATGAAAATATTTTTTAGAAAAGACAGGAGGAAACCACGTTACAGGCGTTGGGAAGGTGACTAAAGACAAGGTCAGGATCAATTACGCTACTGAACTCTCTTTGGAATTGATCAAGAATATCAAAATATATAGTAAAGAGACCAAACCAGATATGGCTTCAATATTCAATGCACGGTGGGATGGTAGATTTATAAATGTGCAAGATGGATTCTGACGAGCGAAACAGTAGACGTGGCAATTGCTTCAATATAATCATTCCACTTCACGTCAGTTAAAAGCGTAAACCCAAGAAGCCACAAAGCGACAAAAAGTGTTGATCTCTTGAAGGTTAGCATCAGGCAGACAGAAAAGGGTTTTTTTATAATGATTAAATAAAAGCAGTTTTATTTCGGGGGTGTTAAAATTTACAAGCCATTCCTTGCCCCAGTTAATCACTGGTCAGTTTCTAGAGCAGTTTCTTGTTTTATTTTGTCGAACCTGTCGGGCTTGCTACAAAAAAAAAGATTAAATTTTTATTATCTACATAAACATTTAGGTATAACAGATTCCTTCTCATTATTAACACAAGTTAGACCAACTTATTTATGACAAGTTTGGAGAGTAAAGAAATGGATGGAATCTAACATGGCAAAATAATTGAGGATTTGTTTATGAACTGTTATGAAGCAAAACTAATTCCCAATTTAACATCCATATATCTCTTGGCAAAATAATGATTATTTAAAAACAGAGTTGTTAAACTGGTTATAATTGATAGGCCAGCACTTTTGAACCTTAAATTTACTTTTTTTATTAGAAGGCTTACGGCCACATAACGTTGAAACATCAGTTCCCTGACGACCACCGGAGTTAAGCAACTTGATAAGTACCTAGAAAAGTTACCGCTTGTGAATATCAAATGCTGTAGACTTAGATGGGCGGTTGGTTTAATGGATAAAGACACAGAAATTTTATCAGATAGCCGAATTCCAATTCTTGTTGTGGTTGTTATATTTACTTACGTGAAAATGCCCTTTGAAAAGGCATTAATCTTCTTTTCTTCTCTCTTCTATAGATTACTTAATAATACTTGTACTACTAAATCATTATCTCCCTAAAAAAGATCTGACAATCTAAAAGGTTCTGGGTATGATGGTAAACTGCGTCCGGCAGCAAGGCCTCTGATTGGAAAGCTGTGAGAAACATGGACCCACCTCTTAATTGCTGTTGTTCCCTGGTCCACCCTGACCAGAAGTGGTAGCACCTGTTAGGGTCCCAACTATGGGCAAATAGTTAAAACACTATGGAAGTATAAGAAATAGACTTTTATAGAAATATATACACAAAAATAGACTTGTATAGAAAAATATACATTTTTGAAGGAAAATATTATCAACAATACGTTTTTGAAGAAAAATTACTACCATAACACATTTTTGAAGGAAAAAGACATTTCTCGGCCAAACTTTTTTAATACAAAACTAGAAGAAATTTTCAGTTTTCTAAAATAAAAAAGAATAAAAACAAAAAAGTTTCATTAAAATCTGACTAAATCAACTTTCTTACTATAACCGAACACTTAAAAAAATATCTTAAAATTCCACCTTTGTGGCATTGAATAACCCACAGAGGTTGATATACCGTTAAACAAAACTCAAACTTAAACAAACTGACAATTTAAAAATACTTTCTGCCTTTAAATAAGCTGTTATTGATAAGCCATAGAAAATGAATGAATAAATCGACTTTTATTAGTCGTCAAATTAATCCTACTTAATTTAAAAAGTAGCCTCCCAAATTAGAAGTAGCGGAATTTTGAATATGCTAGCGTTGGGATTATAAAAAAAATCATATCTGACAACCAGTCTTAGGTTTCAGAAAGAAATATCTAAGTGATATTGATTTCTTCTACCACTACGGAAGCATATCAATAACAGATGCTGAAAAAACTCATAAAAGGGAAAATAGATAGGTTCTCAAAGTAAAACCCTGTTTTGTGAGTTTTTAGTCAAGACAAAAACTAAATCGTAGCAAAGATTAACGAAAACGCCAGAATCACGGAGAAGAAGGAGAAAAAAGAAAACAACAAAAAGGCAACAAAAAAAATGGAGCTCAGTATATTTGCATGTCGTGTTTCTCCTCTCAGCCTCTCAGAGAATAAATGAAAAAGAAATGACATTAAAAGAAAGCTTTTTACTTTAAATGAACAATATCTACAGTCTCAGTAGGATAGGATCGTTCAGCAGTCACTGAAACTAATGGGTTTGTGGTGACTCTTCAATCACGCAACGTTAATGATTCCAATGAAATGTTAACGAAGATATACTCGTGAAACATGAAAAAACGTAAGAAAAAATTCATTTATCCTAACAAAGGCGTGCAAGTAACTAAAGAACGCTCTATAACATTAAACCCAAACACTTTTACCAATGCGACGTATTAGCTTATTTCAGGTGCCTACTGATTCGAATAACCTTCAGAAAATTTTGAAATTGACCATTTATTGAACTTTTCTAGTACTGCTGTATATTTCCCGAGACATTACATCGGTGTGATTGTAAAAGGGCGTAAGTCTCTCTGCGCCATTTTTCTGTTAAGCCGTTTTTAAATGAGCTAATTGAGAAGAGGATATAAACAATATTCTGCTTCAAAAGCATTTTTGAGTTTACACTTAGATTGTTTCATATGTTTCATATCAAAGATAAGCGAGAGACCAACAAAACTTCTTTTAACACCAAAGATGAACGTAAGACAAGGATTATGACAGCATTCGCCAATTTAAACAAGGAGACCGTCCGGAAGAGAAGCAGAAGATTCAGAAGTTGTTTGAAGGCTGTGGTTGAAGCCAGTAACAATTTTATTGAATAAATTTACTCTAGTACTTCAAAATATGTTTGTGTAAGTTTGGTAAATATGTCTGTTAAAATGAGATATCAATATTATTTTCATTTTTGCGTCATTTAGACGACCATCGCACCTAGTATTCATACAATTCAGTTTAGAAATTTTTATAAACAATTACTTTGAAGATGAAAAGGCTAAATGTGTCACACAACTTAAATTAATTAATAAATAGATGCATGCTGATTTACTGCCGCGTGTATTTTGAAATAAATGCGATTAAAAAACAAGTATACATAATAATAATAATAATAATAATAATTATTATTATTATTATTATTATTATTATTATTATTATTATTATTTAAAAAATAACCTGTTTTTAAACTATTGCTCCAAATTTTCACACAACAGGTTAAGTATGAAGCTCAGTGAAACAATAACTATTCTTTTAACGTCTTTAGTGTCAATTATTAATTTGGTATTTTATGGAATAAATTTATATTTTAATGTAAAGAAGTAAAACATGTAACTATTGATACAATAAAATAATTTATTTCCCAACTTTAAATCAGGATTTATTTGCATTAAGGCGTTTTATGGTGCTTTTTATTTGTTTTCAGGCCGGAAATTTTTTTTTAAGAATTATTAAATAATAAGAAAAAACATATTTCTAATTTTGAAAATAACTACACCTGTTTTAATGTTTTTAATTCCAAATTTTCACGCAATATATTAACTATGAAGCACAGTGGGACAATTAATCTTATTTTACGGTATTTAAATATAAATTCGAATGTGCAATTAATAATAAAATTAATAATAGTGTTACCTTAACATTTTGTATGAGGACCTATTTTAAAAAGGAACCCAACTGATTTATGTGTGATTGAATTTTAAATATATTTTAAGAGAAAATGTAAATTATAGAGAGTAAGCTTATGAAAAGTTTAATAAACAAAAGGAATTCAATTATTTCCAACTGTCAGCACGCTAAAAAATATTGCAAAGAAAAATCGATCTCGGGACCGTCCAACATAAATAAACACCTGTTTTTAATTTTTGTTTATATAAAACGAGTAAGTAACACACACACACACACACACACATATATATATATATATATATATATATATATATATATATATATATATATATAACATAGTATACTTGGTATACAACCCAGGTAAATTCCGATAGAGACGAACTCAAGAAATCTCAATGTTAAATTCATTTATTTAATTTAACTGGGTAATATAATTTATAAAAGATTTTAGACTATTACAATGGGCAATACATATTTCACCGCGTCCTGATGTTATTATCGCGACGAGCTGCGATAATAACATCAGGACGTTGTGAAATGTGTATTACCCATTGTAATATTCTAAAATCTTTTATAAAATGATTTGTTTGAACATTATTTTGTTATCGATATTCGTATTTAAATAGATATTCTGTTTATACTTTAAACAGTATTGTATATTTATATCTACTGGCTTGATTATTTACGATAAATTGTTATTACGAAAATGTGTGCTATTTGGCAGGATTCGAACCCGCAATCTCTATCTACATAGGGGAAGACTACCATTTGATCTGACAACGTCTTAGACCACTCGACCACGAATGACCTCCAGTCTAACCGAGGTTTTAATCAAGCCTATATAACACAATTTTCGATTTATTGTAACAACCATATCTGCTCTGAAATGTATCGTAATGTCAACAAATGTAAACATGTTACGGAAATTAACAAATTTTAACAAAACTTGGCCATAAATAAATGTTCAAACAATTCATTTCAAATTGTCGGTTGTTTATGGCCAAGTTTCGTTAAAATTCGTTAATTTCCGTAATATATATATATATATATATATTCATTTCTCCTTAAGAAAGGCAATAATACAACTGGTGCGCAGAGATTTACAATAAGAGGAAAAAAGAATGTCAGAAAAGAATACAACATAGATGATGATGTAGAAAGAGTAAAAAAGAAAGGTGGGAGTCACGGAAATAGAAGATGGCAATTGACGTTACATTTAAACTTCCGGAGATTGTAACCATCAGGGAAACATTCATGAGGTAAGGAGTTCCAGAAGCGGGATGAGCGGGGAAAGAAACTGATAGAGAAGAATTGTTAGTCACATTTGCATATTTTAACAGTAAAAGGGTGGGACCTAATTGCCTATCTAATTGCACGGATAAACTGATGAGAGCAGGGAACCAGAAAATAAAGCTCGTCAGAGTAGAAGCCGTGAAAATACTTGTAGAAAAGACAGAGGTAAGCCACATTCCATCTATGGTTGAAGGCAAGCAGCCAAATTGGGACGAATTACATTGCAAATTCTCCTTTGGATTTTTCAAAACCTCGAGATGACCAGCGGGAGCACCTGACCATAGCAACATTATTATTCAATGCACGGACGAATGATAGATCTTTAAATGTGCAAGATGGATTGGGACGAGAAAAACTTCATGGCTCGTCATAACGATCAAATCTTCTTTTTTTTTAACCATATCATCCTGAGCAAGGCGGTAACGCCACTGATGTGAAGATGTGAAAATATGGAAAAGAGAAAGCCGGAAACCACATCCTAAACAGGGAACAAAGGATGAGCCTCTTCACCTGTTCAATAGACGAGGGTGGAGTGTGAACCGGGCAATAGTGTAGTCTATCTACTCCATTTAAAAGCAATAGATGTATCTATTGATTCAATGTATTTATTCCACTTGAGATTGGCTGAGAGATTGAAGACTAGGAGGCGAAGTGTATTAGTTTCGGGGAGACTACTGGGATCTATATTAATGGAAGGTAGGAAAGCTTCCGTATGGTGGTTAAATGAGAGCAGCTTTGTTTTTGAAGAATTAAAATTTACAAGCCATTTCTTATCGCAATACACCACAGATTGGAGGTCATTTCCAAGAGCAGAGGCTAGATCTAATTTGTCTTCCCAGGTAGATTACTTATTGAGATGGTAGTAGATGATGGTGTCATCTATGTAGATGCCAACTTGGGAAGTGACTACATCAGGAACATTCTTGATGAATATTAGAAAGAGCGTAGGACCTAGGATAGAGCCTTGAGAGATACCCGCGTTCACATGAGAGGGTTTAGAAATATGCCTATTCAGAACAACCATCATTTTACGATTTGATAAGAACGATTTGATTAAGTCGAACAATCGTCCTGTTATACAATAGCCCTGTTGCTTGCGCAGAAGTCCTACATGCCAGACTCTATCAAACGCTTTCGAGATATCCAGGGAAACAGCGTGGGCTTCGACGTTCTTATCAAGAGCCTTATATATGTACTTGGTTATGGTCATTAACACATCAGCAGTAGACCTATCGAAGCGAAAGCCATACTGATTGTCAGAAAATAATTTGTTGAATGTGAGATGCTGAATCATTTTAGTATTGATAATAGCCTCGAACACTTTGCCAAAAATCGGTAAGAGGCTGATAGGTTGATAGTTAGAAGGGTCGGAGAGCATTCCAGGGTATTTAAAGACAGGAACGACTGAAGAGAGCTTCCAATAAGTATGAAAGCAAAAAGAGGCAAGGCAATATTTAGGAATGGTCTGGAGTTTCAAGAGAAATCACCTAATCTAGAGGGAGATGCTCGCTGACATAACCGCTAAGACCATGCATATGGACATTGGAGTCCTTCCTAAAACGGGGAAGATAACCAGGAATACAGAAATCTGAGAAAGGGATAAAAGGTCAACTTAGTTTCACAGAGAGCTAAGATTTCAGGGAAGTTTTCATGGAGGAAGGATTCAACGCTGCAAATTTAGTACGGATACCACGGACATTCGATAAAAACATCCTGACGGGTTTAGCTGATTTTTGTTTAGCTAGTTTAGATTGCGTGTTTTTAAGATAAAAGGCTTTATTTTGGGGTCGTAAGGAGAAGTCTAGAGTAGTCGTTGGTCAAATACAACATGTGTGGGAAGAGAACTTGCGCAGACTGCAGCATAATTTGGCCTCCGGTTTGCCCACCGAATATTTTTGCTGTCAGAACGTCTACAATATAGAGCCGAGTGCGAATAATTAACTTACACACACAAGTATATTTCCAAATTTTATGCAACACTTTACGTAAAATACTTAAACATTTAAAGTTCATAAAAAATAGGTTCAATGAAAAGCTTATCAGAGAAAAAATATAAAAAGAAAATAATTTTTCAAAACGTTATATCTCGCGTATAATTAAAATCTCATCATTAGGGTATAATAACATGATCATCAGACCCGAAACTCATTTGAAGTACATGTTCCCAGCAAATATGACGCTATGATGTGCCACATTTGCTTTATTTAATAAGAAGCAACAAATCTTAAAATTTTACAAGCACCATACAAGCTGATGGGATTTTTAATAAACGGTTCTACCGCAAGCAAAGCAGTACTTAGAGAACAGAAAGGGGATTATGTACATGGCAATCAGTTGAACCTCAGTTCTAGGTTAAAAGTCGGGTGTGGGTAATTCAGACCAGTCAAATGTGGATTTGGAGGAGAATTTGCGAGCAAAGTAGTCAGCTTTGTTCGCTGTGGCCGTGAGGACCTCAATCTATTGAATTGAGGGATTGAGGGTTTGGTGTTTTTTTAACACACTTTTGCAGAGACGCCAGTAGTCTTTGAAGTCAAACTTCATTCTATCAGCAAACAATAGGTTAGTATCATTTAGAAACTGCTTGCATTCATTACAAGCAGAAGCAAAAAGGCAGATGCAGTAAAGCCGAAAGAAGTTTTTCCTGTGGGTATGACAGCCGCACAAGCAGGATAGAACCAAGGGGTTAATGAGGTTTAAGTGTGAACTTCCTGGCTGAAATGAAAGCATCAATACCAACTTTCACACAGAAGGAAACCTCAGAGGTGCAGCTTTCAACAGATAAAGTAAACATTTTAGTCTAATGGACATCCCAAAGAAAATCGCAGAACAACTCTCAGTTTGCTCTTTGATAGCAGTCAAATATTACGCTGGTAGAGATTTCTTTGGGTGGGGGATGGAATGAGATATTAACGGAAACAATAACATTATTAAAGTTTCCAAGAGAACAGACTTGCATGGCATGGTATGAGTCAGAGAAAGAAGTGAAGCAGTGATACATGGGAAACATATTCTTCAGGGACTCTGGGGAAGCGCGTAGGGAAATCCACTACTTGCGTGAGGGACTGAGTGATTGAGAAGTTCAGGGTATGGATGTCAGCAAACTCGGTGACAGGGTTCTTCAACCACTTGGTATGGTGGATATTGAAGTCACCGAACACAAATATATTAGCAAACAGGTGAGAGGAAATGGTCTTGTCTATATCATTGAAATACTTTCTACCAAGGAACAGTCAGAAGAGGAAGAAGAATAGTAAAGAAAGAAATAATAGCTGAAAGAAAAAATAGCAAACCGAGTTTAGTAGAGAGAGACGGAGACACATGTAAAAATGCCCAGGAGATTCAAGAATAATCACCCTCACCGGAAGGTGAGGTTCTCTAACATAAACACCCACGTCATACATGTTCACATTGGAGTCCTTCATAAAGAGGGAAAGGTAATCCGGAATCAAGAAATCAGATTGGGGGGGGGGGGGTGTTAAAGTTGGTTTCGCAGAAAACTAGTATGTCTAGGGACATTTTGCAAAGGAAAATTCCTCACTGTAGAAGTTGGTACGTATACCATAGATGTTAGAGAAAGAAATGTTGAGAAGTGATTTTTGTTTGGCTGGTTTTGTTATATAACTTTGGTTGTAAATATTCGTTTTGATTGTTTTGGTAAGGAGAAGACTCGAGTAGTAGTAGCAGCAGACGATCATTGACTATGACATGTGCAAGAAAAGAATTGGCGCAGACTGCTGCATAGTGTGGCCTCAGGGTTACCTATCGGAAGCGCTTGCAGGGACACCCATCCATGCGCGTCATGGCACTGCAAGAACGATATGCAACTGTTTATCAGAGCAGCCGCTCTATACGCTACTCAAGAGTTAAGGCTTTTAACTTCCAGTCGGAAGCCGATACCAGAAAACTGCCAACAAGGTACCCTCAGTATGAAAAGACGTTGCCACTGTCTGCACACATTACTGAAAATTCACGAGAAGATCTGAGGTGAGGAAAAGAAGTGGGAACCTCTTCCTAAACAGGAAACAAGTGATGTGCCTCTACTCCTGTTGACGAGAAGTGGGAGGTGCATATATCGGTTGATAGTAAAGGCCTAACTACGCCAATTAGAAAAACATACATGGAAATTGCTTTCATTAAACAAAGAAGTACTAATGCCAGTTTAGACAGGTCTCTGACAAAATGGTGACGTCTTGTTTCAGACTATCTTATCAGTTTAATAGGGAAGTGTGGGCGGGAGAATATATATATTAAGTTATTACAAATTCGAATAACCCCTCTTTATTAAAGCCGAATAGAAAACCGTGCACAGGTCAGGGACTGAAATGGTCTTAGTAAGATGGAAAGTAGGTCCATTCATGCAAAAACCTCTAATCGTCATTTGAAAAACAGATACACATGGGCGAAAATTAATTGACAAGGTTTTATATTTTTGGAAAAAATTGGACTAACAAAAGTAAATAGATTAATCTATGTTTATAAATAAATCTTTATTAAGCTTAATTTAATAAGGTTCACGAACTCAACAAGTATATGCAACGAGGATCGAACTCAGAACGAATGAGCTCCATATTTATCGTTTCTCAACAAATGCAGAAATGTAGACGTGACCAGATCAGACTAGACAGAATTTATTTTGTTTAAATTCCAAGATAAATGAATTCTGAAAAAGTAATAATTTTCCTCCAAAATTGCCTTTTTTCTGGTAAGCGCGGAAATCCCTGTCATCTCCTCTATGGGCATTGAAGATACCGAAACATCTTTCCATCTAACAGACTTCTTTCCTCCTCTTTCAAGTGACAAGTTCAGAAAAGACAGTTCACGGAGATATTCAGAGATCCATTTATCAATCAAGCGATTACGATTTGTCGCTGAGAATATAAAAAGAGAAAAGACCGTTTAATCTTAGACACGAATTCATGGAAAGGCAGCATTTTGAAGGCGAATTTGACTCAACGTTCCTCACTTGAAAGAATATCATGAAAACAATCTTCTTATTCACACTCACCGTGTCCACTTTTATGCAATATAAAATTAAGCTTCATCAATGTATAGCGCTATATATATATATATATATATATATATATATATATGTGTGTGTGTGTGTGTGTGTGTGTGTGTGTGTGTGTGTGTGTATGTAGTATGTCTTGAAGGCTGTCACAATGCATTGAATGAAATAAAGGGAGGTTAGGAGGTGCTTGTATGACCTATTTATTAAATCGATATTTCGAGACTATAATCTCATCATCAGAATGGCAGAGAATTCCTTAGACTGTCCGAGCTTCGTCGTGGTCCATCTATTAATGGTTGGCTTTGTCCACTGCTGCTGTGTGTGTGTGTGTGTGTGTGTGTGTGTGTGTGTGTGTGTGTGTGTGTGTGTTCTAGCTGCTGTACGTGTATGTGTGTGTGTGTGTATGTGCGTGTATTCTAGTAGGGTTTTTATGGTCTGATGAAAACAGTCCGCATGCCCTGTGTGGCTAACCTTAGTGTGATCTGGGAGTTAATATGACTTTAACAAAGAGTATCACTTTCATTACTGTTGTCTTATCTGTCTGATTTATCTGGTGGTGTTTGTACGTTGTGCGTGTTGTGATTGAATCTACTTTATTTTGTATATATATATATATATATATATATATATATATATATATATGTGTGTGTGTGTGTGTGTGTGTGTGTGTGTGTGTGTGTGTTCCTTCCTGGTTTGTGGTTTGTTATAAGCACCTCTGCTACTACGACGGGGCTGGGGAGAAATGTGTGTGCGTGTTTATTGTAACTGTCTTGCCTGTGTTTATAGGCTTTGTGTGGTATTGTAATTAAATCTACCTTATTTTATGTATCTGTATATTTTTATGAATCCATTAAACAATCCATTTTTTGAAAAAATAACTGTCACAGACTATGAAAACTGGGTCGTTTACAACAACGTGGACCGAAAAAATCCTGTGAAAAACAAAATTAACTATTGATAACTACTCCAATAACTGATATCCAAATATGATACTGCGTTCTGGTGGGATTGGATTGATAATATGCATTAAGAGATCCTTCCTTAAAATTAGGCATTGCATACAGACTCAAATAAGTACTCTCCCAGTTGGAATGATTTAAAAGGGGAATCGAAATTATTTAATCGAAAGAGTGTGGTTTTCTCTCAGAACAAAGGCCAGATAATACGCATCTTTGCAGCACAACAGAAATTGGTACAGCATGGCTGGAATTAATTACTACAGGTGGTGTACTCACCTAACTCAGACCTTTGATTTACCCCTCATGTCAATCCCTATAAATGGGAAGAAATTTAATTATTTAGAAGCCTAAAACCCAATTTCGACCAGAAAGCCGCCAAGTTCAGGGATGATGAAATCATGAAGGTGCCTCCTCGAAGATAACAGAATGCAGTGGAAGAAAATTGTATATATGCGGTTGAATAAATCTACGTAGAAATATCTAAATATTGTCTTTAAAATTCATCTAAAAAACGATACGTACTTCTTGTTCTGAAAACAATAACTTGTGTTCTAAGATAATTTGTTAGTATTCATCAATGTTATTTGAATTTTTTTTAATCATACCACCCCGAGCGAGGCGGTAACGCCACTGATGTGCAGGGGGCTACGTAAGAGTGAAAAGATTTGAAAAGAGAAAGACGGAAACCACATCCTAAACAGGAAACAAGGGCTGAGCATCTTCACCCGTTCAATAGACGTGAGTGGAGTGTAAACCGGGCGATAGTTTAGTCTATCTACTCCATTTACAACAAAAATATTATAATCTAGTGCTCCATTGTATTTTGTCGCTCTGTTATACATTTAAATGTAGTTAACTTTTACCTTTTTTCAGACATATGGCGTGTCAGTTAGACAAAAGTAAGGCTTTCCGACACCTTCTCTGCTTTTAATGAAAAATCTAGAGTTTGTTGAGACATTTTGGATGTGTCCAGAAAATACACTATTACAAAAAGAACTACACATAAATCGTTTTCCCGCTTCAAGAAGAGGAACTTCGACCTCACAAACTCACCACGTTTCGGCTGACCTATTCAGATCAATGGAGACCGATCATCCATAATGATCAGCACCAATCCACTATTGAATTGGCCGAGCATACTCTCATTATACCGTCGCTTGTCAACTTCACTCGATGGATAAGGTGCAAAATTTTGTTACATGGGTGCCACACGCATTGAACGAAATATACAAACCATAATCTTCCTGGCAATTTGCTCACTCGTCACCAGGCTGCTCTTGAACACAAAAATGATTTCTTTACCACATCGTCACCGGCAATGAAAGGCGAATGAAAGAATGACTGAATGCTGACAAGCAAGCAGCACCTCAATCCAAAGCTACATTTACGTAAGACAAGGACCTGAGTTTTGTGGGATCAGGAACGGCCACTGCATTACGAAGTTCTTGGAAACAACCACAGTTGATGCCGAGCTTTACGTTCAGTAAATATAGCTGCCCAACGAGGCAGTCCATCTGAAATGACCCGCCCGGCGATCCAGCATGATCCTTCAGTAGGACAACGCTCATCTTCACGTTCACATTGCTTATTTGAACCAAGATGCTATTCAAGATCTTGGTTGGGTAGTTCTACTGTATCCAGCGATTCTCCTGAATTGGCACTTTGAAATTAGTATATTTTGCAGTCGCTTTGCAACAGTCTGCAAGGTGTTTCATTCAAAACCGACGTGGAGTAGAAAACATCGTTCGATGAATTCTTCCAGTCGAGACCAGGGAATTTCTACCGTCAAGACATTGACAGGTTAGTAGGACTTTAGCAAAAGAACTCGAGAGCAAACAATAAAGGATATATATTGGTGTAAATTTATTAAAATTGTTGATAATTAAGAAGACTTACATAAAGAGAAAGACGAAAGATTTTATTTGACAACCCAATATATATATATAACAATAAGAAACTTGCTGAAACATAGCGTTGAGAAAACAATGCGTTAAATGTCATGCACAGTTATGCAGTAACGATTAAATTTGTTTTTCGCTGATTTATATATATATATATATATATATATATATATATATATATATGTCATCTACATACAAGCTTGTTTCGCTGTATATGTGTGTGTGTGTGTGTGTTCGTGCGCACGAGCGAATGCATCTTAATTATATATTAAAACTGATTTTACACTGTGAATGTTTATATTCTTCGTTTTTGTCAATGCACTTATTGATGGTGATCAGACATTATATTATGAAAATTTTTAGATCGAATTCATCTTATTGCTATGTGTCTGGCAATCAATTTAATTAGCAGCTAAGACGGTCAAGCAGATAGATAGATAGATAGATAGATAGATAGATAGATAGATAGATAGATAGATAGATAGATAGATAGATACTCATGTGATATACCAGCTTACACATACAGTGAATTACACAAATCTTCAAAAACTTAGCTATATACTCAGTATTATAACGCTGGATGAACTTGATATATTTGGCGAAGTGTATTAGAATAATCCAGATCTTCTACTGAAAGCAAACTGCCTGAAATACGGATAGAAAACGAATTCAGTAAATATACAAAAATTGAAAGAGCTACAAAAAAAGAATTCTCACCGGACTTATTTAACATTTATTGTGGGGTAATTATGAGGGAATTAAATTTTCTGCAAGGATTCATTATTTGCGACCACAATCTTAAGAAAAGATGTGCGAGACAGTGTTGATAGAAAGACACAGAAAACTCAGACAGAATATAATAGAGGATAGCGAGAAAAAAGAAATAAACGTCGTTGATTAAGTTTCTCCATTGTTATCAAAGAACTGCAGTGGTTTCCTTGTCTCTTCAGATCGTCAATGCTCACGCTTCTCCACAGGTTTCCTTCCTTTATTATCAGTGAATAGTTACGACGTCTTGTTCACTTCTGGGTGTCGACGATCATGCTTCTCCGCTGATCCCTTTTCTTTATTACCAGAAAATTTCCGTGACGTCTTAGTCTCTCCGGGACGTCGTTGATCATGCTTCCACTCAGATTGTTTTCTTTGTTATCAGTGAATTGCTATCTTTGTCCCCCAGGTCATCGAGAAACATGCATCTTCACATATTTGTTTTCTTTATTATCAGTGATTTGCCATGAATTCTGTTCACTTTTTTTAGCGTCGACGATAATGCTTCTCCACTGATTTTTTTCTTTATTATCAGTGAATCGCAATGACTTCTTGGTTCATCCATGACATTATTGAACATGTTTCACCACAGATTCGCTTTTTTGTTATAAGTGAATTTGGTCTGAAATCTTCGTCTCATCAGGTCGTCAATCATCAGGCTTCTCTACAGATTTCTTTTAATGATTATCATTAAACTGCAATGGCTTCTGGTTCAGCTCTGAGTGTCGACGATCCTGTTTCTCCACTGATACTGTTTCTTTATTATCAGTAAATTGTTATAACTTCTTGGATCCTCTATAAAGTCGGTAATCATGATTTTCCACAGATTTCTTTTATTTATTATCATTAAATTACCAGGAAGTTTGTTTGTAGTGAGCAAAAAAAATTCTAGATTTAAAAATTCAAATCTGACCCATTGTTAGAAATAAAATAATTTTCTGGAATTTACAAACTTTGCTTAACACACACAAAACCTTCGAAATTTCAAACCTCTATGTAAAATGGTTATCGTCTAATGGAAAGCCCAGAATCACACCCGGGAGTGAATTCCGAAACGAAATAAAAGACGAGCCAAGTTTGACCATCGTCAGAAAGAAATAAGATGAGCGTAGTTAACACATACCTTGGACAAACGTCAAGCGATCGTATTATTATTGCCTCTCTCTTTCTCTCTCACCACCTTCTTCTTCATCGATTACCCGTTTACTTGATAACTGCACGTAACTCTTTAAGACTGAAGAAATGCTTCAAAGGCACTCCTACTCAATAAACGCTCATACATACAAATATACGTACACACAACTCCTCTTGCAAGGACTACTACGAACTCTACCCTTAGCTTCTTGATAATAACTTTCTCATTGAACATTAACTTCTACCAATTCCTGTTATTCTTTTCTATCAATAAATTTCTATTTTAACATGCAAAATGTATACTTTTATTCTTCAACAATTTTTTTATCATGTCACCCCGAGCAAGGCGGTAACACCACTGATGCGCAGGGGGGCTACGTAAGAGTGAATATATTGGAAAAGAGAAAGCCGGAAACCACATCCTAAACAAGGAACAAGGGATGAGCCTCTTCACCTGTTCAATAGACGTGGGTGGAGTGTGAACCGGGCAATAGTTCAGTCTATCTACTCCAATTGAAAAAAGAATGAAAGAAAAGAGTAAAAAGATTGGAAAAGAGAAAGCCGGAAACCACATCCTAAACAAGGAACAAGGGATGAGCCTCTACACCTGTTCAATAGACGTGGGTGGAGTGTGAACCGGGCAATAGTTCAGTCTATCTACTCCAATTGAAAAAAGAATGAAAGAAAAGAGTAAAAAGATTGGACAAGAGAAAGCAGGAAACCTCAACCTGACCATGTTTCTCCACAGATATTTTTTTTTATTTATTATCGGTGAATTGCCCTGATTTCTAAGTCTCTGTATGACGCCTGTAATTTTGATTCTCCATAGATACCTTTTCTTTATTATCGGTGAAATGCCATCATTCTTTGACTCTTGAGGAAGTTAGTGGCCATTGCTCTCCACAAACGCCTTTTCTTTATTATCGAGGAGATGCATTGATTTCTCTGACTTGAAGATCACGACATTGACCAATGCACTCCTCAGATACCTTCTCTTTATTATCGGTGAGATGCCGTGATTTTTCTGACTCTTGAGGACGTGAGTGATCATTACTCTCCACAGGTACCTTTTCATTATCATCGGTGGGGTGCCGTGATATCACTGACTGTTCAGAACGTCAGTGATCATTGCTCTTCACAGGTGCCTTTTCTTTATTATCGGTGAAACGCCATGATTTCTTTGACGGTACAGGACCTCAGTGACCATTACTCTTTACAGATGCCTTTTCATTCTCATCGGTGAAATGCCGTGATTACTTTGACAGTTCAGGACGTCTATGATCACTGCACTCCACAGATGCTTTTTCATTGTTATCGGTGAGATGCCTTGATTTCACAGACTGTTCGGGACGTCAGTGATCATTGCTCTCCGCAGATACCTTATCTTTTTCATCGGTGAAATGCCGTGATATCTTTGGCGGTTCAGGACATCAGTGATCATTACTATCAAACAGATACCTTTTCTTTTTTATCGGCGTGATGCCATGATTTCTTTGACGTTTCAGGATATCAGTGATCATTGTTCTTTACAAATGCCTTTTCTTTATTATCAGTGAAATGCCGCGATTTTTTTTTTTTTTTTTTTTGCAATTGAGGACATCACTGATCATTACTATCCACAGATATCTTTTCTTTTTATCGGCCTGATGCCATGATTTTTTTACTGTTCAGGACGTCAGTAATATCGGCTCTCCACAGATTCTCTTTCTTTTTTATTGGTAAAATGCCGCGATTTCTTTGACGATTCAGGTCGTCACTGTTCATTGCTCTCCATAGATGAATTTTCTTTATCATCGGCGAAATGCCATGATTTCTTTGGTGGTTCTGGACGTCAGTGGTAATTGCTCTCCAGAGATACCTTTTCTTTATTATCGGTGAGATGCCATGATTTCTTTGACTGTTTAGGACGTCAATGATCTTGGCTCTCCACAGATTCTCTTTCTTTATTAGCGAATTGCCGTGATTTCTTGTGAAATTTAGTCGATTTGATTACTCTTTTTATTCTTGACTGTTTTATAACTCGCAGTAATCCTTCTCTTAGACTGACTACTGTGTCCAGTCTACTTTGTTATTTAATCTATTGTTGCTAGAATATATACTGGCAATTTCTTTAAGGAAATGAATGTGTGAATGTCAATGCAATAACCAATACAGGAAATTGTATTCAACTACCCGCGCTGATAGCAACAACGCTATTCACACGTTCTAGACGTAATTTTCCTATTATGGCGGAAAATGTATAGTTTCATTCAATAAATCGACAGCTTTGACTCAAGAAACTGAAAGAGAAAATGTATAATTGATGAAGAATATCGGTTGTGATAGGCACGAATTTCATTCATCGGTAGACACGAGGGTGTTACTATTATCTTTCATCTGTCAGTTTAGTTCAGATTGACGTATTTTCTCTATCCCTTACCAGTTAATCTTGAAAAGGAATTATTTAGTATACTTCTGTTGTTTGAAAATAACCAATAATTTAACGCTTTACACAGTCCGACTTTATTTCTTGCTGATTCTCTAAATATTTTAACTAGTTTATCATTATTAATATCGAAAATTAACTGCTTTATTTTTGTTCTGTTTTGCAGAAAAAAATAGTACGGGATAAAGCTTGAGATTTTACTGTAGAAAACTTCTATAAAACTTGCCTATCTACCTTAAAATCAAAATCTTGACAACTTCTGAAATAAGTGAGCAACTTTCTCTTCCACTAGACAGAACTGTTGTGTTGTGTATTGTCTTTGGATTGTCTAACTACAATTCTTTAGTAAGGTCCTAACGCTGCATCAAAGAGCTGTATCAAGGACAGACATCTTCCTTCATTGTTAGCCGTTGTATTCTGATGGGGAGGTAGTAGTCATTCTTTTTTGGAGGAGAAATGGAGAAACGAAAGGGAGATGGCGATTTTTCTAAGCGCGGGTTAGATGTGATACAAAGGCAAAACTATTGTGCACCCAGTGAGGATCGAAGTCACTACTCAATCGTGATGCTTCTAGCGATACAATCTTGCTAACCATTTAACCACGTCGAGGTGCCCAAACGAAATGTAGATATCATCAGGTCGGCCAGCCACTTCCTTCACCAGGTGCGTCACGTGATTGCGATTTTGAATCCTCATCGGACTCTAATTCTCATCCTTGGCTCGCTGTCGAAACCTCACGTACAATATTTAAACTGAGAAAGTATACATCGCACGGGTATCAGTGTTCTCCACGTTTGTACTGCTGCAAACGCACTTCTCCTTTCCGCGCGGCTTTCAGTCTCATCAAAATTAAAGACAATCTATTGTAGTCTCTATTCCACACCCAGAGTGCTTAAATCACTCCCACTTGTATTGTTTTGGACTAAATTTCAAACTAATGTTCAAGTATGTCAGGGTCTCAAATGATAGTCCCTATTCCAACCATACGGTCCTCATTGGGGCATCTCAACGTAATAGTCAGTTCGATCTTCACTGAGTGCCCCATACATTCTGCTTTTTATCACATCTCTGGGATATGTAATGAGGAAAGAGGGCTTGGAGAACCTGATACTAACAGGCCAGATAGAGGGAAAAGAGACAGGGGAAAGCAGCGGATAACATATTTGAAAGAGCTAAACAAGTGAATGACGGAACGAGGGTTGCATGGTGTAACAGGAGAAGGCGTGCTAAGAGCCACCAGTGATAGGGGGACGTGGAAAGCCATGATCGCCTACATCCTGAAAGGATAGGGCACATAGAAGAAGAAGTAACTACTCTTAGAAAATGTCTATATATCCTTTGAAGACCGGTGAAGATTTTTTACTTATAAAAATAAAAGTTATTTCTAGGATTTTCGTTCGAATTAATGTAATAGTTTGTCTACTCTAAACAGTATGCAACAAAACCTTAAATTCTATATGATCGAAGGTGAGTAAGTTAAAACTTTGTAAATGCTGCGCACGGAATCATAATCGTAGTATGACTTGACTTTCTGACTACTGCTCTTTTTCTTTGCCCATCATTTTCGAATTTTTCTCTCTACTTTTTTAATTTCTTTTTATTTATTTCTTGATCATTACACTGTTAACTTCTTTAAGTCGAGGGTCAGACTTTATCTATCCTACTTATCCTCATAACATTCACTTTCTTCCACTTCCTTTTAGATTGATATTAGTGACCTCCTATTTTAAGTGGATCTCGAGCATTGTATTGCGTGAAGTTTAGTAAAAAAAGAAACCAATTTCTACGTCTTTTATATTTGTAGAGTTTATCTGTGATTTTCAGGAGGGGCGTTTCTTTCGTTTGGGACAGGTATCTTAATGATCAGACAAGTTATTTCTCTGACCCACGTTCCTTAAGAGTCTCGCCTGTACAAAACTTTCATATGGCGCCGAACCGAACCCATTCAGAAATATTTAAACTGTCAGCTGTCTACAGCCACTTTCTCATATCAATAGCTGAAGTTACTTTCGGGCGACTGAATTACGAGAAAATCCCTCTTCGAACTTCGTGAAACGACGGCGCTACAGAGTCACAAATAAATATCTGTATCAAATATTAAAAACCACATCACTTGAAGACTAAAACCACAAGTGCAATAAATGTCACATGTAATACGAAGTGAAAATAATGACATTATGTGTTGACATTCCGCAATACTCGAAATAAAAGGTTAGGAAGGTGTTGTGGGAATTTATATATCCCTTACTAATCGTATTCCTGGATTGCTAACCTGCGTTCAAGTTTGTATATTTACGTTTAATATAACTTATTTTTCTATCTCAAATATCTCTTTTGTTGTTCATTATTTTGTGCCGTTCCTCACCCGGAATCCACAACAGAAGGAAACCCCTATCAGTAATGAAAAGAGCAAGAACAGTTTGTGCACCTGAGAAACTTATTTTATTTAAGAATTATTTTAAGGGAAAGATTGTATACATTTCAACCGAAAATAGCACAGGCTGCTTGATCAATAAATGCTGAATGTTTACTTATAAGGAAACAGCTAATATTAACCTTACCATTGTCATTCATTTCTATATCAGGACAAATGACATTAATTTCTTTATCATGTTCCAGAAAATTAATTGCTTAAACTACTAGTAGTAGAGTAGCAGTTCGTGTTAATTTTATTATTATTATAAGTAGTAGTAGTAGTAGTAGTAGTAGTATGACTAGTATTAGTAGTAGTAGAAAGACACATGAAAATTTCACAGTTTTCTTAAGTTAATGACTGAGTAAGCACATGGCAAGTTCTACGACAATAAAATATGCGTAGAAATTCCCCCAACGTATCGAAAAATATTTGAGATTAACAACTTTAACAACAGTTATATGAATGAGGGTCGTTATTTTAAGAAATCGTCTGAAATGATAAAATTTGAAATTGATAACTTTTTTCATTTTACGGGGAACAGCCGTTAAAAACTTCTATCTTGCATTTTTCTTTCTTGCATTTCTTTCTTTCTTTCTTTCTTTCTTTCTTTCGTTTTGTCATTAAAACGAAGTAGAATGTTTTCCCTGTTTTCCACCCGATCAAAACGAAATAGTCCATTACTTATGAGATACAAGCAGCGTATAATGGACGTATAAACTAACGAAGGAAAGGACAAGCACAATTATGATAGGATTATGTGTGGCATCACCTTTCCACTCAGTAAATGTA
Organism: Ascarosepion bandense; assembly: GCA_037127315.1. Lineage (NCBI taxonomy): Eukaryota > Metazoa > Mollusca > Cephalopoda > Sepiida > Sepiidae > Ascarosepion > Ascarosepion bandense. The sequence continues at coordinate 977,555 of JBBBDQ010001157.1, forward strand.
AGGGCCTAATTACTAAGTCCACTACGAGGTCCATGAAAAAAAAAAGATCACCACGAGAGAGTTATGTATGTACATTGGGCACGTTACGTATAGATGGAGACTGGTTTGAGTATAATATATACATGATGCAGTGGATATCGGCTCGGAATGCGAAATCGGATAACCAAATTAGAATTCCACTTAAATTCGTTGCATTCAATTTCACGCAAATACCCTAGGAAAAGGTATTAATCCATCTCTTTTTCCTCTAACTATGGGTTAAATAGCAGGACAGATTGGGTTCTATAGCCTCAGATGGCAATCAGTCTGCCGCAGAGAGTAATGGCAACCTACTGTGGGGAAAATCTTATACCCAGTCAGTTATGTCTCTTTCGAGACATGATCGTCCACGCGTGTATCACGTATGTCAATTAATTGACTGACTAATATACAGTTCCGCACAAGGTAATATTTTGTGACACTCAGATACTGATGTGTCCAGGGATTTTACTCTCATGATTTTCGGGAACCTTCTTTAACCTAACCAATGATCTCATCACAAAAGTGATAATCGTTGTTTGAAGTTTCCACAATTGTGTTACTTCCATTTGCACGTGCTTATAACTTGACAGTTTTCGAAATTCTTCCATTTTTTTTTTTTTTTTTTGAAACATTGGAATTCTGTGGGCAAGTTATATCAGTTAGATGTCAGCTTCCTTGTTTGAAATCAGGTCTATTAATATAACGAGTGGGCTCGTGCCATAAAAAATGACGGCAAAATATTTTATCGATACGTCGTCTAAAATGACGGCAACATGCATATTGATTTACCTACTACTGAGTCGAGTCAGTCAGTTAAATACCATACGTGATACACGCTTTGGGTGATCATGTCTCGGAAGAGACAAGACTGACTGGGCAGTAGATTATCCCGCAGTAGGTTGCCATTGCTTTCTGCGGTTGTCTGGTTGCCAGCCGAGGCTATAGAACCTGATCTGTCCTATTATTTAACCTATAACTGGAGGTAAGAGACAGATTAATACCTTTCCCAAGGGTATTTGCGCGTAAGTGAATGCAAGGAATTCAATTGAAATTCGAACTCGGTTCCCCAATTTCTCATTCCGAGCCGATATCCACTGCACCACAATGTACATCCTGTACCACAACGCACATACTACTAAGTATCTTGCATAAAGACATAAGAAAAAACATAATCCACCACTCCCCGCGACCGTGACAGGAGGGATTACGCTCTCACACTCTGACTGAGCACTCTGGAAGAATGGTAGACTTTGAAAAACAGTAGCTACTCTGGCACGTACGCATCGCTCATTCAGTAATGGATTAGAGCACTCTGGCTATTGAGCGGGTATAATGACAATATACACGCTAAAATGTCTGGCTTCTTCTACCGAACGCCCATAGCCCAGAAGTAGAATCGCCGACTGACGCCAATTCGGTCGGGTTTCAATCCTGGGTTAAAAGCAATCGGAGTCTAACCGTACTGATGAGCCGTGATACAGCGAAACATATCTGTCTGCGGATGACTATATATATATATATATATATATATTGAGTTTATCTCTCAATATTGTATAATGCACTGGATAATATCTATCGAGCTCTCTATTGTCAACTAATTAATAATATATATTAATTGGATAAAATCGGTTGGATGATCCTCTCCGCCTTTACGGGTCTGCTATTCTCTCTCTTATATATATAAGTCTGTGGACTTAAATATTTATTCCTATCTTTCTCCTTTATTTTGTATGAGTATATATTATTTACATTTTTTATAATTCTATGATTAAGTATATACATCGTGTCTGCGTCCCTATTTTTGCGTCTGTCTAATTAAAAAAGATGTGTATGTATATAAGATTTGTTTTTGTGTATGTGTGTGTAAATATATGTGTCTGTATTATGTGTGATCTGATATATCTATTCTCAATTTATTCCCGGTTTGAATAATACAAGGTTCACTTCCTCTGTTAAAAACGTTTGTTTGTCTTTTCTTAATTTTGAGTGAATTTATTTATTTTTCAACAGTCTGATACGAAAGAATATTAGTAAATTTATACTGTCGAAATAAATCCTGATTTATAACTTATGTTGAGTTTTCCTTTCAATATTATATACAGCGAAACAGATCTGTCTGCGGATGACTATTTACGCTCTCACATCCTGATTGAGCACTCTGGAAGAGTGATAGACTTTGAGAAACAGTAGCTACGCATTGTTCATTCAGCAATGAATTAGAACACTCTCAGCTATTGGGCGTGTATAATGATAATATAAACGCTAAAAAGTCTGCCTCCTTCTACCGAGCGCACATAGCTCAGAGGTAGAATTGTCGACTGACGCCAATTCGGTCGGGTTTCAATCCTGGGTAAAAAGCAATGTGATACAGCGAAACAGATCTGTCTGCGGATGACTATATATATATATATATATAATGGTAGACTTTGAAAAACAGTAGCTACTTTATATATATATATATATATTCTTCACTACCGGCGACATGATTGTAGCAACAAAAAAAAATATGAGAGCACGCGGCAAGAGCTTTCTGTTATAAACAAGCGTATGGTTACATGAAGAATTATGACAAAGGCAGATGGAAAATTATCTCGTTTATTAGATAACTACAGACAAGTGGTTTACAAATTTGGTTGTTCTTAATTCTTAACCGGTTGGCGTCAGATGTTGGTATGAATTTGTTTTAGGCTGGCTGTCTGTAATTGTATACAATGTTAACGAGGACGTGTGTGGTTTCCCAAAGCGGTTGTTTTTAAAGTGAAGTGGACGAAAGATTGAGAAAAGAGGAAAGGGAACAAATATGTGTCGGTCAGAGAGTGAGTTGGGTAGTCTGTAGCTCTGTGATGTTCTCTCTTTCTTTTCATAGTAGTAATCGTGACGTTGGAGGGTTGTTATTTCTTCCTTCCTTGCTGACAATGTGTGAATAAAAGAGTTACGAATTGACGTGACAATGGGTGAGAAGGTAAGGCAGGGGTGTTGCTGATCGATTATATGGACTTTTTATTAGTAGCGCCATCTATATGTCAGGCCCGAGACCAATTGACTTATTGAGTGATGTGTTATATATAGTGTTTAGTATATATATATATATATATATATATATATATATATATATATATATGCAAATATAAATGCAAATACCAAAGCTGTTTAAAAGTGTTTTTAGTAGATCCAGAGTAAACTGTTTAATTAAATGCTATATTACATTGGTACACAATAGAATTTGTTAGACACCTATTTTCCAATGGACAATGGTTAGGATTTCGACAATTATATAAATTTGTATTAGTGTTATTTTCATTATTTGGATAATTATTGTTATTTTTGTTTACGTTCTAATTTAAGATTTTATTATTATGATTTTGAATGATTGTTTCTTGATTATTGGTACTACTACAACTTAATGTAAAGGTATTTTAATTACAAACTTTACTTAGATGTTGATTATTAGGGAAATGTTTCTTAATTAAATTGAGGAATTCCATCCTTAACTTTGTGCTAACCATTTGGATAAAAGACGGTATATACCAAATTCTTTTCTATTTCAATTTTTCTGTTATAGTCATATTTTTGTGTATTTGATACCATGTTTTTATAGCCACTATTTCTAAGGACATTATTATAAAAATCTCTATGGCTATGAAATAATTCTTCACTGGAAGAGTTTTTACTAATTTTATATTCTGTGAATTAGGGTACATATTTAATGATATTTGGGGTTGATTAGACTTTGGGTGGATGTCTAATGGATATTTGTTAGGCTTTATATATGGTCAAATAAGTATAATTTACTTAGTGTACTGCTACATCAAGGACATTTGCTTCTTTTGATGCTGATTATTACTTTTAATTTAAGACTTTTGAATTCTCTGTGGATTAGTTTTCTAATTTTATCATTTTTACATAACCCTATGTCATGTGTCTGAAGAAGAAAAGTATTGTCCCGAAACATGAACATTTTTGAGTCGCGATGTAATGCTTTTATAAACCATTGCAATAACACAATTACAATATTAAGATCTACTTTTTATCGATCACTCTTCATGCATAAACAGTGGATTTTTATCTACTTGTTATTTCACTTCCTTATATATATATACTAGCAGTATAGCCCTCGAGTGTAATGAAAGCTTTAAAACTAATCCATATCTAGTCTGGAGCTCAGACTCTTTGGACGTTGGCACGAAAGACTAAAAAGCAATAGTTGCTTCCAGTTAAAGCGAAACTGTAGACCGAAAGAAAAATGAATGGATGCAAGTCAAAATTTGATTTCCTGGTATTAATATCAAATTTTCTGCACTATTGTAAGAATTGCAACCTTGAAACTTCTGAATATCATTTCTTATGTCTTTGTCTCTGAGTGTATCAAATTTGATTAAAATCAGACCATTCCTTCTATAACCCGATTTTTTCGATTATCGATTTTCGATATTTATCGGGGGTACCTCGACACAAAACCTAGCTAAGAACACTCGCAGATGCTTATAGTACAACTGTGTAAATTTTCCAGAAAATAGGTTCAGCCGTTTCGGAATCTATAGGTAACGGATATACACACACACACAGACACACACAGACAAAGTTCTATTTATAAATAAGTTTATATATATATATATATATATATATATATATATATATATATATATATATATATTGATATTGATATCAACATGCATATGCATATACAGTTGGTATGTAAATTCAGCGTTGTGTATCTATGTATATACTATGTGCATGTATACACAGTGAAGTTTATATTTATATGCACATACTGTGTGTATGTAAATTCAGAACTGTGTAATTGTGTATATATTGTGTTTTTCTATACAAAGTAATGTCTATATGCTTATACAGTTTGTATGTAAATACAATGTTGTATGTGCATGTATATACTATGAGTGTGTATATAAAGTGATATCTGCATGGATATGCATATACAGTGATGTCTGTATATATATATATATATATATATATATATATATATATATATATATATATATACAGTTTTATGTATCTATATATTCTGTCTATGCATATAAAGTGATTTTTATATGCACGTATATGCATATAAAGTGCTTTATTAAATACAGTGTTACCTGTAAAAATAAATACTGCGTGAATGCATATGAAGTGATGGCTATAAATCTATGTATATGATGTGTGTATGAAAATACAGTATTGTGTACTGTTTAATTTAATAAATAAATGGAGCGTCTATTTAAGTATGATTATCCACTAAAATAACGTTTAAAATAACAGATTACTGTGTGTATATGTATATAAAATGCCGTATATATGTATATGAATACACTATGTATATGCAACTACAGGTGTATATATGCTGTGTATATGTATAATTATAATATATATTGTGTATGTATACTCAGTGATGTGTATACGTATATACTGTGTATAGGATTTAAGAGAGATAGCAAAAGGCAAAATCTATAAAGAGCTACAAAGAAGAGGAAATTGTGGAGAGCAATGATCACCAACGACCTGTAGAGACAAGCAATTTAGAAGATCACTGGGAATGTTACTCCTACGGCTAAATGTCTCGGTCGTTGTTACTCCTTTCCCCACAACTAATCGTCATTCTTTGGGGACACGTGTTTAAAAAGTATTTACACTATTTACATTGCTCAGGCGGTTGTCCTCATCTTTGTTGCCATATTCCCGACGTTTCGGTCGTTTTAAGCTCTAGCGTTCGTCAGGAGATTTGAATTTCGAACTGAACTCTTTAATTTGTAAAACAGTCTGAACAATGTAAATAGTGTAATTAATTAAAAATACCTCATCTTAAAAATATAGATAAATAGTGATGAAAGATAATTTATGATCCATTCATAAGTGTGAGCCCATCGTGAAGGATGAATTGTGGTATGCATTCTTCTTCTTCTGTGTGATGTGTTGGTTCGGATCATGGGTGGTCAAGGCTCTCTACAATGTCCCATAGAAAATTGTGGAGTGCCATGAGCACTAACTTCCCAAATGGACATGACAAAGAAGAATGAAAACATTGGCCAAAACATTGAAACTATTTGCCTTATAAGGTATTTGTTTTCAGGTATGCTCAAAGTAGTTTATACCCGATAATACCTGATAATTCCCTATCACTCTATAACAGCGGTCGGTAACTCCGACCCAAGAATGATTTTTTGTCTGGCACGCCAGCTTAACATCTGGACAGTTATATAATTAATTTATGGAGAAAGTGACAGAAAAATATCAGTTGGAGTTAATCGATTAGTAAATTCAAAATTTAAATCCGAATCTACTGATAACTTCTAAATGAAATATGTTTTGTCAAGCAGAATTGAAGACTATTGAAAATGCAAAAATGATGGTAACATTACTTTTTAAGTATGTATACTTGTGAACATTTTTTTCGAAAATTTAATATACTAAAAGTCATTTATGAAAAATGTTGAGTGATGACCACCTGGATGATATTTTGTTTCTATCATCGACAAATATTTCCCTTAACATGGAGAAGTTGTCGAACAAGTGTTTCATTAAATAATCTGCCATTCCTAACTGTATTTCGTTTGTAGTAAGGAATTTACATTTTTTGTTGTTTGTGTTAGCTGTTCATCCTGAAGTAAAATAATGAACCTTGTTTAACTAATTTTCATGGCTTCTCCTCTAATGAACTTAGGTCACTGGTGCCCCACCCATAAGAATTTACTCGTGCAACCAAACTGGTAACAAGACCCCACCATTTTACAGTTAGATCAACTAAATGCAGGCGATAATTCTACTCCATCGGCTTCTTTTCTCGCACTTGCCGTCTGTGGAACTCCCTTCCATATACTTGCTTTCCTGACAGTTACAACCTCCAGGAATTTAAATGCGATGTCTATTTCTATTTCTTATCCACTTAACTCCAGTCCTTTCTACATTACCCCGGGTATCTTGCTCTTTTCTTTTCTCTCTACCTTCGCAACTGTCTTCACTCCTGTGTTCACATCCTTCTCTTGCCCTTTCTCTTTCACCCCCTGTAGTTGGTTCGTCTTTCTCTTCACTCTCCTCCTGCCTAAAATTTTAACTCCCCTATGTAGCCCCCTGTACATCAGTGGCAGTACCGCCTTGCTTGGGGTGAAAAGAATATATATATATATATATATATATATATATATATATATATATATATATATATAACCTTAAATTCGTTATTTTTCTTTAAACTTCCAGACTATAGGAGTCTCTTGGACTTTAGCAGTCTGAGGTCGAGAACTTATTATAGTACATTTGATATGGTCCTCTTCCCGAACACTACATAACTTTCTGGCCCTAATCAAAAGGTTGCAGACCCCGGCTATATAAAATCCCTAAATGTTTCTTCTGAGAAGTCATACCAGACGTTTTTACAACAGATCGATTAAAAAAACGAAGTTTCCTGCTCGAATTTCTTCAGAGTGACCATCTTTGTCTAAGACGTTCATTAAATTGAATTACGATCTGTACACTTTAAACATAATTAATTAGCCAGGTGTTGCAAATTGATATTAACGTTTATACTCGTCTTCAACTCTTTTCAGTAAAGCAAATAATAGTTGGAACTGAATTTTGTTGAGAACTATAAACAGAAAAGAATTCCTCGAAAAACTGGCTTTATAAAGTTGCTTGAAAATTAACAGAATATAATTATGTCGCTGAAAAGTTTAACATCAAAAATAGAAATAAAATATTGTCTTTTATGAATAAATAATTAAAAAATATTTATCTTAGTTGAGCCGTTTCGTACCTCTAAGGGACTTTATGAAGCAAGGTCTCTGATCTGGATATTAGAAGTTTAGAGGAACGTGGAACTGCCTCTTAATTGTTGTTGTCCCCAGGTTCATCTTGACTCGGGGTAGTAACACCTGTTTGAGTCACAGCTATAGGCAAATAGTGAATTTTCAAACAAAAATAAAAACATTAGGTAAGTATAAATAATACATTTTTATAATAAAAACACCAACAATACATTTTTATAGTAGGATTACCAATAACATATTTTTATAGAAAAATGACCAACACATATTATAGTAGAATTACCAACATTACATTTTAGCAACATATTGACAACAATAAGTTTTATAGTAAAATGACAATCAACACATTTTGCAGTAAAATTGAACATAATGCTTACATTGTCAAAAGAAAATTAAATCTAACAACAATTTGCTATGATTTCTTATTTGGAGAAATAAGTTTTAATCCCTCGTTCAATTTCGTAATATAATTTGATAAAAAATTCGGCTAAACAATTGTAATTTAATAATGAAATAATTATTAGGTTTGAATTTAATAATGAAATAATTATAAGGTTTGAATTATCATATTTAGATTTCGGCATTATGTAGCACATACGTTTTGATACGCCGCTAAATAAAAAACAGCCAAACCAACAATTAGTTCACGGCAAGTCATCCAAATTCCCTTCTGCCTCCATCTATGGGTTAATCGCAGCACATAATAGGCTCTATAGCATTGGTTGGCAACTAGTCTAGGAAAAGAACAAATACGAATTTTTTAAAATTTAAATTTTTTTTTAAATGGTTATATTGAGAATTTGATTAAAGAAAAGGCAAGTAAAAGAAAAGCCTTTGCTCTTATACGCGAAAATATACGGTATATATACATCTACGTCGAACAAGCAGGCATATCTAGTTAAATGCAGGAACTGGTTCTTTAAAATATTTTTGTGACCATGAATCTACTTGTACTATAACATTAGAAACGTCTAATAAAACTACAAGGCTGAAACTTTCATACATAAAAACACCGCTTATTCATTTCTGCATGAGAATAGCTGAGTATGTGATGAACTCGCGAGGGGTGTGTTTATATAACATGTTATCTTGTTGTCTTGTACATTGTCTTAAGTTCAGCTGGGTCGACTTACTGCTCGTATTTCACGCCAATAGTGACATCTATCGAAGCCCAATTTTTATGTGGTGACTATGAGTTTAGCTTGTAAAGTACCTACTCTTTTCATGTTCTGGTGTGACCGAATGTAATTTGTTATCTCTTAGGGTCAGTTTATTATCTCTTAATATGTTATCTGTAAGGGTTAACCCAATACTTATATGTATCGTTACATACGAGTTCCTGTTCGATCAAACGTTTCTGATGGACATTAAATTTTATTCTGACTTCCGGCATTTTCTCTCGTTAATCACATACTACACAGGCACAAAATTGTATTAATCTGCATACTTTCTCGTGTTTTCTTTTTAATATTGAAAAAAAAAATCAGCAGGTTATTTCCAGTTAGTGGCTTGACGTAACACGATCGTCTTACTCATTTTTTCTGTATTTGAATTTCTTGTTTACAAACCTCGGTTTTGTAAATGTAAAGAAATATATTCAGCAAATCTTTATAAATATATGTCCTAACCTCTATTATATCATCCATAAAAACAATAACAAAATACGTTCTAGTGTTTTAAACACTAGATTTACTTAAGAAATAGTGATTTCATTTTCACTTTAGAAAATCATATAAACTTAAGGTAGTCGTCTCAAAGATAGTTATCCTTATTGTTTTGTTTCTTCTTGTAAAATGCCATCATCCATTGTATACTTTTTGCCTATTTACTGTAATATGGATTTCGGTAATTTGAATGATGTCCTTTAAATAAGATAATGCATTTAATAATCCAACATATTTATTAATATACAAATAAAACATTGTACATATGTTACCAAGACGAATTTGCTACGTTTCCACCAAGATTATTGCACTTAACAGTCGTAGCAAGAGCTCAAACATCACATGCTCAAAGAGCGTAGCACCAATCAACCGAAGACACTATTATACAGTGCTGATAAATAAGTCAGTTAAGTACCATATGTGCTATTCGCTTGGGAGATCATGTCTCTTTCGAGTCATAACTGACTAGACAGAAGATTTTACCGCGGTAGGTTGCCATTTCTTTCTGCAGTAGACTGGTTGCCAAACCAAGGCAATAGAATCGAATCTGTCCTTCTATTTAATTACTTTATCTAGATCAGTCAGTTAAGTGCCATATGTGATACACGTTTGGGTGATCATGTCTCTTTCGAGACATAACCGACTAGGCAGAAGATTTTTCCGCAGTGGGTTACAAATTTCTTTCTGCGGTAGACTGGTTGCCAAAAGAAAGAAAGAAAGAAAGAAAAAGGAAAAAGATTCATAACAAGAAAGAAAGAAATTTATAAAAAAGAAGCTGAAGAAAGTGAAATTTTAGGATGAAATGAAAAAAGACGGAAGAATGCTAAAAAAGAAAATATAAAAAACGAAAAAGAGAATAAAAACAAAAAGAAAGATTGTATAAAAATAAACATTCAAAATAAAAAAGAGAAAAATTATAGAAAGAAAGAAAGAAAGAAAGAAAGAATGGATGAAAAGAAATAAAATAAAAAAGGAATAAAAACGATTGTTCACCATGTTGATTTCTTCTGCTGCTCTGTCAAAGGGTCACTAATGAATTCCCTCTTTTTGCTTTGTATGAACAAACCTCTTCCCATCAGCTTTTATAAAATTAGATTAATTCTTTCACATGCTAAAAGCATTTTTTTCTGTATCCAACGTCTTTACAATAATTTGATATTTAAAGAATCTGAATTGCAACCGGAATATTGTATTAAGTTTGACATGCAAAGAAGAAGTTGATCAATAAAAAACCACTTTTAAAGTTTCCTATTGTTATTTACGTAATGTTGACCACGTTTTCCCACCCACATTCTATTAGCGATCATTTTCAAAGTTTATTCATTAAAAATACCTATACGATACACGATGTATCTCTGGAAAGCAAATTTAGCAAGCCGAGTTTAATTTCTTGTCTCGCTTGTTGCCTTCTACATCTTCAATGGTGTTTTCTCGGCAAAAGTATGGCGCAACCAGTAAGAATCGTAATCAGTACTCAGTTGTAATTAATCAAGCGAGAAAATCTGGCTAACCTTTTTTTCTAGGCGTAACTTAGATGTGGCACAAGGTTAAATACATTAAGCACCTAGTTAGGATCAAACTCACTGCTCATTGTAATTAATCTAGAAAGACAAGGTTGCTAACTATTCCACCACGTCTAAATATTTCTTCTTCTTCTTCTTCTTCTTCTTCTTCTTCTTCTTCTTCTTCTTCTCCCTTCAAATAAATATTTTTCAACTGCATATTCAGTCTCAGCTGATGTGTGTGTAATGTAATATTTATAGAAACTGTAATGGGAATCGTCGATCTGAGTTCATGTTTGCCGTAATGCTTTTGGGAAAGGCATGAATCCGACTTTCCTCTACCCAGCTATGGGTTAAACTGACTAGGCAGAAGATTTTTCCGCAGTAGGTTACAAATTTCTTTCTGCAGTAGACTGTTGCCAAAAGAAAGAAAGAAAGAAAGAGAACTATTTTATTAGGCTCAACTGTAGCCAGGTACACACTCCTCCCTAATCTTTTGAACATGAGTACAGATTTATCACTTGTTTTCTGTTTATATTGAGTTTCTGGTTCCCTTTAAAGTGTTTTCATTCTCTTTCACGCCCAGTAGTTGATTAGTGCGTCTTAGTGAACTTATCGTCTTGCTTAGAGTGAAGCGATTAAGAAAAACGGTGGTAACCGAAGTAAGAGAAGAACTTCACTGAATTCAAAACTTTGTATAAAGCAACTTTACTGTGTTTCTCAAGAAATCGCAATCATCTTCCTTTTCGATATATATATCTATTTAGAACGTTGATGAGCATGGCTCTCCACAATTCCCTGTCCTTTGTAGCTCTTAATAGTTTTTGGCTTTTTGTTTACCTCTACTAAAACATATGCTGCCATCCATTTACACAAACTCGTTAGGTCAGTTAAGCGCTGTTCCTTTAGAAAAAGTATGAACTCATTTATTCTCTCCATAGGTTAGATAGTAGTGTTGACTGAGTTTTCTAGTCAGTCTAGAAGGACTATTCTGAATTCAAACCCATGGTGAAGGCAACAGAAAACCCATCTGCTCGTTTTCCCAAAAAGTCATAGCAATTTACAGATAATCAAGAAAAGAACATTCGAAAGACATAATCATCTCCATGCTGCATTTTCGAAAATGCAAATGTATATATTGCTGTTTATAAAAATCAGCAACACCTACAATGCACTAATAGTCCTAGTGTAAAGGACATGAAAATCAGCAGCTGAAACATTTTGTTAAAATAGGGTTCGAACATCAACTAACAATCACTGAAAGCAAACATACAACTATATTAATTTTTCCACACTCTCAAACTCTGTAAACCATGACGATAGTACAGGATTTACAAGCATGCGAATGTATGAAACTTAAAATCTGATTTCATGAGAAGATTTTGTTCTATTTCAGTCAACAAGTCGGCCCGTAAAATATATATATATATATACATATATATATATATATATATATATATATATATATATATTAACGAAACTTGGTTATAAGCAACCGACAATTTTGTTATGAATTATTTTGAACATTATTTTTACCGATAAAATAATGTTCAAAATAATTCGTTACAATATATATATATATATATATATACAGAAAATCTAAGCAAGAGCCAACAAACATACCTAAGTTTCACCCTACGGCCCGTCAGGGTAAATTGGCCAATTTACCCTGACGAGCCGTAGGGTGAAACCTAGGTAGGTTTGTTGGCTCCATAGTTATCTAAGTGGGCTATATATATAGAGCTTGAAGATTCCATCGTTATCACAGATTTTAAAAGTATTTGATTACGTGTATTCTTGAGGCAGTAAAAAATGTTTGCACGTCTCTATCTTATGAAAATTGAAAATTAACATACCTGGCTTAGCTCTCAGCTACACTCAAACACTGATTGACTGTTGCTAGTGTTACACTATCATATTCTGCTTGTCTCTTTGTTCCTTAGTTATTTAACATGCACGTTACACCCTGCCATTGCTTTGGAAAAACAGTGAACTGTTCTTGTTTGATTGCGATGATAGACGGAAGCAAAGATTTACCAAAAGCGCTGTTTGGCTTTATCGTCATGACGAAATAATCTCCTGGAGTCTCTTCTGTTCCCTCAAATCTCTAAAACTACTGCCCCTCTTCTTGCTTTTCTGCCTGCTGGAAGTTTTCCTCTGTGGTTCCAGTTTTTAAGAACACTGGAGAACTCTCAGAGTCCTCTAATTATCACTCTATCAGCCTCCTACCGATATTTGGCAAAGTGTTCAGGGCTATAAGTGCTAAGGTGGTTCAACATCTCATATTCTATTCTCCTATAAACTGTATGGCTTCTGCTTTGCCAGGTCTACTGCTGATATGCTAGGGACCATCACAGAGTACATATACAAGGCTCTCGATAAGAACGGTAAAACCCGGGCTATTGCCCTAGATATCGCCAAAGCATTTGCCAAAGTATGGAGCGCTGGCCTTCTGTGCAAGCTACAGATCTATGGTATAACTGGACTTTATTTAATCCAATCGTTCCAAGCAAATCACGTAATGAAGGTGGTATTGAACGTACATGCTTCTAGATTCTATCATACGAATGCGGGTGTGCTTCAAGGCTCTATCCTAGGCCTTACGCTTATTCTGATTTCATCAACGAATTCCCTGATGTAATCAGAACTCGAGTAGGTATCTACGCTGATGACACCACCATATACCCCCGCTTTAATAAGAAATCTGCTGACGCTGACAAATCAAACCTTCCTGCTGATCTTGAAAAAGACTTCCAATCTGTGGTGGACTGGGGTATGAAATGGCTCGTAATTTTTAATGTTTCCAAGACAAAGCTGCTATCCTTTAACCGCCATAGACAATCACTTTTATTCCCCATCAGCATGGATCAAGCTGACCTCCCTGAAAGCAATACACTGCCCATGCTCGGCCTTACTCTCACAGACTACCTCAAGCAGAACGACTACATTGAATCAATAACTTTAATCTACTGCTAAGAAGGTCGGATCACTGGTGCCCCCTCTGCATGAATTTACTCGAGCTACTAGACTGGCAACTAGGTTTCACCCTTTTACAGTGAAAACAATCAAATGTATTCGAAACTTCTACTCCAACAGCTTCTTTTCTTGCACTTCTCGCCTGAGGAACTTCGATCTGTATACTTGCTTCTCTGATAGCTACAATCTCCAAGGTTAAATGCAAAGTCAATTGTCATTTCTTATCTCCTGGACTCCCACACTTTCCTCGACACATTCTGAATCTTGTTCTTCTCCCTTTCCGCTCTACTCTCACGCAGCTCTCTTCACACCAATGTTTCCATCCTTGTCTTACCCATTCTATGACACCCCCTGTAACCTGTTCGTATTTTCTTTACTCTTCTCTTATGTAACCCCCACCCGTAATGCCTTGTTGGGGTGAAACGATTATAATATATATATATATATATATATATATATATATATATATATATATATATATATATAAGATTAAATTCATACATATTATAGGCTGTTTATGCCTATTGTTATTATGTTTCTCTTGTTGTGAATGTTACATAGTAATGCATTTTGTTTTGTTTTTAAAAAGGTACGTTCATTCCCAGTTCTCAATGTATTAAAAAAAAACCTTCAGTACTCTATTTCTACTATTGAATAATGTAAGGTTGATGGTAGGAGAGAAATATTATATATATATATATATTGTCTCCGTAATAGCGAAATGCTTCCGATATTGTGATTTATAATGAATTCTTCTGTTTTTTATTAGAATTTCCCTTAATTGTTCTTATAAACTATGGGTTAATGTTCTTATGATATTTTAGTTTGATAAATGACATGTAATGCGTCCTCTCAATGAGGTGGTAGTGTGTCTAATATAGGTAATTGATTTGTGACAAAAAACAGTCTTGTACTGTGCACTAAAATTCATACACACTATTGGTCATCGCAAGTTTATATTTCATGAGGTTATTTTGATTAGTGACCGAAAGGTTTGAGGACCTCCAGTTTTTGTAATATATTATGTGATGCAATTTTTTTTATTAAATTGGGGAAGAATTCGACAGCGTCGTTAAAAAGTACTGAAATAAACTAATCGCAACGAACAACGTTGAGGTCGGTAGCTTAAAAATCATGAAGATTGTTGGTGATATCTTTACGGTAATGTAAAACTCTTCAACCAGGTTTTCCTCTCCGATCTATCACATCACAAATGCCTACACCTGTTTATAATAACTGTCAAAAGCCCTCAATCAAATCATTTCTTCATACATACGCAACAATTACAACGTTGCATCAACAAATGACAAATGATTCTCTCTATACATTAAAAGCAATAAATCTCATCTGAAAAGCAACAAATCTCATCTTCAATGAAATATATATAATTACTTTCAGGATTCTGGTTATCGGATTATATAGGCTAATTTAAATCACTGTCCATTTTATACTCAAAAATCCCAGCGCATTTTCCTTAGATTTAGTTTTGTCTTTCATTCTGAAATAAAAACGCCGAATCTAACAGACAACGGCGAAATGCGTCGTTAATGATCTTTTCTACTTTGACTGATCATCTCTACTTTTGATTTAAACACTATTACACACACACACGCACACACATATATATATATAGTTAGGTAGGTAGGGAGGGAGGGAGAGAGGGAGGGATGGATGGATGGAGGTAAGGGAATGTCAGTCGGTTACGCTACCATGATTTCATCTTCTTGGTTTCGTCAGGCGATTTGTTTAAAAACCGAAATGGTTGAAAGCTAAACTGGCTGATCTTTCCTAGCTAAATATCTAAACGCTCTACACGTTGAATATTCATCTTCCTTCAAACATGTATTGTTCGTGTTTACTGGTCTAATTTAATTTAAATCTGATCTATAACTTCTTAAATCTGACCTACAACTTTTCGCTTTTATTAAAGCTTCATCATTGTATTCTGGCATATTTATTTTGCATTGACTGATATTCATTGGCTAATCAGACTTCATTTGCATTTGAATTTTCAAGCTACTTGTTTGTTTATAATTCATGTGTGCAAGTGTATCATTTCCTGCAGTAGGTTGCCATTACTTCCTGCGTTAAACTGGTTGTCAAACAAGGCTATAGAACCCAATCTGTCCTGCTATTTACCCAATAGCTGAAGGAATAAGAGATACGGGGGATTTGCATGTAAGTGAATGCAACGAATTCAACAGGAATTCGAACTCGGCTTTCCGATTTCTCGTTCCAAGTTGATATACACTGCACCACAACGCACTCCCAATTGCTATGTGACGGGTATATTTTCTTTTGCTTGGTTTAATACAACGGAGAGAGAGAAATTAATATTAGTGGTATTATTAGTTATGCTTTAATGTAATTCGCGATGTGAGCTTATGTAAAAAAACTATTTTAATACTATCATATACTTGTAAAATCCGGGGAGTAGAAAATTAGCTATTTTAATTCTATCATGTACTTGTAAAATTCGGGGAATAGAAAAATTAGCTATCTTAATCCTATCATGTACTTGTAAAATCCGGAGAATATATAAATTAGCTAACAGATGAGAAGGAGAGAGAGAAATGTAATTTTCTTTCTATCTCATTATAGTTTTCTTTCTTTTTCATATACGATACACATTATTTTAGGCTAGGTGAAAATTTGACGAAATGGTCGCAGTCATAATAAAATGTCAGGATTACTTGATGAGGTCAAGTAAGGTTAGACCCCTCAACAGATGTTCCCTGAGAACAGACATTTGTGGGAATTGAAAAATCTAACTATGATGTAATCGAAAGGAAGTGAGCTGTTGATATTTCATTCGTTGAGCCCCCGTCTCAAATCGTGTGGGTGGAAAACGGTCTCATTGGTCAAAAGCTTTGATTCGGCCAAATCCTCCGAGAGGATTGGGGATGGTTATAAAAATCCGGACTCGGCGAGAAAAATCAGTTTTAGTTTAGTTGTTGGTGAGTCGAAATGTAACGACCGTGGAAAAGGGGTTCCCAAATGGGGGAGTCATGGTACACGGCCGGTCGCATACCACAGAACTTATGGCTAAAGAGTCAATGTCGAATGAAGCCTGCCGCCGATTAACTTAAAAAGTTAATTTTGAATAATGCGCCTTCGATCGGAATCCCGAAAGAACATTGTTTTTTTTTTAAATCATGAGAGAATCGACATTTCTGATTCCTCGTTCGCTCTACTTCGGTAAACTCCGTTAAACTCCGACAAGAACCCGAAAGGACTTTGTTATTTTAGAAGCTGCATAGAGAATTGACAGCCCTGATTATAGACAATATGTGAAAAGACTTTAATGAAAATTTAATGAATACGTAAAAAGACTTTGGTGAAATTTTGAAGAGTTCTGTTTACTTTAACGAAAGTTGGAAAAGACATTTTTATTTAAGGATTGAAAGCTCTGATATTTTTAAACGAACTCTCTCTATCCGTTGTAAACTGGCATTCCGACAACTGTATTCTCATTCTGACAACTGTATTGTCTGCTCATTGTTTATTTTTTTTTTATAAAGACATTCTTCGTAACTCTCCAGGTGTGTTTGACTTTATTCATTTAATTAATGTTTTTTTGGTGCCGTCTTTGTTTTTAACCACAAGTGTACACAAGTGGTTCTGGTGAAGAGACGACTACTGAAATTGCACAACGCGACTTTCTGAGATCAATTCACAACGTAGGCAGTAATCAGTTGTTGCAATAGACGTCTTGAAAACCAGCTTTTGTGAGGAGATTATCACGACCAGCAACAGCAGCCAAAAGCGTCGTAACAGCGGGTACCGTTTCGACATCATCGCAGCGGGATCCGTTCCCGAATCATCCGGGTGGCAGTGTCACAACTGGTGCCGTCACGACCGTCGACGAGAACGAGCGTCACAGAGACCCGGCCCGGGCGAAGGTGTTACAACTAAACATAAATATATAACAAGTAAGCAGGTTCTCTTCTATTTTTTGTTTTTTCTTAAATCAACATAATCTTCCTACTTAACTGGACTAATTTAATCGCCATAAATGTATGCATATTTCCTTCATATAAAAGAGTAACTGGCTTTTAAAAATTGTTTTAAACCAAGAAATCCGACTATAGAAACTAATAGAACATTCTTTTTTTATTGTTAAAATTTCAGCGTCTGGAATAAATTTAGAAATCCAAGGCAAAGAAATCTCATCAGCTAAAATTCAAATTTAGATACAGAACAAAGGACAGCAGAATAGGATTTGTTTTTAAGATTTTTCCAAAAAAAAAGAAACACTTCCCTTAACCTATTTTAAATATAAAGCCTATTTTTAAGTTTCGAATTATATGCGCATCTTATTTGTGTTTTTAGAATATATGAGGAGAAAGCCGTCAAAATATATTTTACAGTGTTTTGTACCAATTAAAAGTCATGTTTATAGTTCTTTTGGCCCAAAGAATCTACATTTTCAGACTAAACTTTTGTTTTATTTATATTAGTTTATTCGGGCTAATTTTCTTGGCTTTACTTTTTGCTAAAACGTATCTATGCAGCCTATATATAAACTAATGGCCTTTCAAATATAATTTTAATTGACAACAGTTCTGCTTTAAATATTTTTCTCTTACAATCATTCTTGTTTATTATTTTTCCTATAATGCAATCTCTACATCATATGTGTACCAGTATAAAAAAAAATTCTGAAACGTCTCGTACATAAATGAGGTGCTAAAACTATTTATTCTGTAGTTTTTAAACACTCTTGCAAATTATATATCGTGATAAGAATGTCATGTCTACATTATCACAATCTAGCGGAAGAAATTTATGGATTGATTGATTTTTAATGGCATATCAACACTTTGTGGGTTATTTAAAAACAAAAAAATGCTTTTAGATTGTAATATTTTCTTCGAAATAGTAAAGATTATTCAGGCAAGTTCTACTAACTAGCCCATACAAAGTTCTACTAACTAGCCCATACAAAGAGGCGAAGTAGATTCATTCCTTTCTCGTGGGTGATTACTAGTAAGTGAATTAAAAGAACCCGATTATAATTTCTCGTTTTTCTTATCTCAGTTAAAAGAAATAGATTTGTAATTCATAGTTTTGTTCCAAGATTCCGTAACAGAGGTCGGCAAAATTAGGTTAACATATCATTCAATAAGTCCGGGCTTGACATATAGGTGGTACCACTAATAAAAATTCATATGATTTTTATGAAGTACTAACCTTCAAATAGCACAGGACAAAATTTGTACCCAATCAGATTATCATTGTACTAATTAAAGTTATTTAAGTGAAATTACTGAATTTCGCGTGTTGATAAAACATTGTGTTCTGATGGGAAAAATACTGTTCAAGCAAAGCAATGGCTTGATAAGTGTTATTCGGACTCTGCTCCGTCGGAAACAGTGGTTAAGAGGTAGTATGTCTGACTTTAAACACAAATGATACTGAACGTTCAGGTCGACCAAAATCGGCAGTTGACCTAGAAAACAAAAAAATAAATCCACAGACTCGTTTTGGCTAATCGTAAATTAAAGTCGTGTAAAATAGCAAAGGAGTTGAACATATCAGAAGGTAGTGCATTCCCTATTTTACAGGAAGATTTGTCAATGAGAAAGCTGTGTTCAAATTGGGTGCCGCGTCTGCTTACAGTCGATCAAAAATAACAACGCATCGACGATTCAGTGCGTGGTTTGCAACTGGTTCAACGAAACATGAAGAAGTAAATATATGACAATGGATGAAACATGGATCCGTTACTTCACTACAGAGTCAAATCTGCAGTCAGCTGAGTAGACAGCAGGGAAAGCCGTCCAAAGCGACCAAAGATGTAAACATCAGCAGGCAACATTTTGGCCTCAGCATTTTGGAATGTGCAAGATATTTGGTTCATCGATTACCCTGAGAAAGGAAGAACCATTAATAGCGAATATCTTAGAGCACTATTAGTGCGTTTGAAGGAAGAAATGGTAGATAAGGAAGTTTCTGTAAAAGTGATTAAAGAAGAACAGTTTCGTTTTGGAAGTATTAAAATCTGCTAGCCATTTCCTACTCCCATTCCATCACAGATTGGAGGTTCTTTTCAAGAGCAACAGCAATATTAACTTTGCCAGCTGTGGCACATTTCTTTGTGAGACGGGAGTAAATGGTGGCATCTTCTTCATTCCTACTTGGGAATTGATTACATCAAAAAGATCATTAATGAACATCAGAAAAACCTAGGACCTAGGATAGAGCTTTGAGGGACTCCCGCTTTTGTATGAAAGAATCTATAAGATTACCTGTTCAAAACGACCTTCATTTCACGATTTGATAGGAAAGATAGGATTAAATCCAACAATCGTACAGAAATACTATAGCCCTATAGCCTGCGCAGACTGTTAGCATGCCAAACCCTGTCAAACGCTTTCGCGATATCTAGAGCAACAGCTCGGGCTTCGTTGTTCTTATTAAGAGCCTGGTAGATATATTTAGTGATGGCTGTTAGCGCATCAGCAATAGACCTGGCAAAGCTGAAGCCATATTGTTTGTCAGAGATTAGGTTGTAAGATGTTGAACTAATTCAGCATTAGTAATAGCCTCGCAAACTTTGCCAAAAAGCTGTAAGAGGCTAATAGGGATGCCCAGAGTTTTTACAAAGAGGAACTACAGGGGAGGACTTCTAACAAGCATGACAACAGGAAGCTGTGAGGTAATAGTTATAGATTTTTCGGAGGACAGGAGAGAGCTCGGGAACACATTTCTTTAAGACGATGACTGGAATTCCATCATTTCCGCGACTTATGGGATTTAAGCTTGGAAATTATGTTAAAAACTAGAGACAGGGTTATATATGTATATTATTGAGTTAAGCCTCATCTCTAGGTGGAAAATCATGTGTGTGTACTTCAAACGAGTCAAGTGTGAAGTTGGAAGAGAATTTGAGAGCAAAGTACTCAACCTTGTCCGCTGTAGATGTGATAATCTCAAATTGTTTGAATAGAGAAGGGGTCGAGGATTTACTGTTACTCACTACACTCTTGCAGAGCCACCAGTAGTTTTTGGAACAAAATTTGCGTGATGTTATTCGCTGTTTCATTCTATCAGCAAGCAATAGCTTAATGTGATTTACGACACACTTGCATTTATTACGAGCAGAGATATAAAAGTGTTTATTGTAATCAGACGTGTCATTCCGGTAAAGCCGGAAGAAGTGATTCATGTGAGAAATGGCGGCCGAAAAGAGAACAAAATAGATGAACGAGGTTTAAACTGGAATTTCCTGGCTGGGATGAAATCATCGATGCTTGTTTTTACCCAGGAGAAGACTTCAAAGGCGCAGTCTTCAACAGGGAGACTGCAAATTTTGTTCCAAGGGATATCATAAAGAAAATCGGGTAGAGTTACATGGCATGACAAGAGTCAGAGATAGAGAAAAGAAAGGAATTAGAAGGGAAACGTGTTCTTCTGGGTTACTGGGAAAACGCGCAAAGAAATCCACCACTTGCTTGAGAGACTGTGTGATTGATAAGTTTAGGGTTCGTACGTCAGCGAGATCAGTGACAGAGTTTTTCAGCCGCTTGGTATGACAGGCATTGAAGTCACCGAACACAAATATATTAGCGAACAGATGAGATGAAATGGTCTTATCTATATTATCTACAAATTCTATCTAGAAAAATCAAGAGAGGAAATGGAGCGGTAGAAAAAGAAAAGGTAACTAACGGAGTTTAGCAAAGAAAGACGGAGACATAAATATGTGAACTGGATATTTAATAGAGATCTCTTTAGTCAGAAGGAGATGCTTACAGACATAAACTCCCAGGCAATGCATGTGGACATTAGAGTCCTATAACTGAAATGAATAACCTCTATTTCAAATACAAAAAATTTAAAATAAAAGAAAAACTATATATATATATATATATATATATATATATATATATATTAACATGCCCTGTGGACATAGAAGAATCCAAAGGAGTATCCTTTACATATAATGGTAGGATAACTCTCTACGAGAGCTCTAAACATATATGCATATAAATACATATAAAGCAAATATAAGAAAAATTAAGGCAGACGCGTTATTTCGTGGTAATTCGGAAGTTTAGGCCTATTTCAGGCGAGTCATCTTCAGCTTCCGTCTTTATTCAACAAAGGATTCTACATGAATGGGATTCACAACGACCTAATCCGGCGAATAAAAATAAAGAACAAAATAAAAACATATAAGATGATAATATAACTGTCGCTCCTCTAAAAAAAAGAAAATAAGAACAATCCATTCGTTTGTCGAACCCACAGAGATTTTCCTCCATAATCTTCGGTCAGTGTCGACGAAAGTTCGAGGGAAGCGGGTGGGTCAGACGAGAAAGAGGGAGTGATAAAGAAAAGAGAAGAAAGGAAAGACAAGAGAGAGGGGGAGAAACAGAGCTTTACATCGTTAATTTAAAGTAACCTCATCATTCTATTTAGATTTATTTGTTTTAACTTGTATTTTTTGGTCCTTAATGATGTACGCCCAGCGATCAGTGTCAGAGAAAGTTCGAGGGTAGCGGGTGGGTCAGACGAGAGGGAGTGATAGAGAAAAGAGAAGAAAGGAAAGGAAGCAGGAAGGGAGAAATATATGTATATATATATATGTATACATATAACAGATATATAAAATATATATAATATATATAATATATATATAGAATATTATATATATAATCTATACATAAAGTATACAGAATATATATATAAAATAGATAGAATATTATATATATATAATATGATATATATATAAATATATATATATATATATATATATATATATATATAGAGAGAGAGAGAGAGAGAGAGAGAGAGAGAGAAATAAAGAACAAAATAAAAACATATAAGATGATAAGAATATAACTGTCGCTCTTCTAAAAAAGAAAATAAGAACAATCCATCCGTTTGTCGAACCCACAGAGATTCCTCCATAATCTTCGGTCAGTGTCGACGTCAGTGTGACGATATATATATATAGTGTATCGAGGGAGTAAATAATTTTCTGAACATATACTGTTAAATATAAGAGACAATGAATGTCTATTATGTTTAATCATGAGCCGTTCTAAACGTCGTATTTTGGCTTTAATTTCAGTTGAAAATAAAGACAAAAATTCTCCAACATTTGGATAATTTATTGTTCAATAAACGTGGGTGGAGTGTGAACCGGGCGATAGTTTAATCTATCTACTTTCTAAAACGATACACGGAACTGGACATTTTTTCAGTACATTTAGCGATTGATTGTATAAATGTTCCACTTAATGTCTAAGATGAGCTTGAATGCCAATAAACATTCAAGAGAAGGAGCTCCATTGAGAGTACAAACGATCATCATGGCAGGAGAGAATTGGAGATTAACTTCGTGATGATGAAAATCTACTAGATTGATTTTTTAGGTATTTAATTTTACAGGCCAGTTTTTCTTCCAGTTGAGCTTTTAGAGCTTGGTCAGAGGAGAGATCAGCTACCGGGCTCTGATCATCTAGATTTCTGGTGATGCACCTACGAAGTGGTATCATCTGCATGCATTTACTAATAATCTGAGAATAGTCAGTGAGCCTTAGTTAACGCCTGTATAGATCTGATGGGCTTCAAATGACTGGGCATTATCAACGGTCTCACGGATCTACTTGATCGGAAAGACTTGATCATTGTGAAAAATCTTCCAGAGATAATATAGCTGGAGAGTTTGTGTAGCAACCCAACTATACTACACTTTGTCAAAAGCCATTGAGATATCAAAGGCGATCACTCTCGTGATGAATTTATTATCGAGTGCTCCACTGATTTTGTGGGTAAGAACAAGACATCAGAGGCGAACCGAGAGAATGGAAATCTATATTGTTTGTTACTTGGGAGCTCGTTTTCATAAATTTGGGAAACATCTCTCCGACACGTGGTAGCTAAACAACTCTCCCAAGTTTGGAGATAACTCCGAGCAGACGTTCTTTAGAACAACCAGAGGTATTTCCGAGAGGAAAGGGTTTTGATTAGTCTGCAAATTCACCTTGCCAATATAGAGATTTTACAAAATTTGTGCTCCGTGAGAACAAGGAGGTCAGGTTGGAGATGCCCTTATCATCTAACGTGAATTTCAGCCAGAGTTCATTAAAAAGGGGTTAGTTTTATCAGACGAACGTGAAATAACTCCTGGACCACTTATAAATTTTGGCACTGACAACTTGCCTCTATTGAGAATTTTGCGCGCGCGCGTGCATGTGTGTGTGTGTGTGTGTGTGTGTGTGTGTGTGTGTGTGTGTGTGTGTGTGTGTGTGTGTGTGTGTGTGCTTACATTATTTTTATAGATTTTCTATGCCTGGGAGAATCTCCATTCGGAATTGACTGAAGCTTTCTGGAAATTCTATCTTTTTAATCCTTTCGCCCATGGCGGAACTGCCACTAGTGCTCAAGGATTACAGTAAGAGAAGTACTGAAGAAAGGATAAAAGAAGACAGAAGATAGCAATTGACGTTATATCTACATTTTTTGAGATTGTAACAATCAGGAAAGCAAGTAAACGGCAGGAAGTTCCTCAG
This sequence comes from Ascarosepion bandense, assembly GCA_037127315.1. Lineage (NCBI taxonomy): Eukaryota > Metazoa > Mollusca > Cephalopoda > Sepiida > Sepiidae > Ascarosepion > Ascarosepion bandense. The sequence goes on from JBBBDQ010001157.1 coordinate 1,002,001, forward strand.
GCGGGGAATGCGAGAAACGAAACTGTTAGATTAGATATTGCAGTTACATTTCACTACTTTAACGATAAAAGGGTAGGAGCTAGATGCACGCTTAAATTCTTGTGATCGAGGCACCAGGGAAAAAAGATCATCAGACCAATTACCCTGAAAATATTTGTAGAAAAGTCAGAGGAAAACCACTTCAAGTTGGCGGGAAAGTGACTGAAGTCGAGATGCCAAATCAGGACTGATTTTATTGCAGATCTTTCTTTGAATTTTGTCGAAAACCTTAAGATGAAAAGCAGGAGCAGATATATATTTTTTTAATCGTATCACCCCGAGCAAGGCGGTAACGCCACTGATGTGCAGGGGTCTACGTAATAGTGAGAAGACTGGAAAAGAGAAAGCCGGAAACCACATCCTAAACAGGGAACAAGGGATGAGCCTCTTAACCTGTTCAATAGACATGGGTGGAGTGCGAACCGGGCGATAGATAGATCTATCTACTCCAATTGAAAAAAAAAAGAAAGTGAGAAGATTGGAAAAGAGAAAGCTGGAAACCACATCCTAAACAGGGAACAAGGGATAAGACTCTTAACCAGTTCAATAGACATGGGTGGAGTGTGAACCGGGCGATAGATAGATCTATCTACTCCAATTGAAAAAAAAAAAGAAAGTGAGAAGATTGGAAAAGAGAAAGCCGGAAACCACATCCTAAACAGGGAACAAGGGATGAGACTCTTAACCAGTTCAATAGACATGGGTGGGGTGCGAACCGGGCGATAGATAGATCTATCTACTCCAATTGAAAAAAAAACAAAGTAGAGAAGATTAGAAAAGAGAAAGCCGGAAACCACATCCTAAACAGGTAACAAGGGATGAACCTCTTAACCTGTTCAATAGACATGGGTGGAGTGTGAACCGGGCGATAGATACATCTATGGCAACAGTGTTAAATGCACGGACGAATGGTAGATTTATAAATGTGCAAGATGGATTCAGACTAGAAAAACTTTCTGGCCCGACAGAGAGTCCCTACCTTTCTAGCAGTAGATGCAGCTATAGATCTGATATATTCATTCGTTCCACTTCAGTTTTTAGGATTATTGAGTGGGGAGTTTCAGCAATGTTAGATTTGAAGCTATTCGATTAAGCTTTAGTGTATCAAAATATCGTTCTATGAAATGGGACAGCAGTGGTTTTGCATCAATCTTGATATAGAGCAGTGAGTGGTCAGTAAAGCCGAAGGGAGGTAACACTTCGGTAGAGCATTTGTCATGACAGAAGGTGAGAAACATGTCTAGGAGGTTTGCGCGATGTTCAAATTTATTGAGAACACAGGTAAACTAATACGCAATTTGTGCCGTGACGGTATTTTCTTTTTTCACCTGTTTTGTTCAGTTGGACTAACCACTGTGAAGTCACCACAAATATGAATGTTAGCTGAGCGATGATCAGAGCGGATATTATCAATTATCTCAATTATTTTGCCGGACACTACAATTTCATTAGCGTGAGGACGGAAGACAGTGAAAATGAAAAACATACTATGAATGAGAGCCGCATGATAGTACCTGAGTGAGAAATCAAAGATCTTGCTTTTGAGATCTCAGTCACTCTCCCTTGATATTGGCGCCGGTAAACAGATAAAATAATAAACTAACAAATAAAGAAATAAATGAATAATTAAAATAAACAAAAGAAACAAAAATATGCAAACTAAAAGTCATTAATATTACTAACAAATACGAGGTCTCTCCAGAAAGTAAACAGTCTTTAAAGTGCATTTCCTGGTCTCAACTTAGAAAAATTGAAACAAGTTATTTTTTATGAGCATAACATTCAAAAACTCAAAGATGTCTTCAGCAAATCTATTAATTTTACTGAATCAAATGCCAAGGATTCATTTGTTGACGTAGTAAAAAACAAAAAACACCTTTTTTGTCATCGCAAGTCAGATAAGGAACTAGTAGATATGATGTTAGCAAACAACAATGCGCTTATTGCTAACATGAGAATCAAACTGCATTTATTGCATAGTCATTTGGACAGGTTTCCAGAAAACTGTGGTGATATCAGTGATAAAGAATGAGAACATTTTTCTCAGGATATAAAAGTCACAGAGGACAGACATCAAGGAAGATGAAGGAAAATAATGATGGTAGATTCCTGATAGAGCCTGAAGAGAAACAAAAATGCGGACTATTCGGGAAAATAAACATATAACTTCATATTTAATCTAACATATTTAGATTTTTCTTACCACATAGTTAAAAATTTATTTAATTTGGATTTGCATGGCCATTCATTTTTGCTTTTCAGATAAATGGCTTAAAATAAGTAACTCGCCTGTTTTTGCTCCCCATCTGAAGCAAGAAAATTAGAGCTAATTGATAAAAGTGACTATGATGTTCGAATTTAGCGACATGAAAATGTTTAGAATTAAATGTGTGATACGGATATCCGAAGGCGTATTGGCATGGGCAAGGATGCATTCCAGAAACTGAGTACAGTATTAAGAGACAAGAAAATGTTACTGGAAACGAAGACGAGAGTACTAGATTGTTATGTGATGTCTGTCCTTCAATATGGCAGCAAATGCTGAACAGTTTCATCAAAGATGAATGAAAGACTTGAAGCAACCCAAATGAGGTTCTACAGAAGGATGCTGATGATACCATGGACGGAGCACACGAGAAATGACGAAGTTTTGGAGAGGATGGACACAAAAAGGAAACTGATACTCAACATCAAGAAAAGATAGCTGAAGTTTTGTGGACATTTAATGAGAAAGGAGGGCTTGGAGAACCTGATGCTCGGGGAAATGGTAAAGGGAAAAAAACAAGGGAAAGCAGTGCACGACATATCTGATGGAATTGAACAGATGGATGGTGGCGCGGGGTGGAATAGCAAGAGAAGGGATACTAAGAGTAACAACGGCTAGGGAGAAGTGGAGAGCCATGATCGCCTACGTCCTGAAGGGACAGGGCACATAGATTATGATGATATTGATGACATCTTTGCATCATTTTAAAAAAGTCTTATTAGTCTTATTAGCGAGTGACGGTTTCCCAGTCTGCTTCAAATGATTTAGTAAAACATTATGTTGACTTTGTTAAGAAATACAATGTATTTCCAAATAGTATAAAGCCATTTACTATTAACGAAAAAATCCTTACCATGGATAATAGTTCCTTAGTCCCTTCAAGTTGCTCATGCAGTGGCCTCACATAAGTATTCTGACGTCTCTTCTACTCTTTACAACAGACTGCAAAATACTTTTTTATTTAAACTTGTCTTATAACTATCTCCTTAATTCTCATCGACGGTATGTCTTTCAACAGAAATATCGGAAGTTACGGGTAGCCAATTCTGTAGAGGATGCTGGAAAACAGGCGATTCATTTTTTAAAAAATAAACTTTATGCGGTGTGAACAAGATATTAAAAATGTAACGTTTTCACAATACACATTGTAACTCAATAAAATTTCATTGCCGAATAAATAACCCCAGAGGAGAATGTCTTTTTCCTCTTGAGTAATATGATCAACTTTGAATGGTTTGTCAGATTACATAAACACTGCACAATGGGCACTTTAACGTGGTATAATGGTTAGCAAGATTGTCCAACTAGATAAATTATGACTGAATAGTGAATTCGGTTTTCACTATATGCCCCATACTTTTGGCCTTGTACCACATCTAAGCTTCACTTAGAAAATCACTACGGATGCTGCGCAAATGGTTCTCAAATTTTGAAAATGTTTAAATACTTTCCTGACAAGGCATCATGAATTATTTATTCACCTCATGTCTTAGATAATAAACAATTCTTAATGTTATTTCAAATAGTTTTAAATAATTATTAGTTCTTACAGGTAATTTTCGGAAATCTATGATTTCCAAAAATAATTCAAAGCGATCAAAATAAAAGAAAAGAATATTTATCTGTGTTTTTTGTTTTTGTTTTTTTTACTCATTTCTTACTCATTGAACGCTTTTCTACAAATGTTTATATTTTCTTATTGAATTTAAATAATATTTTTAACTTCTATTCCTGGATTCTGTTTGAACTGAAAGTAACACTGACTTGATCGAAAAATACGTCTTGCAGAGAACTAATTATTCACTTCGATTCTTGCCTCCTTGTTTTGCCCTCATCACAGTTGGGTACGTGTGTAAAAGTCAATCTGCCATTCTTCGGATTCCAAGTATACAGGCTTGGTTTCTTGATAAAGATATCTTCAGGGAAGATATCTTTCAGAAAATTTCAAAATTAATTGAAACAGTAAAAAGATAAATTTGAATTACATATTAACAATAGGCGCTATGCCTATTGTCTATGCTTGCATGTTGATGCGTCATGCAACTAAGCAATATAATAATGAAAAGAAAGCTTTTATTTCACAAGATAAATATTTTTGTCAATATAATCTCCTTTCTTGTCAACGCAACTTACACAACGTTTCACAATCACATGTATATATATGTATATATGTATGTGTGTGTGTGTGTGTGAGAGAGAGAGAGAGAGAGAAAGAAAGAGCGTGTGTTTGTGTGCGAGTGTAAATTATTTTCATATATAGTGCATGTGTAAATGAACAAAATGAATAAAAAAACTATTCTTTGGTCCTCTGAGGAAATTTATCAGAAGAGAAGAAAAAATACGTTGGCGAAGAATATTTTCTCTCTTGTCTTTTTATTCGTATATATATATATATATATATATATATATATATATATATATATATATATATATATATATTCTTTTTATTCGTTTTATATATATATATATATTAGTCATCCACATACAAGCCTGTTTTACTGTATCACAGCTCGTCAGTGTGGCTAGATTTCCACTTGCTTCCAGCCGGGATTGCAATTCGACCAATATATATAGATATATATATATATATATATATATATTGAAATGTTTGTATTTACAATGTTTTATAAAAGTATTATATTACTACACATAAATTTTATTCTTCAGGTGATATTTTAAAAATAAACGGTGAAAATGATTTATTTTAGAAAATATAAGATGAATTAATGGTTATTCGGAAAATGAAGGTGGGGTGGTTGGAGGAAGTTAAACACTATGATTGTGGGTGTGCCAGCTAAAAGTAAATGCATGAACACTAGGTTTTTAATTCATCTGTTCTTTCACTTCCGTATATATATATATATATATATATAGTGAACATTTGAATTTCTGAAGCTGAATATTTATAATCTTATAAAGAAACAGACTTTCCAAAATCTGATGCAATGTTTTAATATTTTTACCACTAAGCAAGGTGATAATTACGCTAAGACGCAGGGGATAACAGAAAGCGAAGGAGAATGAGAAGGCTTTAGTGTTAAAAGAACCATAAAGAATCAGGATTCAAGAAGACAGAAGATGGCGGCTGACTTTGCATTTAATTTTTTAAAGCTTGCAAGTGGCTGTAAAACAAGAAATCGGAAGAGACCCACGGGTGAGAAGTGCTAGAAAAAAATCTCTTAGACTAGAAGAGACGGTTGGATCTAGCTAATTTAACAGTAGCACGGTGAAACCTAGTTGCCAATCTAGTCAGTCAGTCAGTCAGTCAGTCAATTAAGTGCCATACTTGATACACGCCTGAGCGATCATGTCTCGAAAGAGATATGACTGACTAGGCAGAAGATTATCCAGCAATAGTTTGCCATTACTTTCTGCGGTAGACTGGCTGCCAATCTGTCCTGTTATTTAACCCATAACTGGAGAGAAGAGACGGATTAATAACTTTCCCAAGAATATTTGCTCGTAAGTTAATGCAATTAATTCAACTGGAATTCGAACTCGTCTCCCTGATTTCTAGTTCCACGCCGATATCCACTGCACCACAACGCATACCCTATATCTAGTCCTATGTTTAAACTTATGCAGACAAGGCACTAAGGAAAAAAGCTTGTCAGAAAAGTTGCAACAAAAACGTTTGTAAGAAAGACCAACAGAAGCCACTCAAGTCAGTGAAAAACTCACTGAAAACTCGAGATGCCGAGTTATTGATTACATGAAACTCCATCTTGAATTTTGCCAAGAATATTGAGAGATACAGCCGGAGCACGAAAGTAGCCATAACAATAGTATTCAAAGCACTGGTAGAATGGTAGATTTCTAAATGTGCAAGATGGATTCTGACAAGAAAAAATTATGACACGACACGCTAGACCAACTTTCCTAGCAGTAGACGTAGCATTTGACTCAATATAGTCGCTCCACTTTATTCCAGGTAAAAACGTAAGCTCAAGAAGGCGCAAAGCGTTGCTCTTCCCGAGTTTAACATCAGCCATGCTGATGGCAGGCAAAAATGGTTCTCTGTGATGATTAACTGCAAGCCGTTTTGTTTTGAAGGCGTTTACAAGCTATTTTTTGCCCTAGTTGACACTGATTGGATGTCTTTTTTGAGAATATCTGCCACGTTTACTTTGTTGGATCCGTTAAACTTGTTACTAGGAGAGGGGTAAGTAGTTGTTTCATCTGCATAAATACCCTTTTTAATTTTCATCATTTTACCCCATACTAGACAATAAAACCAGCGCAATTCAAGGGTTTACTAACTGTAGCAAAATAATAGGGAAAACACTATCAAGAAGAGAGAGAAATTAAAAGAACAAGAATTAAGAAGTTAGTAGATAATGATTGATATTGCATTTAAATTTTTGAAGATCAAAGTTGACTGGGAAGAAAGAAACAGGAAGAGAATTCCACAAGCGAAAAGTGTGAAAGAAGAAACTGTTAGCATAGACGTTACGGCTACATCGAGTTATTTCATCTGTAATATGATAAAAACTTACTGCCGTAATTCCAAGTATAGTGACCTGGGGGACGATCTATTAGCATGAAATAATCTAGAAGTATACCAGTTCAAAATTACCTTTATTACACAATTTGTGAGGAAGGATTCAATCAAGCCAAATATTCGTCGCATGCCTTTGAGCTTGCGGGGAAGGTCAGAATGTCAAAACCTGTCAAACGCCTTCGATATATCTAGATACAAATTCTGGGCTTCAAACTAAATTCAGTGATGGTCATTAACACGTCAGCAATAGACCTAGCTAAACAGAAGGTATATTTCTTATCCGAACGAAAACCATGCGAAGTAAGATGCATAACTAATCCGGCGTTAATTAGAGCCTCTAGTACGATTCCAGAAAGAGGCAATAGACTAGTAGGGAGATAATTTGAGAGGTCAAATGGTTTACCGAAGCTCTTGAAAAGAGGAATTAAAAAGGAAATCTTCATAAAAGCTGGAAAGCAAAGAAGGGGTGAGGCATTTGTTGTTATGTTCGGAGCGAACAGGAACCAAATCAGGAGCACATTTGTTTAGGTAGATGGCAGAAATACCGTCGAAACCGCATGCTTTGTGGGGATTTAGTTTTAAAATGACAGCAGAAATCAAGGACAAAATTATACACATATCACTCAGAAGTGTCTCCGTTCTAGGTGGAAAGTCGAACAGACATGCTCCAGCTGAACTGAGAATGAAATTAGAAGAGAATTTCTGAGCAAAACTCTCCTTTATTCAAAGTAGACGTCAATACTTTATATTGATTGAAGAGAGGAGGGATTGTGGATTTACATTTGTTCAGAACACTCTTGCAAAGCCGCCTATAATCTCTAGAAGCAAACTTATGAGAGGCTGCACAGGGTCTCGTTCTGTCAGCAATAGTGACTTTGCTTCTTTAAAGACACACTTGCACTCATTAGGAGCAATGACAGAGACGCCTGTTACAATCGGTCCGGTCGTTCTTGGATTGCCAGAAGTGGCTTCTGTGAGCAATAGCCACTGAACTGGTAAAAGAGAAGCAAGAAGATTGTGATTTCATTTAGTATTTCTGCGCTGGTACGAAAACTTCAGGAAGAGACCTCAGTGACACATTTCTCTACAGACTGATTAAAAATCTCAAATCATGAAACAAGTAGCAATAGCAGTGCGTTGATAAAAGAAGGATGTTCTGTTAATAAGGTGTTCGTGACTAATGGTAGATAGATAGATAGATAGATAGATAGATAGATAGATAGATAGATAGATAGATAGATAGATAGAATGATTGATTTAAACAGATAGATAGATAGATAGATAGATAGATAGATAGATAGATAGATAGATAGATAGATACTACTGCGTGGCTGGTGTTGCCAAGAAGAGAGAGCTGCAAAGCACGACATGACATCTGAGAGGAGGTAAAGAAGAGATCACGTAGAGAAGCGTGTCCGTCAGAATTACTGAGAAAACGAGTGTGGAAGACTAATTTTTGAGTGAGGAATTGAGTAATAGATAAGTTCAAAGTCTGAATGTCAACGCGTTTATTAGAGTTAGAGTGAACCACTTGACATAATGGGCAATGAAATCGCCAAATACAACAATATTTTCAAATGAGTGTTCATGTAATATACTGCCTCTGGTTCTCTAACGATGACAATCATATTGTCCGGCAAACGATGAACAATAAAAATATAGACTTATATTTTTATTCTTCGTCGGTGACGGTTGTGTGGAGGAGGATGTAGCCAGAGAAAATATCGCACATAGAAGGGAGCTGTTGGGAGTCCTTGACTTGCAGTAGTCGTCTTCTTTACTCCTCTCTTCTCTGAGTTCTCTCTGCGTTCTCTCGGCGTTCTGGTCTCAGCAGGAAAAACCTCGAACTTATATAACCTGATATTTCGGTTTGGGTTTGAGATAGTTCGCTACGTGCCGTGGCTTCCCTCTGTCTTTTCTATAAATATTTTTGTAGCAATTGTTTTAATAAGTTCTTATCCCTGATTCCTCGTCTGCAAGAACTTAAACATACTATTAGTTTGGCAAATATGTCCCATCGTTTTATAGTTGAAATAAGTAGATGTAACCTTAAGTTCTATTCTAATTTCTTTTCTCGTAGATGTTGCCTGTAGAACTCTCTTCCGGTTTCAAGTCTCCTTGCCACCTGTGATACTCAAATATCTAAATGAAACGTGAAGATTATGTCTTCCTGAAAACTGTTCTTTTATTGTCCTTTCTACTCTTAATGTCGTATTCCCTGAAATGATTAAAAAATTCTACATTGTGACGACGTGTAAAAATTACTAATAATATGTTCATTATTACTATTGGTTTATTCCTAAAAAATAAGACTTTTTTTACTAAAATAAATCAAAATGAAAGTTATCTTATAATCATCATCTTCTTCAATAATTGTGTCGAATGAAAATATTACATTTGCTTCGATTTTAAGTTTTAATGGTAAACAACATTATTATTCAACGTATTTTTAAATGCCTTTTCGGAGGAAGAACAGTAATTATCGATTATCATATATCATATAACAATATCATAGAGAAAAAAATTAAATTAACCATGCTGAAGCAAGGCGATTACTTAATAAATGATGGTATCTAAGTACGTCACATGAAAGGCTTGAACAAATAAGACTGCAATCTAAAGTAAAGGAATTGATTAATCAAACGGTTCAACATACTTTTTACCTGTTAGAAATAAAAAGAAATGCAATATACAGAAAATAAAAGTTTATCATTATTGTATTTATTTTTATCAATGAAATCTTCATAAAGATGTATATTAAATTAACTATAAGTGAAAACTGTTAAATTAATTTCCAACTGAAAATGTTAAATAAACATTCAAGTGAAGAGACCATGATTCCTAAGTTAGATTTTTAGTGAATTTCGCACAAAATGTTTTTGAGATAGATAGAAAATAACATAGAAAAAAATAAAATAAATAAATCTTATACTTATTTCAGTTAAATAAATCTACAGTTATTTCAAGTGTAAAAGCACAGATTTGAATTTCTTAAGCTATAGCTGGGATAATAGTAAGCTTAAATTTTTGCAGACGAGATATCATGGAGGAGAACTCATTAGAACAATTGCCATGAAAATATTTATAGAAAATACAGAGGAAAGCCACGTCACGTAGCGAACTATCTTAAACCCAAACCTAAACTAATTTTTTTTAATCATATCACTCCAAGAAAGACAGTAACGCTGCTAATACGCAGGGGGCTACGTAAAAGTGAAAAGATTGGAAAAGAGAAAGCCGGAAACCACATCCTAAACAGGGAACAAGGGATGAGCCTCTTCACCTGTTCAATAGACGTGAGTGGAGTGTGAACCGGGCGATAGTTTAGTCTATCTACTCCAGTTATCACACCCAGTGGAACGAGAAGGTTTTAAAATATATCTCCAGTTTTAGTCCTTATTTGCACTATGATTAGGCTTGTAATATAGAACACCGTGATTCTAGATGTTCTGCTTTAAAAACAAAGTCCAAATCATGAGCTTTTGATTATGCTACAAAAGTGTTTTTAGCCATATAAAGATGAGAATTGTCAACTTGACCGAAAAAAAAACAACCAAGCTCATATATAATGTGATAAAAATAAACCTCAAGTAATTTCACTTGCTAATGGCGCAGTTCACACACGAAATTGTAAGCAATAACAATGATTCTGTCGATATACTATCTGCCAGCAGTTACTTTTAAACTTTATCATTGAACGTCTACGCAACTGAATTATCCTCCTTGTGTTATCAGATAACCTGTCATCGTAGTTTGGTAAGGAAGCAATGTAAGAAGTGGGCAACATAAGACGTACTGCATCATTACAACTTGAGTGATTTTATTTCAGGCGTTTACAGAAGAGGGAGAAATTAGAGACTTAACTGAAGACCACTTATGTCACGCTGGGGTTAACTGATAGTGGATAATGGTTAACATGGCGCTATAAATGAAGGCGAAAGCTTTTATGGATCTTATTTATCAGACAAGTTTTAATTCTTAAAGGATTGTGTGACTAATGTCCAGATGAGTGCTGTGGGATTTTCCGTTCTCGATTTCAAAGAAGCTTGAATTTATTTAGTTATTGATTAATATTAGTTTGTTTCTTAAACTATAAAAATTTAGAACGATTTTATAGCTCTTAGCAATGTTTGTCTTTATACTATCCTTCCCATTCTCTTCGGTCATTGAGATCTGCTGAAAGAAACCTTTTAAAATATTGTATTTAAATTCAATAAAGCGGAAATCTAAAATTCACAACTAAAATGGAGGTCAATGAACGGCTTAATTAATCCGTCCCCTTTATATTTTTAGACATTCAATAGTAACTATGATTCATTGATTATTCCTGGTATTACATAAATTGATTTTTTGTCTAAATATCTTTTTGATATTAAAAAGTTTATGTATTTAATATAAGAAAAAGTGCAACAAAGACGGCGAATAAAGAGCCTATTTTACGATCAAGTTAAAGCAAGATGATCACTTAATAAACTGAGATAACTGAAAAAAGTTTGAACAAATAAAACTGCAATCTAAGAAACGTGAAAATAAATTAATTAATTGAACAGTTTATTTTGCTCGTGTTGAGGGGCACCTCTTTTTGCACATAAGAATGAACTCGCCTAAGGTGTACATATAATTCTGCCTTTGCAGAGAACGGCAGTGTTTGTCACACAGAGTTTTCTCGCTGCGACTACATCTCTCACTGTCAGCTCTCTGCCTTCGGGAAGAGGGCGCTCTCTGCTTCCGAGCAGAGAGCAATAACCCAGTCGTGGTTCCGCCGAAGGGTAGACTGGGGAAAAATAGACAGGTATTTTTTGGCCGGGCCATATAGCCCGGAAATTCCCACTCATAACTGACCATGTGTCACATGTTGCCCTTCGTGGGAGGGACAACTAAATATAGTGATTTTCACAGATAGTTGAGTAGTTATACCGCCGCTAGTTGGTCAGTAAGAATATAGACTCATTACCCAGACATACATATTCATTACAAGATCGTATATATTGATTCGTACTAACAGTATTCCTAGTATTCCTGAATTTACTAACAAGTGTTCCATTTTGTATATTTTTGTTCAATATAACTTACATTTTTTATCTCCATATTTGCTTTTGTTATTTATTATTTTGTGTAGTTTCTCAACAAGAATCCACAACAGCTCGGGAACTATTTTTTTTAAATGCAAATAAACTGTTAGAAAGTTTTAATGGTAACATTAAAGATTACCAAGCAATAAATACTTTTAAAGGTTTCATTATTTCTTAATAGATTTTTTAAATCAGCAGTTGCCATCATTTCCCCGTAGAACAAGAAGTGCGGAACATTGATTTCTGTTTCCATACTGTTAGAAAAGAAACACATTTTTTGCGCAAAAAAAAAATGTATTTCCAAAAGAAGCACCGACATTGTGACCGCTTGTCAGTACGGAAAAAATTGTAACACGCTAAGCAGTGATTCCCAAAATATATGACGCGCCGCAAGATGAAAGGGAAGTTTCCGCAAAAACGAATGCAAAATAGAAAGGCTTCGACTGATTCTCTTTTGAAATTTGGTGAATAAAAAATAGGTTCTGTATCTAAACTTATTTATAAATGGAACTTTGTCGATGTGTGTGTGTCTGTGTGTGTGTGTGTCTGTTACCTATAGATTCCGAAACAACTGAACCGATTTTCTTGAAAATTTACACAGTTGTACTATAAGCGTCTGCGAGTGTTCTTAGCTAGGTTTTGTGTCGAGTTACCCCCGATAAATATCGAAAGTCGATAATCGAAAAGATCGTGTTATAGAAGGAGTGGTCCGATTTTAATCAAATTTGATACACTCATAGACAAAGACATAAGAAACGATATTCAGAAGTTTCAAGGTTGCAGTTCTTACAATAGTGCAGAAAATTTGATATCGATACCAGGAAATCAAAATCTGACTTACATCTATTCATTTTTCATTCAGTTTACGGTTTCGCTTTAACTGGAAACAACTATTGCTTTTTAGTCTTTCGTGCCAACGTCCAAAGAGTCTGAGCTCCAGGACCATGGATTAGTTTTAAAGCTTTCATTACACCCGAGCAACGCCGGGCTATACTGCTAGTCATGTAATAAAGGTCTTAAAATCATGGATGAACAGGTAGCTACTGATACGAGACTGGATCAAAAAATAACACCGGTTTTAATTTAATTTTAAATATATTAGAATTTCCAGTAGACTTTTATATATATATATAAACTATAATATATAGTATAATCAAGAGAGAAAATTTGCGGTGGTCTTCTATTTTCTTTCCCCTAATTCCCATTTGAAATTGTTGTCTCTATGAACACAGGTATATAATAATGAGCAGTCATAGATTTCCCGTTTTTGTAAGAAGGAAATCCTGCAAACATTCATATGATGTTAGTGAACGTGTATTAGAATTTTGCACTTGATGTAAAAACAATAAGGAGATGTATCAGTAAAACTTATAGGAATCCTAACCTGAACAATAGCGCTTTTCTAATGATTTGAAAGACGCAACATTTATATTGCTAAGGAAGCAACCGATAAGTTTCAGTGACACGGTATACACATCCTCATTAAAAAATGGAATATCATAAAGATTGGAGGAAACTATGTTGAAAAATAGATTTGGAACCTTAAAATGTTTGCCTTTGTTTTAAAATGCTTTATACACTTTACACTTAAATCAGTTTCGACTAAAAATGAACAAGATGGCAATATTTTAAGGGCAATTTAATTACCCTTAAATACTTCAAATTTATACTTTAATTTCCCTTAAAATAATTTAAGCCGTACTTCAGTTGAGAAATACACCGTAAGTCTGTTGAAAGAAGTACAAAAAGTAACAAAAAAATCAGAAATATAAAGGAAAGTCGATGAAAAGAAAGTGTTACTAAATTGGCCATATTTTAGTAGCACTGGCATCAAAATGTACTTCACAATGTGTAGGGTTTATGAATGTGAGTCAAAAAACAAGCAATTCGTTGAAATCAGTTTCTAGCTTAAAACTAGGTCTATGATATTCTCTATGTCGGGGTCTGAAATGAAGAGAATTTTTTTTCCTCTTTTAATTGGCGCTCTTTTATATTGACGTGATATGTTGCTGATGTGGTGTCACGTGATTACATATGCAAAAGGGAAATAACATCCCACTTTTGTCAACCATGTTTTATTTAGTCACTTAAGAATCTGGGAACGACGAGGCGCCTTCATTCTTTCATTTTTATATAACTATACTCACAGTCTTCTTGTGTTTTTTATTTAATCATTTCACTCAAAGCAAGTCATTTAGATGCGAAAAATTACTGACGTTCTATCTCTATTCATCTTCCCACAGGGCAACAAACCCAACACGGAAGCCTACATCAAATGCCTTGAGGGGGTAGTGCTTCCCTCTGTAAAGAGGGTAGCTGCTGGGGGCCCTATGTTTGTTAACATGACTCTGTAACATACCACACATGGCTACCCGACGATTTCTGCGACTACATCAACCCTTACATCTGGCCACCTAACTTCCCAGACTACAACCTCTTTGATTATTTTATGTGGCGCGCAGTTGAGCAGTTGACCAACAAACCTTCTTGTAACATCAAAGATGAACTGAAGGCAATGATTGTGGTAGCATTCAACAAGGAGACTGTCTAGGAGATGCAGGAGATCCTGATATCGTCTGGAGGCCGTCGTTGAAGCCAATGGTGATTTTCTTGAATAAATTTAGTATTTCAAGATATTTTTGCATAATTTTGATAACTAAATCTGTTAAAATGACATATCAGTGATATTTTCATTTTTTGCGTAATTTAGACGAGAATTTGTCTACTACACCCAATATACATATATATATATATATATATAGTTATCCCCACATACAAGCCTGTTTCGCTACATCACAGATCGTTAGTGTAGCTAGACATCCACTTGCTTCTAGCCGGGATCGAAACACGACCAATTTGGTTTTAATCAGAGTACCTACACCGAAGCTATCGGCGCATGGCTAGAGAAAGGAGGAAATTTTAGCGTGTTATATATACGCGGTGTATACACACACCAGCAGCCGAGATAACTCAATTCATGACTGAAGAGTAACACATCACTCCATAAATCCCTGGCCAAATAAAACAACAATTTTTAGTCAAAATTCGACTTTATTAATCAACATAGTCACGTTTATTATATCTAAATTATATACAATGCATTTTTTACAATCACTTATGACTGGCTACGTTGACCGTTAAATAACCGTCATCTTTCTTTACTTCTTGAGTCTCCCCAGTAATTATTTTTTCCTGAAAAAAATGACGGATACAGGTCGCAGATTATGATATGTGTTAGTTTTTGATGCCCTAAACATTTCCCATTTTGTTCATCTTTTTTAGGGGTCGGCAACTACATCCGGCTCGAGTGGGATTTGCATCCGACCAGCCAACTTAACACCTGGAGACTAATTATCTAATTAGTGTCGAATACAGACACAGTAGCACGCTTTAAGGTTAAGAGGTCTCTAGAAAGGTTATTTAAAATTCTCCCGCCTAAGAGTTTTTCATTTGAGTAGTTTTTCTATTTTTTTCTCTCTTATTCAGAAGTCTGTTTTGTCTGAGAAAAACTACCCATGGAAACGAAGAAAAAAGTGGATTTAGAGTGCCAAAATTTTAACGAAGGCTGGATACTTATCTATTTTTTCATTGGACATTTCGGAAGATGTGCTTGCTTACTTTGTCAAAAAATCATTGCTGTGAAGAAAGTTTCAAATGTTAAAAGACACAACGAAACTCGTCATTGCAACTAGAAAAATTCAAAAAGACGGCGTTACACGACTGAAAAATAATTTAATAAAACAGTCATCATTGTTAACTAGAAAAGTTGAGAAGAATGACCGGAACAGTCGTGTTAGCTACAAGGTGTCAAAACTAATTGCAGAAAGAATGAAAGCTTTTACTGATGAAAAGTTCCTCAAAGAAGTATTATTAAAGGTAGCGGATATTGTTTGCCCGGAAAAATGAAGGTTTTTTTTCTGCGATCAGCTTATTAGCAAGAACAGTATTTTCAAATTCTGAAGTATTATTCTATTGCTATCAATGAAACCACAGGCATGAAGGATACTTGTCAACTTGCAGTGTTTGTGGGCGGTGTAACACCAACAGTTGATATTGTGGAAGAATTTCTGCTGTTGTTTCCTATTACAAACACTAGCACCGGAGCAGATATTTTTGAAAACGTAATAAACTGGATTACTGAAATCAGTATTGTTTTATCAAATCTTACTGGAGAAACCTTAGAGTGAGCACTGGCGATGATCGGAGAGAAAAAGTGGTTCTTTCTTTGCTCTAAATGCACAAAGTTACTTAATTTCAAGGACAATATGGCCGTAGTTGTTAAAACAGCAAATTTTACACTGTCAAGAGGCCAAAATCACAGCCAGTTTTAAGAATTTCTGAAACAAATTGAAGCAGAATATGGCGACTTTATTTATTTTTCAAATGTTTGATGGTTTGAACATTAGATGTATTGAGAGAAGAGATTCTTATATATTTAGAGAGCAAAGACCGAGATAATTTTTACTTTCGGGATCCACAATGGATTATCATGTTATGTTCTTAGTAGCCATCAGGACCCACATGAATACTTTGAATCTTGAGCTTTAAGGTAAAAACAAGATTGTATTGAATATGTTTGGTCAAATTAAAGTTTTTGAAAGAAGACTTCGACTGTGGGAATCACAAATTCAGAAAGGAAACTATTCTCATTTTCCAATTTTTCTACAATAACAAGATAGATAGAATAGTAAACATCTTTTGAGCCCCTTTCAGGATTTGAGAAGCGATTTTTCTCCCCCTTTTGCTGATTTCCGGCAATATACAAATCTATTTAAATTATTTGGTGCTTCTTAGGAAACATGTGGAGCAGGTGGCAGAAGAATATCAGTTGGAGTTAATCGACTTGCGATGCGACGAATTTTGGAAATTTTGGAAATCTAAATTTCAATTTAAATCTACTGCTGACTTCTTCAAGATTGACAAGTTGAAAATATAAAACATCTTAAATAATGCAAAATTGATTATATAATTATTTGGATGTACATATGCGTATGAACAATTTTTTTCGAAAATGAAATCTACTAAAAGTCGTTGATGAACAAAGTTTCATGACAACCACCTGGATGAAGTTTTGCTCCTATCTACGAAAAATATTTAATTTATTTGTCCTCAAAACAAGTGTCCCATTAAATAATTTGCTAGCACTAACTGTATTTCGTTTGTTAAAGCATTTGAGTTTTTTTGTTGTTGTTTTGATTGCGTTACTAGTTGTCTTCTGTTTTACCTGCAATAGAATAAGTAACAGTGTTCAAATCAAATTACATTAAATTTCTTGTTTTTCTTGAAACCAAGCCAGCTTTCTGTGTAGAGCGGTTTGAGCTCGATATAATTTATTTATATTACATTTAATAGCATCACCATCCCTTACGAGGCACTGCATAGCTGCCTGGCTCTCTCTATCTAAAATGGTGTCGATCCCTGCTAAACATGCTGCAGGCTGTTTACTTCGAAGCGCATTGAAATGGTTGACAAGTGTCAAATTTTCTGTCTTTCCGTTCTTTGATTGGCAAATCAGTTATTCGTCATTGCGTTATCTACAAGAGACCAACAGATTCTAATAAAAAGACGCAAAAAACATAACAGAGAAAAAAGGTTAGGATTTCGTGAGGCTATTCAATTAATTGTCATTTTGCCGGGAATTCCAAATGGATATCCGTGTACTTTGTAAAAGCAAATTTAAAGCAAAATGGTACGTCCTCAAACTACGCTATCTCTCTCCCTCCTTCTCTCTCTCTCTCTCTATCTATCTATCTACCTATCTATGTTTACTCTCTTTCTCTCTCTCTCTCTCTCTCTCTCTCTCTCTCTCTCTCTCTCTCTCTCTCTCTCTTAATCGATTATCTCTTTCTCATTAATTTTTTCTCGCTTTTTTTATTTCTAACCAGATGTTTCTTAAACTTCACAGCCTCTTTATCTCTCTTAGACATTTTCCAGAACGTCATCTTTCTCGGTCTCTCTCTCTCTCTCTCTCTCTCTATATATATATATATATATATATATATATATATATAATTTTACGAAATCCGTTACAAAGTGGATTAACTCCATCCAACATATTTATAATTTATTTATTTAAACATTATTTTTAATGGCGACTCTTATTTGAGTAGATGCTAAATTTGTCATGGGCTTTTTTGTTGTTGTTTTTTATAATTAAACAATATATTTGTTTACATCTACGGGCTTGAATAATCGAGAAATCTTGTTAGGAAAATATCCGTAAAATTTCGCATATAAATACTTTTTTTGTTTCCACTAGGATCCGAAAACAGAGCAGATATAAATATTCCGAAAAATTTGAAAATTTTGGATTTAAAAGCATTATTCGAGTTTTGTTTAACTATTAGTCTTGCGTGGTCTAGTGGATAAAATCACGTCAGATCTAAGGGACATAGGTTCGAATCCTACCAGAGGACGCGTTTCTCAATTATTCAGGTCAGTAGATGTAAATACGTATAGTGTTTAACCATTAAAAATGTCAGAGCATCTGCTCAAATACGAGTATCCAATAAAATAATGTTTAAACAAATAAATTAAGAATATATCGGAGTTAATCGTTTTCTTCACGGATTTCGGAAATATAATGTCTTTGCTTACATTGGATGTGCGTTATAGTGCAGTGGATATCACCTCGGAACGAGAAATAGGGGAGCCGAGTTCGAATTCCAGTTGAATTTTTTACATTCACTTACGCGCAAATACTTGTACCACCCCAACGGTCCGTCCTCACAATTTCTCCGGCGGCCGTTCTCCACGCTGTGATGTTGCCGGAGTTTGTTGAAAATGTCGGCCGGACAGCTGGGGGTACAAGATTGACTATAAGGAACGAACTTCCACAACTTGGATGAGTTGAAAAGGATGCTTTATTCGTTTAGAGTTAGCCTTGTCGGTTGGGGCAGGCGAATGTGACACACAGCTCTAACTCTAATTAATGGAGATCAACAAACCCAAACTGAACGAAACAAGACGAACGGAGATCCTTACTTCAAGCTCGCACCCGGCTGACTCCCTTCCACTTAACTCGTCTTCACTTTGACTCGGAAAATATACCTGAATTTATTTAAAATTGACCGGAAACCCGGAAATCCGGAAATGTTTTAGACCACCGGTGACAAACACCGGCGACTGTAAGTCTGAAATTTCAGTTATCTTTTTTTTTTATCTTAATAAGGCTTCCGCCGGAAAAGGCTTAATGTGTGGTCAAGATACAGTAAAGGACAGCCTTTGACCGGGTCATAGAAAACCTACCTAGTGAACTTTTCTGAACTTTATCTCTTTATCACTGAGTCAAACATTTACCGGAGGACAATTTTCCTCATAAAAGAAAAAGCGTTTATTTATTTATTTTTTCCTCTTCTTTTTCACTTTTGTTAAATATGTTTTTAAACTATTTTCTATTCTAATCTATTTTCTATTTTAATCTATTATAATAAAATACATATATGTCTAGTTATCGTGTCACATACTCTCTTTCATCTCTTTCCTCTAGCTTTGGGTTAAATCACAGGACAGTTTGGGTTCTCTAACTTTGGCTGGCAACCAGTCTACCGCAGAAAGTAATGGCAACCTACTGCGGATAATCTTCTGCCCAAGCGTGTATTACGTATGACACTTAACTGACTTTACATTAGGATACGAAATATATGGGGGTGGGGTTAGAATACAAAAGGAATGTTTTCTTTACCAACGTGTTTTGTCTTCTAATTAATTTTATCAAGGTAAATGTGGCATATTCATTTTTTAACATATATTTATACACAGAAGTCAAATGAAGAAAAACAAACGATGATTTTTTTCAAATTCTAAATTAGAGAACGCTCTAAAATATCCTTAAGGCTAGCAATGGAAGTAAAAGCATACTGTGGAGGCCGCTATGATGCTATTTTTTACCTGACAAACGAAAGTAAGTAAATGCTGGGGTCGATTTTTTAATATAATTATTATTTATTACGTTAATTTAATTTTGTTTAATTATTTATGTAATAATTTATTTTAAATATTAAAAGTTCTTGAGTTGATCGTTTTCTTTTAATGTAGAAAAAAATTATGTTGACTTGAGGAAATTACATTTAAGAAAGGAGATATATGAAAAAGAATCATTATTTACACTGTCAAGGACATTTCGTCTAAGTTATTTTCTCTTTTGATAATAATCTTCTACATGGCAACAAATGCTGGACGATCTTCTCAAGGATGAAGGAGAGGCTCGAGGCAACAGAAATGTTGTTCTACAGAAGGATGCTGGGGATACCATGGACCTAGCACTTGAGCAACGACATGGTGTTAGAGAGGATGCAGACAAGAAAGAAAGTTATATTTGGCATCGGAAAGAGACAGAGATATGTAATGAGGAAAGAGGGCTTGAAGATACAGTAAAAATTCAGGACCGGGAAAAACAGCGCAAGACATATTTGATGGTCTTGAGCAAATAGATGACAGAGCGGGGTTTGGGATAGATACCAGGAAGAAATATGGAAGCCTATGATCGTCCACGTCCTAAAGGGACACTGTACATAAAAAAAGAACATTCTTGAAGTCGAATATGCGGGTAAAATTATTTCTGTGTATAATTAATGCATTGGATAAATTTTTATGTAGAATATTATGCTCATAATACATTTTTAAATTTCTGCAAGTTTCACCAGTGTAATGTAAGGAACAGCTGTGACAGTTTATTTTATATATGCTTACTTCAGAATTAGTGTTCTGGTAGACATGACCATGCTCATAATTGTTTTAAACGTACTTGTAATTATTTTGATAGTGCTAAGATTGGATATATTTTGAATAGTTGATTGTAAGGAGTTGGTAGTTAATATTATATACCTATTTTTATTTAGATTATTGTCATTATTGTTGTTCTTTGCTTACATTCGTATCACGTTGAAACACCGGTTCTCGTACGAACACCAAAGTTAAGCAACGTCGAACGGGTCAGCATCTAGATTGGTGACCGCCTGGAAATACCGGGTGCTGGATGCTTGGATATGCGGGTGGTGTAATGAATTACGGCTAGGAGTTCGAATTCCAGTCGAGTTTTATATATTTACCTTTGCAAGCCTTGGGAAAGATATGAACGCAGCCGTTCAGCCTCATCCATGCGTTAATTAGTAGTTCGTGCATCAGTAAATCAGTAATATTTCTAAAAAAAACTTTTACAATCTAAAAATACTTTCTGATTTTAAATAATCCGCAAAAGATTGACAAACTGTAAAAACAGATCAATCAATGAATGTTGTTGTTGTTATTGTTATTATCTTTTTCTTCTTGTAGATTTTGTTTGGCGTTTCAAGAGGCCTAAATATCTACCAGTTCTAGGAATTTAAAAAAAGTACTGAAACAGTGTATCAGAGCTTTTCATATTTTTTCAAATGTTCGATAAGTTGGATGCATTAAGATAAGAGATTTTCATGTTTTTAGAGAACAAAGACCAAGATGATTTTTACTTTCGGGATCCACAATAGATTGTCAAGTTAATTTTTTAGTGGCCATCAGGACCCACATGAATACTTTGAATCTTGAGCTTTAAGGTAAAAACAAGATTGTATTGAATATGTTTAGTCAAATTAAAGATTTTGAAAGAAGACTTCGACTGTGGGAATCACAAATTCAGAAAGGAAACTATTCTCATTTTCCAAATTTTATAAAATCACAAGATAGATAGAATAGCAAACATCTTTTGAGCCCCTTTCAGGATTTGAGAAGCGATTTTTCTCCCACTTTTGCTGATTTCCGGAAATATACAAATCTATTTAAATTAGTTGGTCCACCTTACGAAACAGATGTGGAGCAGGTGGCAGAGAAATATCAGTTGGAGTTCATCGACTTACAATGCGACGAATTTTGGAAATCTAAATTTCAATTTAACTCCACTGCTGACTTCTACCAGAAATATGTATTGCCAAGTTGAACATTAAAAAAAAAACATTTTGAATAATGCGTAAATGATGATATAATTATTTGGATGTACATATGCGTATGAACAACTTTTTTCGAAAATGAAATCTACTAAAAGTCGTTTATGAACAAAGTTGCATGACAACCACCTATTTCACTAGATACGAAGAAGTTATCGAACAATAAGCAAAAGCAAGTTTCTCATGAAACTTCTAACTGTATCTCGATTGTAGTAAAGATTTCGCATTTTTATCTCGTCACTAGTTGTTGGTTTCTTTTTTTCTGTCATTTCTGCGTTAGAATAAGGAATTTTGTTTAAAGTAAATAACATAAAATTTCTTGTTTTTCTTTAAACCGTCTAACCAACGCTGTTTTCAGGTTAGGGTGTTCTGCGTTCTAAACAATTTATTCATATTAAATTTAATGACATAATCCTCTTACGAGGCACTGCATAGTTATCTGGCCCTTTCCCTCCAAAAGGACGCCGACTCCTGATCTTGGGAATCAGTTACACAGAAAAAAACTTACTTCCCACCGATAGTATAGAAGGAAATGTGGGTGGTTTGCACCAATGTAAGTGGCATGGTAGGCTTTAGTTGTGAAGGTTAGAACTTCAGGACACAAGGAATGTAGTTTTTCCGAACATTTTCTGTGAATTTAGCGACAGAGCAGCGAGAATACTGCCACATACCGCCTGTTAGAAAGATGTGGTGGGGTGGAAAATTATTCGTCACCCACAAGCAATTGGAGACGCTTTTAGACTCTATCGAGGCTGGAGAGTGGTGTTTGAACATCTCCTGTTCAAATATGACAACAGTACTTTATTTATAATTTGATTTGGCTGTTGTAAATTTAAGGGATATCACGTGGAGTCAGTTATTTACTGGAGCGATACAGAAAGCCGACTATTTTATCTGCATCATTAGCGATGACTCGTATGTACGAGTTGCGCGTAATATAAGGTGTGCGTTATTAAATCTGTTTTGTTATAACACTGGTTGTAAATGGATATTTTGCATGTGTCAGTTTTATTCTTTAAGATTAAAGTAATGTCCAAATATTCAACAATTTTCAGATTAGTGATTGTTTCGATTTTAACACTTGGAGTATTTGATTGGTTAGTCATTATTTCGATTTTAAAATTTGGGTAACTTGACTGGTTGGTAATTATTTTGATTTTGAAATTACGACAACTTGAACGTTTGGGGATTATTTCATTTTCAAAACTTAGACAACTAGATTGGCTACTGTTTGTTTCCATTTCAAAATTTGGACAGTTTGATTGGTTGATGATTGATTCGATATACAATCTGGACAACCATATTGGTTGGCGATAAATTTGATTTTAAAATTTGGGCTACTTAATTCGTTTGTCATTATTTCGATTTTCAAACAAGGAGAAGTTTATTGGTTGGCCATTATTTCAGTTCTGAAATTAAAACAACTTCATTGGTTGGAGATTGTTTCGATTCCAACATTTAGAAAACTATATTGGTTGCTGGTTATTTCGATTTCAAAATTTGTTCAACTTGTTTGGTTGGTCATTATTTCGATTTCGAAATGAGAACAACTTGATTGATAGGGAATTGTTCCGATTTTAAAACTTATACAATTATATTGGTTGCTGGTTATTTCGATTTAAAAATTTGTTCAACTTGAATGATTGATAATTGTTTTGATTTCAAAATTTGAACAATTTGATTGGTTGGCGTTTGTTTCGATTTTCAAATTAGGACAACTTCAATGGCAAACCTTTATATTTCTTGATGAACTTTTTCCCAGTAGAAGTCCGTAATTTATGCAATTATCGATGGGAAGTGAGGTCCATGTTTTATTAATATTATGCAATAACAGTAAGCTTATAATATTGCACGCTTAGCCTCATCAAACGTTCACGTAAAGACATCAAAATTGTCATCAGTTTTTCACTTATATTTCGTTTTGTCGCAAAAAACGATTTATGTCAATGACCTATTACGTCTATTTTCTCTGTGTATTTCCAAAAATTATTTGGCGAATGTAACTGTCTTGTACATTGTAAACTTGAAAATTGAATAAATCACAACAGTTTGATGGCGGAATGTAACAGAATTATGGGATAGACTTCACAAATAAGTGAATTTATACCTGGTGGACATTTACAAGTTGCATTGCCAAAACGTATTACCAAAAAGTGTAATTCACAATTGTTTGAGGGATGAAATATTTTTAATCATTTCCTTCAAAGTAAAGTAATAAAACCACTACGACGCAAAAGAGTTAATTAGTGTGAGAAAACATGCGATAAACATTGTTAAGAAGTAGAACAATAAAAAAACAAAAATTAAAAAGACCGAAGATAACAATTGACACTGTTTAAATTTTTGAGGATCAAAGTTGACTGGGTAGTTAGAAGTCGGAATAGAGTTTCACATGTAAAAATAAAGAACCTGTTAGCAAAGAACTTATTGTTATATCTAGCTATTTTGACTGTATATTGATGAGACCTTACCGTCAATGTAGTACTGCGCTTAAATTCATAAAGTCTAGGTACCATATATGAAAAGTCATCAGAACATTTACCATGATAATATTTATAGAAAAAGCACAGTAAAGCTACGTTACGGTATTGTGAAAATGACTGAAGTCATATGCCAGGTCAGGACCAATAATATTGCATATCTTTCTTTCGGTTTCATTTAGACATAGCAGAATCACTAGGCTAGATGTGTCAGCAACGATTCATGAACGATTCATAAATATGCAAAATTGATTCTGGTGAGAAGGATTGTCTAGCGCCGACACAGTAAACAAACTTTTAATGCAGCAGAATTAGGAGTCGATTCAATATAATTTTTCCTCTTTATGTCAGCAGAAATCTTTAGCCCGAGATAGCACAATGAGTTACTTCCCTGGAAGTTAGCGTGAGATATGCTGATGAAAGTTAAAAAACGATTCTCTCAAACGATGAAAAGTGTGTGGTTTTGTTTTGAATGCGTTAAAATATAAAGCCATTTCTTGCCTTAGTTAACAACAGATTGCATCTCATTTTTAGATCAGCATTTAATTTGACATTATCGAACCGATTAGACTTTTAAGAGAGGAGTAAATATTTGTCGTTAGAATAGATACAGATCTGAGAACTGTTGACATCAGGAAGATCGTTGATGAAAATTAAGAATAACATAGGTCTAAGGATACAACCCTTAGGGACGCATGCATTTGTTATATATTATCTGACATGGTGCATAATTTCGAACGTAAGTGTATTTTTTATGAAACAGAAAAAATGCGCAGACTAGCTACCAAAAGAAAATAGAATTGTTTTGACCCGGTTCACACTCCACCCATGTCTATTGAACAGGTTAAGAGGCTCATCCCTTGTTCCCTGTTTAGGGTGTGGTTTCCGACTTTCTCTTTTCCAATCTTCTCACTTTGTTTTTTTTTCAATTGGAGCAGATAGATCTATCTATCGCCCGGTTCACACTCCATCCATGTCTATTGAACAGGTTAAGAGGCTCATCCCTTGTTCCCTGTTTAGGATGTGGTTTCCGGCTTTCTCTTTTCCAATCTTCTCACTTTGTTTTTTTTTTCAATTGGAGTAGATAGATCTATCTATCGCCCGGTTCACACACCACCCACGTCTATTGAACAGGTTAAGAGGCTCATCCCTTGTTCCCTGTTTAGGATGTGGTTTCCGGCTTTCTCTTTTACAATCTTTTCACTATTACATAGCCCCCTGCACATCAGTGGCGTTACCGCCTTGCTCGGGGTGATACGATTTAAAAAAAAAAAATATATATATATATATATATATATATTAGTGTTTAGATATCAAGCGTAGCCAAGATCAGATAATGAAAATTTCAAACTGTGTTTGTAAACAATGTGCTTGAAAAATTATGTGTTAAAACGAGATTCGCGGTATTTAGATTGGAAGACAGTTGAGTTCGCAGAAGTGAGGCAGCAGTTGAGATCGGAAGACAAACCCAGCAATCTATTCCCACGTATGCGGGTGTGCTTACCTCTGACCACTCCTCTACACACAACTATCGCCGAAGAGAATAAAATATGAGCCAATGTTTTTATATATACGTGTAGGCTGTTATCGCTTATCTTTCAAGGCGTTTGTTGTTCCAATAACAGTAGTAGCAGTAGTATATACCAAACACGACAGGAGTATATAACACATTAATATAAAAATATCTAAAAGAATAGCTGAGAAGGACAACTTTCATTTTGCGATTCAATTAAATAGACTGAATCAGTTCAAAATTTCGTACAGAATTAACATAAGTTCTCAAATTGTGAAGGAGACCAGCATGCCAAATCCTGTTAAAATTCTTTGAGATATCTAAAGCTACATCCCGTGACTACTCTTGTCAAAATCTTGATTTACTCAGCAGTTGTCCTAGAAAAGCGAAAGTCATATTGCTTATCTGAAAGATGACCATGCAAGGTGTGAATATAACAGAATCATGTTATGACTTTTACAAGTAAATAACCATATATCTAGCTGTCGTTTGCAAAGGGCATTGTTGGGATTTAGAAAATAGTGTATATCACGGTAAATTCAGAGAGGAATGTAGCAGAACTATCGCATGGATTTTACATGTAAGTAAATCTATCCCTGGTGACCAGTTTACAAATTAATTTAAGTTGTGAAAAGCGTAGATAGCCACTAATGGTAGTTTAGGTTTTGCTAGCATGGAAGAAGTACTGCCTACTGTGAGTAAGAAAAGTGATTTTGTAGCCTAGGCCAAATTAGATTTTGACATAAGTTGATGCTTGAAAAAATAACCTGTTGGCTGGAAAGTTCAGATGTTTGCATGTCATTCGAGACAAAAGAAACTCAAGAAAAATGTCAATCCAAGAAATATAAGATTATCTAGAGAACCCGGATGGGAAACTTCTATGTGGACAGTTGGAGAAACGAAATAACCATGAAATGAAATCTGAAGAAAGATTTCATTATGGCCAAAATGATGGATCGCTGTTGCCGATCATTAAATTTTCTAGTTTCTTCGGAAAAACAGGGAAATAGGACAGATCTGAGAAATATGTGTGTGTATGGAGAAGTTTATGCTTGAAACTAACAATTTTACCATTAAATATTAAATTTGGTGATTTGCGTTTCAAATTAAATCGGGCTGAAAATTGTTGAGATCAAATTAATTTACGTCAAAATCTACCACAGGAATAAAAGAAAAGGGCGGAAAAAGAAAGTTGATATTGGTAGGGTATTTAAATAATTTTTTTTTATCTATAAAAATATATAAAAAAGTGAAAAAGATACCTAAGACCTAGAAATCAACTATTTTAAGAAATCATAAAAATATAAATAATTGTATGGTAGACTATATTTACTTTTAAGCGGCATCATTACATCCGTTATGTTTATGATATAAGTGAATTAGTTACTGTTCAATTAAAAAAGTATAAAGATATATATATGTAAAAAAATTTTAAAAGATATTTTTGATAGTCCAAAAATTAATAAGAAAATTGAAATATATATAAAATAAAAATAAAATAAAAACAAAATTGACTAAAAATAACAATAAAATAAAAACAAAATGAAAATAAATTTACAATTTATATACAGCTAACACTAAAAATTCATACATTCAGACCTATTTTATTTTGAAATGGAAAAGTTTTGAAAAACTATTGACAAAGCCGAATAATAAGTCACATTTTTTGTTTTTATATTTATCTTTTTGTTCTTCTTCCTTTTTTCTTTTTCTCTCTTTTTTACTTTATTCTTGTTGCTGTTTATGTATCTATTCCTTTCTCTCCACCCTCTCTCAGCTAACAGTTGTCATGCCTGCATATCTGACACACATTTCTCTTTCTTCTCTTTTTTCTTTTCGCTTTTTTCTTTCCACCTCTCGCCTATAACTTCCTCTATTTCCCCTTTTCTTTTTTCTCCTTTTCTTTTTTTCTCAATTCCTGTTTTGTTCCCACCCTTTTCGTTCCTGCGATACGCTTATTTCTATTTCTTTACACGCATATACATAATTTTAAATGTCCCTTTCCTATCTCCTTCCAACCTATGAAACAGCGTTTTGATGCCTGCATTCTAACATACCCTTCTCTCCCTTTTTTTTCATTTTCCTTCATACTTTTCTTTCTCATTCCTTTCCTTTTCCTTCTTTTTAAGAAAACTTCCGGTGTCTGAAAAAAATTTTGAATTTTTCCATAATAAAAAAATTTCTGATGAAGCGAACTTATTTCGCAGAAATGATCAGCCGACACATGTAATTTTCGAAGTTTTATTTGAAATATATATATATATATTTGGGTCTATAAACAAATAATTTTATATGCATTCAGCTCTCTGTCTGGATTAGTTTTAATATTTATTTTCAACAATAATTATTAATAGGATCTGAGTCAAGAGAGTTGTGGAAGACACCAAAACAAATAATTTGCTAACTAGGAATTACGAGTATATTAAAAATTTGCGGGTAACAAACCACCCCATGTGACTAACATAAGGTTAAAAAGAACTCTGACTTTTGTGTGTGTGCGTGGGTGTGTGTGTGCGCCTGGGCATGTATAAATTTGCCATTTTTTAAATACGGATGCTCCTGTATTATATTATGGGAAAATAACTGTTTATTTAGTAGATTTAAATCCAAAGTACCTAAAATTCTATAAAAGACTACATTACTTAAAATATCTACTTAAATTTTTAACATTACTAGGTGTAGTATCGCCGAGGTGGCAGGATGATGCCCAGAAGATGTGTGCTGAGTATCTGCAGCATAATATCCGTACTAAGGAATATTAATACAAATAAGACAAACACTAGAAGACACAACAACAAATAGTAAAAGAGAGCCGTGGGTAAGTCGTTAGAGTCGCAGAGAGCACAGACCGATACTAATTGTCAATGGCACTCCGAAATACCAGACTGCTATTAGTTTTTATTTTTATAGCTACTCCGGTTCCCAGATCATTCCATTCTTAAGAGCGCTAGAGATGTGTCAGCTACTCTACAACACTGGCTAAATAAAAACAATTGTATAAAAAGGGCACGCATATTATATTCGTCAAGTAGTTTTACAGATATGTCCCTAGTAGAAAATTTAGTTACATTTCCGGCTGTCAAAAGAGCTATCAAACCTCATAAAAACACCAACCTCAGGATTAAAAATGCATTTCTGCAATGTTTTAAACTTAAAGTAATATTTGTTTCAGATTAGATTAATTAAACTTTAAATCGGTTAATCTTCCTCCAGTAATGTTTCAATAAAGTATATTTTATTTTTGAAATATTTTAATAAAGAGAACTATGTTGGGCTGAGAGAATTGTAAATATGGTTAAAATCAACCTTTTTAGCAATTGAAAAATAGTTCCAATACATTTAAACTCAATTTGAAATGGAGCAATATATTTTGCTTAATGCAAATATTAAGTTTAATTTATTAGCTTAAAATCAAAACTAAAATAAATGCTTCATAAATTCTTGAGAGCTCTAGAGGAAGTTACTGCTCTATAACAGTCAGTTAAGTGCCATACGTGATATACGCTTGGGTGGTCATGTCTCTTTAGAGACATGACTGACTGGGCAGAAGATTATCCCGCACTAGGTTGCCATTGCTTTCTGCGGTAGACTGGTTGCCAGCCAAGGCTATAGAACCCAGTCTGTCCTGTTATTTAAGAGAAGGAAAAGACGGATTAATACCTTTCTCAAGGGTATTTGTGCGTAAGTGAATGCAATGAATTCGGCTGGAATTCGAACTCGGCTCCCCGATTTCTCGTTCCGAGCCAATATCCACTGGACCACAACGCACATACACCTTTCCTGAAATGTTTCATCTCCCGGACGAGATTTTTCTTCTTTTTGTCTCGATCTCGATCGTTCCCATTGATCTTCTTTTTCGCTTTCCTAAGCATCTTTACTGTACCTCTGAAAGTATCAGCATATCGAACATGTCGTATATTACTTCCAAGGATTCTTTCCTACGCTATTCAGTAGTGTAACTTCTTTTTATTTGGTTTACGTGCTTCCTTATAATTTATCTTAGATGTTTTACAAGGTACATCATGTGGCCAACTCACTTGTCTTTAGTGCTTTCTTTCCATTTCTCTTTACTGAGTTTGTAATTAAATAAACTCTCTCACTAGGGGAGAGGCGTTTACCGTCACACTTAGTTCTGTCGCTCATAACTTTTTTCTTTATTTAGTTTCTGTTTATCGAAAACTGATTTGATTTTCCATTCAAACATTAACTCTGCAGAAGGCATTCTTGCATTAGCGTTTGCGTTTGGTGTGATACGGTAGACAGATAAAAAAAAATTCTGTAGACCCTTATTTCTTGTTTCTATTCCTTCCGCCTCTCTTATTTCCCTTTTAAAAACGTCTATGAATCGTTCTACCAACCCGTTAGATCTTGGATTCAGGTTGCGGATGTCAAATAAGTCTCTATATGCATTTTGTAAAAATTTACGAATTCCTTTGATGAGAATTGCGTTCCGTTGTTCAATACGATCTTGTTCGGTGCACCAAATCTTGCAAACAATCCATTTAGAAATTTTATTGTGCTTTTTGTTGTCGGCGATTTGCATCTGAATACTTCAAGTCATTTTGAAAAGCTATCCTCCACAACAAAGTAGTATATACTCCTTATCGGCTCTGCATAATCCATGTGTAGCCTAGATCAAGGCTTGTCAGTTTTGGGCTATGGGTTAAACTTTATGGGTGATGATTTTGCCGCTACTGGCAATTCTTGCAATTTTTACCAAATTTTCAATGTCTTTATCCATTCCGTTCCAATACACGAAACTTTCCATAAACGCTTTCATAGGTGGAATGCCCCAGGTGACCCGTATGAAAAATTCGTAATATTCTTTTTGTTTTTACTGCCGAAATGACCACCCGTTCACCGTACAATATTATGTCTTGACAGGTTGAAAAACATATTTCTTTTTTTTTCCAATAACTCTTTCTTTTTGTAAGTTATGAACTTGTCAAACTTGGCTGTAGTTCTAATCTCGTCAATTGTAACAAGTAATTCTCTCACCTTGTTATACATAACTTTTTTTATTTCTGACACACAAACAAATGAAGCTATTACTGTTTCTTCCGGTGGTTCGCTCATTCTAGGAATCAATCTGGATAATTCGTCTGAATGCGTTATCTTTTTTGAAGGTAAATATTTCATTTTAAAGGAATAGTTAAGTAAAATAGTAACCCATCTTTGCAGTCTGCAGCGTGCGTTAGGACACCTTTCTTCGAGCCCAAAATGATCACCAACGTGTGTGGATACGTTTGAAAAAATAGACTGTTTGCCTTGAATATACTTATGAAACTTTTTACAGCAAAAACATTGCTAAACCTTTTTCGATTTGGGAGTATTTTTGTTCCGCTGATAGAGGTGTCCTTAAGACAAGATAAACAGCTTTTAGTTCTCCATCATTTTGTTTATGAAGCAATACGGCTCCTAACCCAAAGTTGCTAACGTCACATGCTAAATATATTTCTTTGCTCGGGTCATAATGCTATAGATCAGAAATTAGAGCCGCTTTCAATTTCTGAAATGCTTTCTCGCATTTTTCGGACCATACCCGTTTTTATCTTTTTTCGGCAATTCATTCAAGGGTTGTCCGAGCTCATTCATGCTAGGAATGTACAGCTCTGGCCAAAATTTTTGAAATACTAAGTAAAAGTATAGTTTCAGATATTTTTGAATACCGAGTGAAACCAAGAATAATCAATAAATAGGATGTGTTTAATTCGCTTATGCTTATGCAAATGTTAAGTGATTTGCATGGGCGAGTTATAGACTCTATGAAATGAGAAGAAATATTTTTTCTGGGGAAAAGAAAAAGAAGAGCGTAGAAGTTGGGCCGTATTTTTTTTTTTTTTTTGAATCGCATATTCGGCAGACAGAGTGAAGTG
The DNA here is from genome assembly GCA_037127315.1 of Ascarosepion bandense. Lineage (NCBI taxonomy): Eukaryota > Metazoa > Mollusca > Cephalopoda > Sepiida > Sepiidae > Ascarosepion > Ascarosepion bandense. The sequence goes on from JBBBDQ010001157.1 coordinate 1,033,665, forward strand.
AAAAGCGATTGGACAGTAATTCTGTTTTTTTTTTTAATCACAGTATTCATTTTGTACATTTAATTGTAATCCAAATAGGAAAAGGTCATTGTTCCGAATCCAAACGATCTGCAATCGTTGCTTTACACAAAGCCGGTCTTAGCTGTCGTCAGATTGCTAAACAGGAGCAGTTTCATGCATCAACGGTTACAAGAATAGTCAAGAAGTAGAAGAAAACTGGAAAAACCGAAGTTGGGATTCGAAGTGGTCATCCAAAACTGAAAAAAAGTTACCATTTTTCGCCTGATATGCCTTTGGTAATCTGCATAATGCCGGTCTACTAATTCTATTCCATTTATCCGCATTAATAATTGTCAGGTCTAACCCTTTGTCAATTTTCATTTTTACTTTCGTGTCATTCAATCGGACGTTTATGAATTTTCTTTTTCCTGTGTCTTTTTCACCCATGGTATAACGAACCATATTTTTTGGTTTTCTTTTTACTTTTATTTTACAAAAAGAACTTTTATGACCCTTATAACCACAATTGAAGTGCTTTTATTTTCGAAAGGACAATCATTGTATAGATGTAACTGACCACAGTCATTGCATGGATTTAGTTTCACTTTCCTACTTTGTGGTTTTACATTTATAATATATGATATGTCTCTTTATTCAGTATTTGAAGTATTTTTTATGTTTACGCTTCTCTGACATTCCCCAGCCAATTTTCGTAGAGTTATTTCCTCGTCTTGTTCCAACTTTGTTAAGAATCTTTCACGTACGTCTGTTTCGGTTGGTGAGGTTAATCCTTGTACAAACATTAAATACTTGAACATATCCGTGATTAATCACTTCAGTTGGAACATTTCACACTTCTTATTCACTATAATTGCGTATGTTATGTAGTCTTCATTAACGTTTTTTTTTATAAATTTATGCAACGTTATTTTGTGTTGAATAAAGAACGACGTTCTCCAAGCATTTTAGACAATATCTGGATAGTTTCTTCAAACGTAATTTATCCAGGTTGTTTTGGTAGAATATACTTTCTGTATTTTTCGTGTTCCGGATGAACAAACTTACTTAATAGTAAACGAATTTTCTTATCGTCTGTCCAGTACGAGCAGTCTTTAATAAATATCTTCTAATACCTGCTATAATAAGCATCAAATGTAACCTCTTCAGATTTATATGAAAAATTTCTAATTGATTTCAACATAGCATCCTGGGAAAATGTATCTGGTTTATCTGGGTTTGTTTCTCTTTTTGAGAAAGTTTCCTACTGTGTAGCAAATTGTTTTTCTTGCCGTTTTTTAGATAATTCTTCTTGTTTTTCTTGACATTTTGGACTAATTATTGTTGTTTAAACACTCAAGGAAGCATTTCTGAAGGTTGTATATTTTTAAATTTGCTGTTGTTCCTGATTATTTTGAAATTGTCGTCAAACTGTTCGTTTTTGTGAGTAAATCTGTATGAATGTTTATTGGGCAAAACTGCTGTCCGAGTTTTCAACGCTAAATCTGTTATTATAGATTTACTTGTTTGAAATCTACGTCGCCCAATCTGTTGTATATAGATTTTGTTTGTTAATTTCTTACCGCCAGTCTGTTGTTTTCGATGTAATTTTTTTTCGACATACTGAATTCGCCAGTCAAAAAGAAAATCTTTGTTGAACGCCATTATAATAAATAGTGAATTTTCTTCGTCGCCAATCTGTTGTACCGCCGAGGTGGCAGAACAATACACAGAAGATGTGTGCTGAGTATCTACAGCACAATATCCGTACTAAGGGATATTAATACAAATAAGACAAACACCAGAAAACAAAACAACAAATAGTAGAAGAGAGGAGTGAGTAAGTCGTTAGAGTCGCAGAGACCACAGACCGATACTAATCATCAATGGCACTCCGAAATCCCAGAATGCTACTAATCTTTATTTTTACAACTACTCCGGTTCCCAGATCATTTCATCTTGAGGGCGCTGGAGATGTGTTAGCTACTTTAAAACACTGGGTAATTAACAAAATTTGTATAAAAAAGGCACACATATTATATCCGTCAAGTAATTTTACAAATATGTCCCGAGCAGAAAAAATAGTTCAATTTCTGGCTTTCAAAAGAGCTATCAAACCTCATAAACACAACAACCTCAGTGTTAAAAATGCATTTCAGCAATATTTTAAACTTTAAAAATATTTGTTTCAGATCAGATTAATTAAACTTTAAATCAGCTAATCTTCCTTCAATAATGTTTCAGAAAATATATTGTATTTTTTAAAGATTTTTCATAATGATTTTTCATTACTTTGAGCTGAGAGAATTGTAAATATGGCTAAAATTAACCATTTTTAGCAGTTGAAAAATAATTCCAATCAATTTAAACTCAATTTGATTGAGAGCAATATATTTTTCCTAATGCAAATATTAAATTAAATTTTTTAGCTTAAAATCAAAACCAAAATAAATGCTTCAAGAAAAATTTTTAATTTTGAAAAATTATTATATACGTTAGGTATCACATTTCCTTGAAAGTACGTGTTATTAACCGCTTCATATTTCATTGATTGTGTAATTAATACTTATAGAATCTAAAGTTTAATTCTCCAATTTATTGCAATAACAATCTGCGCAATTATGATGAAAGTCGATTTGTTCTGCGCAGATATAAACAAACAGCATTCATTTGGACAAAGCCTTCTAGATTTCAATTTATGAAATTAATAACTACTTTTTCGAGTGACATTTTTAAAAAAGTAATAAGCAAGTCTACTAGCGATTAGCAAATAAGTAGTTTACATCTATGAGTGGGGGTGAGTGTGTTCAACGTAAATTACTACTAGCCTGCAATTACTTAGAACTTTTGGATCGCTCTACATGTTACCAATATCCAGTAATTAATTAACAACCTAATGGTAGAAATAAATTACTATTTTTTATTGATCAGAAACCAAAGAAAATGTACCTCACTTGAATACCAAAGAACTTTGCTGGCGACCGCTACGCGGCGTTGGTAAAAGCAGTATATAAAAATAACTCAAAATTCGGATTCACTTTTGCATTTTTAATCGTTAGATGCCTTAGTGATGAGACATGCATTTTTACTCTTCCTAAGGGGCCTTTTAGACTTTAACGAAAACTCAAATTACAGTGAAAACAACACAGTATAGTATCCAGCATACAAGTGTAACTAAGCTCACTTAACTACATACAGGTTGTTGTGTAGATTAACATATATCTCCAGAATATCTTTTGGACTAGTCCAAGCGGCATATATACAGCCGCCAAGAATTGTCAAAAAGGAAGTAGAAAGAGAGTTGGTGAAAGCGAGTCGAAAGTGAGCTTTATATTCTGACTACAGAATTCAGCAAGACTACGTTGTTTCCAAACGACATTGTATTATTTGATTGTTGATTTAATACAATGAAGACATAAGAGTGGCGAGGAAGATTCGAATTTACACGAAAAAGAAAAAATTCTCTCTTGCTTAGCATAAATAACTGACAAAAAAATTCAAATTCATGGAAAAGAATGTTATGGGGTTTGTATATATTCATAGCACGATGCGGAAGTCGACAAACTTTATTACATCTATTAGAAGTAGAAGAAAGATTTTTTCTTCCCAGTCAAGTTAACATAAGACAATATGAAAGAATTGAAGATAATTCTTCTGAAAGTATTCCAGAAAAGTATTCCAGAAAAGTATTCCAGAAAAGTATTCCAGAAGTATTCCAGAAACATTATTATAACAAATACAACAGATACTGGAAAAGCAGAGAATAAGCGATGCATCAATTTCATTTTCGCCTAATTCGGTACCCTAACTGAATTAAAATTCAGTTAGTGACCGATTATGACGAATCCGGCGAAAATGAAATTGACGCATTACGTTCCAGAATTAAACATTACATTCCTATCGTACTTCAGAAGGTACGAAGCCATTTTCATAGAAGAATGACATGGGTGGCCAGATGAAAAGAAAGTACGTCTTCTGTTATAAAAACTGTGCACCGCTGAACAAGGAAAATTGGAATCGAGCTTTTTATCCTGACTACAGAATATAGCAAGCGATATTATATTTCTTGATTGTACTGTCGTCATTCAATGCGATGAAGACATAGCACAGGCATAACTATTTAATAATTGTACTAAATCAACAAAGAACTATTCTCAAAATGATTTTTGACAACTTTTAATTTGATAACATTAAACTTGATGAAAACAGAATAAAGCCCACTGAACTTAGGGATTTTAAAATTTTCACGATTTCTTTCTTTCGTAATATCTCCATATATTGGACAATAAAAAGCTGTATCATTCAATATTTACTGCTCTATCGGACACTTTTTTGTGTAATGTCGTCAATTAAATAAAAAAATATATTTGGCTATACTGATTCCTTGGAGCCCAAAATGCAAATTGAAAATTGGTGATACTAAAATCCGACAAGTACAGAAAGATGCTGAGGATACGACTGACTGAAAATGTGAGAAACAACGAGGTTTAAAAGAAAATGAAAAAGAAACTTATACATAGCATCAGGAAGAAGCAGTTGAAAATTCTAGGACACAATGAAGAAGGAGGGTCTGAAAAACCTGATACTCACATGACAGATTGAGGAAAAGAGGAATAGAGGAAAACAGTGCGTGACATACTTGACAGGCTTGAGTAAATGGATGGTGGAACTGCAGTAGGTGAAAGAATAACGGCTCGGAAGAGAAACTCGGAGATCCGAGTTCCAATTCCAGTCGGGTTCTTTATATTAACGCGAAAATACCCTTGGGAAAGGTATGTCCATCTCCTCTCTTCCAGCTATGGGTTAATTAATGACACTTGTGTCACTAAATCAGTTTCTTTGCTTCTAGGGTCCTTCAGTTACTCCTATGTATATGCTTTCTTCTTTATCTGCACCAAGAATAACAAAATACGATATCAATATGGAAGCGAAAACCATCGCCCAAACTTTAGACCAAGACCACTGAATAAATTGCATCGCTAAATCACAAGCATTTATCAGACTAAAAGACCACAAAGAAAATTTCAGCACAAACGCAACATGCAAACTAATAAACCCAACCATAACTGAACGAGGTAAAATAATACTAGAAAGAATTAATTCAGAGCCGAGAAGTTAGTAGTAGATCAGAGAAAAAACACAAAAACCAACTATAGGCTGTTTTCGCAACCTAAAAGACAAACATAATTTCGAATTTATGCAACTAAATATAAAAGATTTCTACCCTTCTATAACAGAACTCCTGCTGGATAAGACCAATTCCTAAACTCAAAAACAAATAAAAATAAACACAAACGAAATTTTAAAAAATCATTAAACACACCCGAAAAACATTATTCAATAAGGATGACACGTGATATCAGGAAATCAAGAAATAAAGAATCTTTGACATTACAATGGGAAACTTTGATGGTTCGTTAATCTGTGAGCTTATAGGCATACATTTACAACACGAACTAAGCAAAATAATCGACAAAAGTCATATAGATCTATACAGGGACGACGTTTTTGCGATCTTAAGAAACCACAACAGACAAATGAAAAAAAAACAGACAAAACCAGAAAAACAATCATAATAACTACGCTACAAAACATCCTTTACAAATATTAAATACGCAAAGACCGCAATGGTTTCAAAATATATATGAAAAAATTAAACCACACAAAAATGTAATGAAAAATAAAGAAAGCAGCATCAGCCTACAACAATTAATCAAAATAATGTAAAATGTCTTGATGAGAAAATAGCTATAATTACCTTCTCAGACCAACACAAATTACTAAATAAACGATCTGAACTCATCTCAAAATGAAGATAAGAAAACAAATTTTTAATCTGTTACAAAAACTAAAATGAACAAAAACTAAAAACAAATAAATAAAAAATTCATCCTCTACTCCCTAGCACGACGAATTTGCACAATAGTAGCTGACAAAACTCTTCGTAAAATACACCTAGAAGAACTGCGAAAACACTACAAGTAAGGGGATACTCCACTCCGCTAATAAACAACGGCTTCCAACTGGCAGAAGAAATATCATTCGAATCTCTCTAAAATAAAAAACAACAAAAACATGAAAAACAAAGAAAACATTCTCGCATACACGTCTCTACACACAACATAAGCAACCCAGAATTATTTCCAACGATAACAAGACAGAATTACTCAACAAAAATGATTAAATAAAAAATATTAAAGACAACTAAAATAATTAAAAGCAAAGACCAGCCCCAAAATTTAAATACATGCTAACCTCATCAAAATTCGAGCTTCACGTAGCACAGGGGCGGTCACAAAATGCAACAAAAAGATGTAGGGTAGACAACATAATAATAGAAGGAAACCACTTCAAGTTCGAAAAGGCATCTACATTCGAAATAAAAACAAATCTGAGCTGCAATGCTAAAAACGTACTTTATGCTCTAAAATGCGATTAATGCGCAAAATATATGTGTGGCTTGCATAAAAGTGCCCTGCACAAACTAACATTAAACTAGCCAATAACAGGAAATTGTACGTTTCCCAACATTTACACGAATGTAGGGGAGGTAAATTCAGAGTAATGCGTATCTACCAAAATGCAGATTATGACACGCTCATGGTGCAAGAAGAAATATTTATTAAAAAAATACAAGCCTTCCCTCAACAAAACAACATGTACAACCTAAGACACACACAGACACACTAAATACAAACGCGCTAAAAAAAATCGCAAACCACTGCAAAAATAGTATTCCGAAAAGAACAAAAAGAACTAGATGACCCGTAGAGTACAATTGAATCAAAATCGCTGAAAAAATTTTGTAGAGTAAAGACGAGATCAAATTTCGCAAGTCAGACTAAAAAAAATTATGGCCAACGAAAGGTGACTGACTTCCAAAACGGGAGAGATTTAACGTGCGAGTGTAAAATTTTTTTTTAAAAAAAGCACGCACACATATTAACTTTCTGGCCCGTTCACCACTTATCTCTATATACACAATATTTTGGCCATCAGAAAAACAAACGGATCTCGATATGTAAAGTTACAAGTTTATTCGCCTGAAGAGAGTCAACATTAAACTCAAAACACGTGTAGCGATCCAAATGCCATTATGGATACTTAATATATCATACAAAAACAAGGAATATTTAGCAACAATAAATCTACATTTTAAACAAAACATTCACGGCTTCACGCACTTTTTTATTCTATACCAATTTCTCTCGTTGAAACAACTCCTATTTCTATTTTTAATATATATATAGTCATCCGCAGACATATCTGTTTCGCTGTATCACAGCTCATCAGTACGGTTAGACTCCGATTGCTTTTAACCCAGGATTGAAACCCGACTGAATTGGCGTCAGTCGGCGATTCTACCTCTGGGCTATAGGCGTTCGGTAGAAAAAGGCAGACTTTTTAGCGTGTATATTGTCATTATACCCACCCAATAGCCAGAGTGCTCTAATCCATTACTGAATGAGCGATGTTTCAATATACTGTCACGCTTTATGTTTGTATTATTTTATTTTATATATATATATAATCGGGGAGCCGAGTTCAAATTCCAGTTGAATTCCTTGCATTCACTTACGCACAAATACCCTTGGGAAAGGTATTAATCCGTCTCTTCCCTCCAGTTATGGGTTAAATAACAGGACAGATTGGGTTCTATAGCCTTGGCTGGCAACTAATCTACCGCAGAAAGTAATGGCAACCTACTGCGGGATAATTTTCTGCCCAGTCAGTCATGTCCCTTTCGAGACATGATCGCCCAAGCGTATATCACGTATGGCCCTTGACTGACTGACTGAGGAATTGTCCTCTTTTCCCATGTTTGTGGGTATGGAGGCTGCATCATTGATATTTTTTCTTTTTATGTACTGAAAAAGATGAACAAAAACAACTAATTTCTGCAAAAACTTTGAAACTTGCACGGGCATAAGGTTTTTCTCAAAGACTAATGCATACTCTTAAAGTTCTAAATAGACGATGGAAAAAGTCATTTTTAGAAAACTTTCTGACTACCCCCACCAGAATTTATTAAACTACTTCAATTGATACTTTCGCAATGTTTAATACTTTAAATGGTTTTCCGTCTCCATCCGTTTATTATTCTAGAACCCCCTGAGTTTTAGTGGCATTATTGCCTTGTTTGGGGTGAACTGATTAAAAATAAGAGTATATGTATTTAGTAAACTTAGCTTAGCTTAATACAAAGTCACAAATTTAATCTCCTAGCGTGGCTCGATCTCACTACACAGTTGTAATATTTGATAAACTAGCTTGCTAAATATTCTTGCACGCAAGATGCCTAGTAACTGAAACTATACAACTGTTTTAGGAGGTCGAGATTTACTAGGGACAAGGCTACATCGGAGAAAATATTCTTAGAAGCAAGAAACTATGGGCCTTTGTCAAAGTTCTTTTTTTTTTTTCATAAGTTTGGTATTTCTGTTATATACTCAAAACCTTTTTCCGGCTTGCATTTGCTTAAGCCAATTAAGTAGGTCACGCGCTGCTTTCCTTTGTCACTATTTCCTTCTATCTTCCCCGTGAGTATTAGATTTTCCAAGCTCTCCTCCCTCATTACGTGTCCCAGAAACTTCAGCTGTCTATTACTGGTTTAATTATCAGTTTTTCTTTAGTTTCTATTCTGTCCAAAGCCTCGTCGTTGTTCAGATGTTCGGTACATGTTATCCCCAACATCCTTCTGTAGAACTACATTTTGGTTACTCCAGGTCTTTCCTTCATTCGCGTCCATATAGAACATAACAGTTTAATACTCTTTTCTTTGTTTTCAACGAAATTTTTCTCTCCTAATACACTACTCAGATTTTGGAATGCACCCTTGACCATACCAATCCGCCTTCAGACCTCAGTATCACACTTTGTTTCCTCTGTTAGAACACTTTCCATGTATTTAAATGTTTGTATCTACTTGATTTTAGTATACCCGACATATAATTGCTATTTTTGGGCTCATCTTTTTGCTGATGACCATGCATTCAGATTTCTACTAGCTAGTCATTTCTTCTAATGGTAGCAAATACATAACTAATTTCATAATCTGTAAAGGCTGATACAAGGCCAAATAGAAAAAAGCTTAGTAAATGAAGAAATTGCTTTTTAAATTAGCATTAGGTTAGAAGCAATCTCAGAAGAGGTTGTCTGTCTTCGCTTCTATTCTTATAACCATGATATCTTCTTTTCTTTTCTTTTCTTTAAAATTAATAACTCAAAAATGAAGGATTTGCGGACATATGTGTATATGGACTTTAGTCCTTGTTTTGATGTGAGGAACCTGCTCCCAAAGTTTGTAAAAGTAATGTTGATACACACACTGTGTGGACACGCACACCCGTGATATGCGCTAAAACGTCTGCCTACTTCCACCGAACGCCCATAGCCCAGGGATAGAGTCGCCAACTGACGCCATTTTGGTCGGGTTTCAATCCTGGGTATAAAAGCAATCGGAGTGTAACCGTACTGATGAGCTGTGATGCGGCGAAACAGATCTGTCTGCGGATGACAATATATATGTGCATATATATTTAACCTTTATTTTAACTGCCGAATTCATTAAAGCTGAAGTTTACAAATTCGACTGCATTTATATATATATATTATATATTTTTTTTGTTACGAAAATATGTATCATTCAGTAGGATTTGAACCTGCGAAAACAAAAACATTATTGTAAATCATCAGGCCGGTAGAAATGAATATATATACTGTTTGATTATAAACAGAATATTTACTTAAATACGAGTATCGATGAAAAATAATGTTCAAACAAATAATTTCAAATTGTCGGTTTGTTTACAACCATTTCGTTAATTTCTGTAATATATATATGTAGAGAGAGAGAGAGAGATATTATGTATATATAAGGCGAATTAAAAGTAGTGGGTCAGATTTTGAGAAGTCATTCATTTTCTTTTTGTTTTAGTTTTATCGATGACTTTCCGAGAAAGCCGATTTTGATTTTGATTTTGATTTCTATGTTTTTGTTTTTTTGTGGGATGTCAGTTTTATCCTTTTCTTTGATATCGTGTCTTCTCGCGTCATGTTTTTTTTTATTATGACTATTATCTGCAATCTCTATAAAAAAAATTGCTTATGAGAGTCCTAAGAACTGAAATTATGTATATTTTTTATTTAACACATTAACTACGAGTTAACTTGTTGTCGGTAGACTACTTTTTATTAAAACTACGAGTTATATCGTGCCGAGTAAAAGTTGTCTCGTTGTTGGCATTTTCTGACTTTATTACTACCGATTCTTTTAGTCTGAAAATAATTTCAATACTTCAGTTGAAATTATAAATCATCTAGAAATTGTTATTGCCTAAAATTGACTTTACTGTTTGATTTTGTAACTGACTTCCGGCACTCAACATGTGAAATTTTCTCCGAAATATATGAAAGTGGTCCGAAATATAGAATAAACCAATCAGTCAGTTAAGAGTCATGCATGATACACGATTGGACGATCATGTCTTTCGAGATCTGACTAACTGGGCAGAAGATTTCTCGTAGTATTTTGCTATTCTTTTCTACAGTAGACTGGTTGCCAACCAAGGCTATAGAACTCAGTCTGTCTCGCCATTTAACACATAGCTCAGCTGAAATTCGAACTCGTCTCTTCGATTTCTTGATCCGAGCCGATATCCACTGAAATTTCGTTGGTCTTTAACCAAATTTACACACACACATGCACACACGCATGCACACACGTGTGTGTGTGTGTGTGTGTGTGTGTGTGTGTGTGTGTGTGTGTGTGTGCGTGCGTGTGCGTGTGTGTGTGTGTGTGTGTGTGTGTGTGTAAGTTACTTGTTCATACTGCTGTAGCCTGGTATCGAACTCACAACTCTAAGAGTCAAGTCAAGAACTAACCAACGACTATATCCACTGCTACACTGCTACAGCAGTGGTGAACGAGTAACTTGCAGGGTTAGAGGGAGATAACTCATGACTTAAAATCGAGGCTTTACGCAAGGAATGAGGATGATATACCCCAGTGATTGTAATAAAGTGTTCGGTTCGAAATTTCTAGCGCCTGAAGAAGGCCGGAGCGTACAACGACCGAAACGTCGTAAAAATGGCAACAAAGATGAGGACAATAGTCCGAATAATGTAAATACTGTAAATACTACCCCATCTCATGAATATAGACAAATATATATTTCTAATCTTATTTTCAATTTTGATTTCCAGACAGCTTAAAATGCATATTTACTATGCGATAGTTTTGGTGTTATTTTGTTTTGATGATAACAATAGCTTTGTTCAACGATTCGTAACCGAATGTTATGCTCCATTATGTTTCTGACGTCACTGCGTGGTGGTAAGTAGGGAACTGAAAAGAAGTTCTTCTCAAAAGAATTTCCCGAATTCCCTCGTACAACTAAAATTCTCGATCGGTTCCGTTCAAAATTCCAAGCGGCTTACGGCCTATCACGTTGAATACACCGGTTCTCGCTCGATCACCGAAGTTAAGCAACGTTGAGCTTGGTCAGTACTTAGATGGGTGACCGCTTGGGAATTCCAGGTGCTGTAAGCGTATAGTGACGGATGTGCGTTGTGTTGCAGTGGATATCGGTTCGGAAAGTGAAATCGGTGAGCCGAGTTCGAATTCCAGTTGAATACCCTGCATTCACTTAAGCGCTGGTACCCTTGGGAAAGGTATTTATCCGTCCCTTCCTTCAAGTTATAGGTTAAATAAAAAGAGTAGGACTTGGAGACCCTGCTCTTAAAAACAAATCCCAATGAATCTTGATACTCGAAAAGAAAAATGTTGTAAAAATAAAATAACCTTACCCAAAATCATTGGTTATGACCTTAAATGAACCCATAAGGATTGATAGGTCGTTAAACCTCGAAACAAACAAACAAAATTCCTAGCACCTGAAGAAGGCCGAGGGTACAACGGCCGAAACGTCGTATAAATAGCAACAAAGAGGAGGACAATAGTCCGAAAAATGTAAATGCTGTAGAAAATATATGATCAAGCTTGTCCATTAATTAATACCTTGAACGTTTCTATATTAAAGTTAATGAAGTGAATGCAACATTGCCCATTTTTTAGGTGCATATTTTTCTGCCACGAAGACTCATATTTATGGAACTATAGACAGCTTGTATGACTAACTTACTAATTACTGTGCTACGCGTGTTGTTTAAATGGATTCGTTAAATCAGCCTCCTGAGAAAAAGCTACACTACTCAAAACATTATTCTTTCTCTAATGTTATCTTAAATAAATACACGACTGGTTGGAGCAATGAACGACGGCTTGGATTGAGGAATCGAAGAGCCCAGTTTGAATTCCAGTCTAGTTCATTACCTTCCCTTACATACTAATATAATTAGGAAATGTATTAATCAATTTTTCCCCTTATGGATAAATAACAGGAGAGACTGAATCCTATAGCATTGGTCGGCGACTAATCTAGAAAGAAAACTCTGAATTCAGAACCATCCTGAAGAGAGATGGGCTCCTTTAGGCTATCTTGTCCTAGATATACCATTGCTGCTATAATTGCAGTACGCATGGTAACATTACCACATTAATAGGTTAGAAGATTCGTGATCGTAACGACAGATTACAAAGCTCATAAACACAGGAATTAGCGTTTTTCATGGGATGTCACTTCGGGACATAGGGAATCATGGCTCTCCACTGTTTCCTTTTCTTTATTATCTGTAAATTACCACGCATTCATAGAAAAAATAGTATAGGGGCTTCCGTTGCTTTCTCTACTGTTTCGGGTTCAAAGATTTCTTTCCCTTAGACTGGTTTCCAACAAAGGCTAGTGAGTTAAGTCTATCTTGTTATTTAATACCGAGCTGCAGAGATGGGATTGATTCGTGCTTTTCCTAAGAGTCCGAAATTTGAACATCGATCGCTGATTTTACATTCGGTGCCTACATCCATTACACTACTCGCACATCCATTAATATTACAGTTTCAAATTAAAATTATATAAATATTTTATTATCTATGTCTATTTCACCTAGTGAGGCTCAAACTCACTATTAATAGCCCAGTAATCTAGGCAGCACTCTATTAACTTAAAATAAGTTTTTCCTTGTTAAAACAATTCATTTTTTATTTCCTCTTGAAAGGAATGATTCAGAATACAAATAAGTTTGATTAAAAAGAATCGACAAGGTCTCTTTATTTCATTTTTTTACTATATTTTTCCAATTTTCCGATGTCTAAAGTATTCTTGAGTCTTGTAGATAGACTGTCCGAAGTTCATATTTTGTTATTTTGGCGCGGCCACATTGCCAAAAGCCAATAACATGACGTCACGCTAAACCACTTCAAATTACAAGCTTTCCAAAGAATGCGAGGGTGCAGACAAAGGAATTCTAAATACAACACAGACACCACATTGGTTCTTAATAATAACTGCGAAAGTACTTAAACAAAAATAACACAATATGAACTTCGGGCATTTTATCCACAAATTTGAGCGCAATGCTCAATATATTGGGAAATTCGACAACTATAATTAAATATTAAAATGACGGAGCTTGTCGGTTCTTTTAAATCCAACTTCTTTGGATAAGTACTTGCTGAATAAAAATACCTTATATATATATATATATATATATATATATATATACAGAGATAGAGAGAGAGAGAGAGAGAGATAACTCGATCGCCCGCTGTGACAAACCTTTCTTATGGAATTCTAGAATTCGAGAACGCTCAACTTTGATAAATTTGCTTGCTTTAGGCATGGTAACACCTTTACGCAGTGATTGCTAATCTCTAACTGAATTAAAAACATTGGAATTACCATAGATCTAACAATATCCCTGGTCTTATAATTTTGATCATGCGTAAATCGCCTCATTTTATAAAAATGTAAATTTCTAAATAAAATGTTTGGAATGCAGCTTTTTGTTACCATAACCTTGTAGATTGTAGTATTGGTAACCTTAAGTGGTAGGAGTTTAAAATCTATCTGTAAAAAAGAAAAATCTTTTCAAAGATTTTTAAGTCGTCTTAAACTTTTGATCAGGAGTGTATTGTCTCTTTGTTGCTGCTGTTGTTATTTGGTGGGGGGGGTTCATTTTACTCTCGGTCTCTGAAGAAACTTTAATTAATAAGTGAAACATGTTAGCTCGAGATACGTTTCCTTCTTGTTCTTTTTCTTTATTCTATCATGTGTGTGTGTGTGTGTGTGTGTGTGTGTGCGCGCGCGCACACGCGAAAGAAAAATTATTAACATTACCTTGACAGAAGATAAAAAAGTTTCCAATTAAGTTGAACCGCAATATGTACTTCCAATCAAATCTAGTAATAAATTTACTAAGATCGATCGACGATAATGATTATCATGTGAATGTTGCCTTGATATCGAGCCAAACCAGTTCAGTACTTGGATCATAAACTCAGGGTCTTTCATCTACTCTTTAGAATTTCTAATGAACCTGCAATTGGAAAGTCGCCCCTGATTGAGACTTACAACAAATCTCAATCAAATTCAGAACCATTTTTACGGATAGATAGATAGATAGATAGATAGATAGATAGATAGATAGATAGATAGATAGATAGATATGCACATACTGAGATACTAAAAAGATAATAACAGGTAGGGATAGACAAAGGCAGACAGACAGACAGATATGAACAGACTGAAATAGATAGATAGATAGATAGATAGAGAGAGAGAGAGAGAGAGAGAGAGAGAGTGTGTGTGTGTGTGTGTGTGTGTGTGTGTGTGTGTGTGTGTGTGTGTGTGTGTGTGTGTGTGTGTGCGCGCGCGCACGCGCGATATGAACTCCTGAATGGATTTCTTAAAATGCAGACGATAACATAACAAACGAGAAAAATGTAAAAAAAGAAAAGAATGGAAGAAAGGACGAAAAAAAAAAGGTTATTTCAGAAAATTTCAAGAGAAATTTGAACACAATCGAATTATAATCGATCAACTTTATATACAAGAGATTTTCATTGTTAATTTTGTCCATTTTATCTCTTATCTTAATTCTGTTGCTTTTATCTCAGGTCATTTCACGTTCTGCAATGAAGTAGCATGTTATAAGACTTGTTCCCCTTGTTTTTTCAGAGCATATTTAATATGGACGAGACAGCACCGATTTGGCCCCAACGCTCAACAAACAGTAGTAATTCAAATCTCGTCACATTGTCACATCATTTCTCATTCAATTTTCTCCACACAATATTGTTTGTTTACACTTAGTGGCAGTAGATAGACAAAGGTGTCTGAATTTCTTAAGTAAAATATTTTAATTATTAATTCTGACGAGTTTATCTATCATCCTATTACATCTCATTTTTCAGTCAGCACTGTTAATATGGTGAATTTGACAAAGGAATCTCGTGTTAAAACTTATAAGAAAAATACTCAGAAGTTTTCTTTTCAACGGGAAATGGCCACTGAAGCCCGAGTATCTGATCAGTTGAAAGTAATCGAGAACGAGGAGGCTTGACAAAACAGGTTGACAAAACAGTCAACTTCTTATTTGAGAAAAACACGAGTCGGGTCGTTCTCAATTCCATATTGAGTATAGGGCTAAAAGTTCACCACAGTAGTGTTACTGATGTGTTTTCGTCACGAATAGGCTTTTTTACGGTGTGCAGTTGCTAGCCCTACACCAACTTTTGAATTCAGAATTATTCTTCTCCTAGACAGGTTGCCAACCAGAGATAGAGAGTGATTTCTCTCCTATTTAGAGGAATAAGAATAATAGCATCTGTGTGAATGGGAAAATCGGACAAATCTGAATATGGCATGTCGGTCTACTTCTCAATAAGCCAATAATCACTACGCTACGCACATAACATTTTTTCTAAATGTGACTAATATTGACGCACGCAAGTCACAGATTGAAAAAAAGGTTAATGATATTTGCTCGTAATGACCTTAGGTTATAATTAACTGCCAATTCGTGTCTGTGTGAAATGAATGGCGTCTCATAATAAAACTGGCACCGATCATTTGACTCTTGATGAAACCCAATGTTATTCATCATCATGCACGTTACCGTCTCTTTTGTTTTTGCTTTCTGTGTTTGATGCGAACTGTCCACACCACGCGATCTGTGGTCAAATATAAAAAGAATTGACTCTTTTGGCGGAATTTGATGGCTGATTTCTGAGAGAAGAAGTGACTCGTGTAGTTCGCATTTCAATTAGTTAGTAGCAAAAGAATTCATTTGATATGTCACGCCGGGGGATCTTGTAACTGTCATAAAACCACCTCAAGATATCATCTTTGAATTACCAAGTGATTGTCCTGGTTATGACGATAAATTACATCCGGCAGTAAGACCACCTCATAATTGCTAATTTCCAAAAAATATATTGCTGTTTTTAAGAAATCAGTTTGTAGATCAGGTTTCATTAACCTACTTTTGTAAACTTTTACAAAAGGTCAATGAAACCTGATCTACAAACTGATTTCTTTACAAAAATGTTTGAATAGAATAACAGAAGTTTATTGGGTCGTTTTTATTAGTTGATTTTTGGTAGATACTAAGTTTTTGGCTGCTGTCAACTCGGTGTAACATGATGTCTAAAAAAGGTAATGTTTTCTTCCATTTTTTTTTTAATCGTTTCACCCCAAGCAAGGCATTCCACTGCCACTATTGCGCTTGGGGCTACATAGGGGAAGGTAAATAGAAAGAGTGGTTAGATATAGGAGATGTCAGAAGGTGGGGTGATAGGTAGTTGGGAGGATGGGAAGAGTGTTTGAAAGAATGGAAGCGAGTTATTGTGTTAAGAGGTGTCTATTGACCTTACATTTAAACTCCTGGAGATTGTAGCCGTCGGTGAAGCAGTCATGTGGAAGGGAATTCCACAGTCGGAAAGTACGAGAAAAGAAACTGTTGGAGTAGAAATTGCGGTTGAATTTTATCGGTTTTACTGTAAAAGGGTGGGATCTAGTTGCTAATTTAGTATCTCGTGCAAATTTGAACCTACGGGGCACCAGTGATCTAAGTTCATCGGAGCAGAAGCCATGGGAGTATTTATAGAAGAGACACAGGGAAGCAACGTCACGCCGGTGAGAGAGAGACTGCAGGCGGTCTGCCAAGTCAGTATCGATCACATTACAGACCCTCCGCTGTACCTTGTCGAGAAGCCCAAGGAGAATAGCAGGGGCACCCGACCAGATATGGCAACAGTATTCAATGAACGGGCGAATGATAGATTTATAAATGTGCAGGATAGATTCAGACGGAAAAAACCTCCGGACCATGCACAGAGAACCGACTTTCATAGCAGCGGATTTAGCAATGGATTCGATATAGTCATTCCACTTGAGGTCCGCTGAAAGTGTGAGACCAAGGAGGCGCAGTGTTTTACTCTCTGGGAGGCAAGCCTGGTCCATGCTAATGGGAGGTAGGTGCGGTTGTCTATGATGGCTAATTGATAGTAGCTTCGTTTTAGAAGCATTAAAATTTACAAGCCATTAATGTAGATCAGAAAGAGCGTAGGACCTAGGATAGAGCCTTGAGGGACACCCGCGTTCGTATGGTAGCTCTGGGAGGCATGTCCGTTTAATACCACTTTCAATGTGCGGTTAAATAGGAATGACTGGATTAGTTCAAACAATTGTCCAGCTATACCATAGCTCAGCAGTTTGCATAGAAGGCCAGCATGCCAAACTCTGTCGAACGCTTTAGAGATATCCAAGGCGACGGTTCGGGCTTCGCCATTCCTGTCGAGTGCCTGGTATATATACTCGGTGATGGTCGTTAGCATATCGGCAGTAGACCTGGTGAAGCGGAAACCATACTGCTTGTCCGAGAGGAGCCTGTGTTCTGTGAGGTGCTGAATGAGCTCGGCGTTGATAATGGCCTCGAACACTTTGCCAAAGATCGGAAGAAGGCTGATAGGGCGGTAATTTGCGGGGTCCGAGGGTTCTCCAGAGTTTTTGAGTATAGGAACTACAGAGGAAGATTTCCAACAGGCAGAAAAGCAGGAAGCAGAGAGACAGAAGTTGTAGAGCTTAGAAAGGACAGAGGAGAGTTCAGGGACACATTTCTTTAAGACTATGATTGGGATTCCGTCCCCTCCGCTCGCTTTGTGGGGGTCAAGTTTTGAGATTATCTTAGAGACAAGCGAGGTTGTAATGTGGACGTCATTCAGTTGACCCTCAGTTCTAGGTGAGAAGTCGGGTGTAAAAGCCCAGACGAGTCCAGACTCGAATTGTTCAAGAATCTCTGTGCAAAGGATTCAGCCTTGTCCGCTGAGGAGGTGAAGACCTCAAAATTATTGATTAGTGAGGGTATTGTGGACTTGCTCTTGTTAAGTACTCTTTTACAGAGTCGCCAGTAGTCTTTGGCGCCGAACTTAGCGGATGCTATGCGTTGTTTCATTCTGGCAGCATCTTTTTACACTTATTACGAGCTGAAGTGAAAAGGCGCCTGTTTTGGTCCGACGAGTAGCTACGGTAGAGTCGGAAGAAATGGTTCCGATGGTCAATGGCGGCCGAGCAAGCGGGCGAGAACCATGGAGACGAATGAGACTTAAGCAGAAATATCTTGGCAGGGATGAAGGCATCGATGCCAGCCTTAACCCAGGAGGAGACCTCGGATGCACATTCTTCGATGGGAAGACTAAAAACGTTGTTCCATGGGACGTCGCAGAGGAAGTCTCGGAACGAATCCCAGTCTGCCCTTTGGAAGTAGTAGGATATTCTACTGGTCTGGGTTTCTTGGGTCGGGTGGGAGAGGAATGAAATGTTGACGGAAACTACGTTGTGGCCAGAGTTCCCGAGTGGGCAGAGTTGTTTGGTAGTGCAAGAGTCTGGGATGAAAGTGAAGCAGAGGTCTAGTAGTGAGTCCCTTCAGTTGGGGTTGTCGGAGAAGCGCGTGGGGAAGTCCACCACTTGCGTGAGGGATTGGGTAATTGAAAAATTCATGGTGTGGATACATGCAAATTCTATTAGATGTTCGACTTTGGTTTATTTAAAAGATCCGATAAATCAGTATCACAGGGATATATTAATAGTGCATCACCAATATATCGCAAACAAGTTGCTTGTTTAGGTAGTATATATATACAGGTATATCTTGTGTTACTGAAATGAGTAGAGATTAAGTTACCTGGAGACGTAATGCTTTAATGTACAACAAACAAAGACCGGTTATCTTCTACTGAAGAATTCCCGGACAAGGCCAGATAAACTTACCGAAAAAGAAGAGTTTATGCAGAGATCGTTGAAAGGTGGGTAGTTGGACATTTAGGTAAGAATATGACATTCTCCCAGCCTTATAAATTTTGATTTCCAAAAATTAATACAAGGAGTTAATATTTTTATTTTACTAGTTAGAAAATTATAATAGATTTAGAGTGCAAAATAATAAGGTATTTTTTAAAGGATATTATGTCATGTTAGTCAAGTACATAAAAGGATGCGCTAATTTTAGAGTTCACAATATCGAGCTGGTTTGCAACGCTCTCGAATACAATGCTTAAGTACATCTGGGGTTTTGGGGGGATGGATGTAAAAATTTCAGTATCAGTGGAATCTTTCTTTATCCGTCATGCCTGTTTCTGCAAAGTCGTTTTCAGCTATTTCTGTGTTGTTGTTGTTTTCGTGAGCTACAGGCTGTTCTTCGGTTATTGTATGTTGCCCTTTGGTTGATGTAGTGACTTTCTCTCTATCTTCTGTAGTGTTGCTGTCAGTTGTCGATTAATTTAGCGACATGTTCCCTATCGGAGCTAAGTCCCGCATAGAAACTGTCGATTCTCTTCCATCAGCAAAACGGACATGGGCATACTGCGGGTTTGCCTCCACTAATTGTACTTCTTCAACTAGATGTCCATATTTGCTGGTACTAGTGGGATGTCCCAATAATACCGGACCTGGTACAGCTAACCAGGTGGGTATAGAGTGACCACTAGGTGACCGTTGCTGGTGTGAAAAGAGTCTCTTATGAGGAGTTGCTTTAGTTGCTGTACAAAGTAGAGATCTGATTGAGTGCAGTACTTCAGGGGGTACAGTTTCCTATTTTCTGGAAGGTTTTTAGAAGCAAGAGCTAGTCTTACATGTGTCCGGACAATGCCATTTTAGCGTTCGTATTGGCCATTTTCTTGAGGATTATATGGGGTCGTCCGGCTGGTCGCTATGCCTAAGCTGGTAAGGTGTTCTCGAAGCCCCTTGGATATGAACGAAGATCCATGATCAGTATGGATGTAGGAGGGCATTCCGAACATCGAAAATAGATAACTCAGACATCTTATCACCACGTCTGTAATCATATTTGAACATGCAAAGGCGAAAGAAAAGCGTGAATATTTGTCTGTCATGACTAACATGTATCAGTTCTTAGTGTTGGAAAGAAGAGGTCCTTTAAAGTTCATACTGAGTCTTTTCATAGGTTGTGTGGCCTTGACTAATCTGAATCTGGTGATGGAACTGAGGTTTCCATCAAGCACATACAGGGCACTCAGGACATATTCTCTTCACTTCTTCTATAGAATATAGAAGATTTCTGATTTTCACGAAGTGGGCCAATCTGGTGATACCTGAATGACAGAGACTGGCATTTCCTTTTCTCATCATAGCTTCACAATGTGCCCTTGATAGTGCATCAGCAGGAATATTATTCTAACTTGTCGATACACTATGTCATAAACTTAACACCCCTATTCGATTCTCCGTCTTTGGATCTTATTGTTCTTAATTTTTTTTTTTTTTTTGTTGTTCAGTGACTATGGTGAAACATCGAGGAGACAAGTAGTGGGATAACCTTCTAATGGCTTCGACAATGTCAGTCAGTTAAGTGCCATACGTGATACACGCTTGGGTGATCATGTCTTGAAAGAGACATGACTGACTGGGCAGAAGATTATCCCGCAGTAGTTTGCCATTGCTTTCTGCGCTAGACTGGTTGTCAGCCAAGGCTATAGAACCCAATCTAGCCTATTATTTAACCCATAACTGGAGGAAAGAGATGGATTAATACCTTTACCAAGGGTAATTTCGTGTAAGTGAATGCAACGGATTCAACTGAAATTCGAACTCGGCTCTCCAATTTCTCGTTCCGAGCCGATATCCATTGCACCACAAATGACACAAGCTAATTTTTTGACTGAAGCGTGTTTCTATTCAGTTGGTGTTAGGGTGTGCAAAAAAAAGGCGACTGAACGACCAGCTTGGTTCAGTGTTGCCGCGACAGCTGTATCCGAGACGTCAGTTTCCACTATCAGGGGAATGTTTTTATCAATAGCATGTTGCAGAGCATTTTTGATGTCATTGAATGCTTTCAAGGAACTTTGATTGAGGGGGAAGGTGTCAACAATAATCAGAGGCCTGATGTTATCAGAGAAATTTTGAAATCCACTAATAAGAAAATAAACCAATAACTCGACGTAAAGTTGTCTTTTGAAATTGGTAGCTCTTTTAGTGGTCGCAACCTTTTAGCTTCTGGCTTTATTTTTCCTTGTGATATGGTGTAGCCCAGAAAGTCAAGTGGTTCAGTTGATATATATATTAAATAAAAGCAAAAATTGCTAGTCTTCTTTTATAAAATATATTGTATTTTATTTTATATTCTGCTACACGTGTTTCTGGTCTCGCGATCTACTTAAGGCAGAGAGCGGTTGTCAGTTTTCCTCTTGTTTGTGTGTAATAGTATTTCATATGTTATACTCGCGAGGGAATCTCTTTCCGCTTTAAGGGGAAATAAAATAATTTAGGATGGGTTAAATATCGGGTGGTGGTAGTTTTTTTTTTTTGTTTGTTTGTTTGTTTGTTTGTTTGTTTTCCACTTACCTGATGCATATTCAGTATATATTGTGAACGCAATGAATACAGTCGCTTCCGAAGTTGCATTGCATTGATATCGAGGATGAGAGCGGTTTTATTAAATAACCTTTTTCTGTCTTTTGTTTTTTCGAAGTTGAACATCATTCATACTATACTGATTTTTCTAACTCATATTTTAGAATAAATATCTTTAATAATAATAATAATAATAATAATAATAATAATAATAATAACTAGAAATAGCAATCAAGACCGTAGACCTCTGCTGGTCCTGGGCATGACGGTAAACTACATCCGGCAGCAAGGCTTCTGATTGGGAGGTTGGGAGGTTAAGAGAATCACCTCTTAATTGCCGCTGTTCTCAGGTCCACCCTGACTCCGAGTAGTAGCACCTGTTAGGGTCCCATCTATGGGCAAATAGTTAACCTCCAAACTGAGGTCAAAACACTATGAAAGTACAAAAATACACTTTTATAGGCATATATGCATAGAAATAGACATTTATAGAAAAATATACATTTTTGAAGGAAAAATATTGCCAACAATACATTTTTGAAGAAAAAGTTATTACCATAACACCTTTTTGAAGGAAAAAATTCTCAGCAAAACATTTTGAATACAAAACTAGAAGACATTTTCACTTTTCTAAAATAAAAAAGAATAGAAACAAAAGATTTCCATTAAAATCTAACTAAATCAACCTTCTCACTATAACCGAACATTTAAGAAAAAATACATTAAAACCCCACCTTTTTTGGCATTAAATAACCCATAGAGGTTGATATGCCATTAAAAAAATTCAAACTCAGACTTAAACCTCTGCCAAGGGAATGCTGACATCATCATAGCGATTAGCAAGGAATGGTTATTAAAATGAGAAAGGATAACTGCAAAGAACTTGACACCTCTTGAAAGAAAAAATACAAAAAATGAACTTGAACGCTCTCAAAATTAAATGTACCCTATAATAAAACAAAGGGGGTAATTAAGCATTTAAAATGATCTAGGGGAGGTAATTCTGTATTTGGCACATAAAACGTAAGTTTTATTAATAAGACAAGGAAAATAAACCAGAAATTTATCTCGAACCCAAAACTCTAATCAGTTCGTGTCAGTCATAAGGCTAATCACCCATGAAAATTTCATCCGAATCCATTCAGCGGGTCTTGAAATACTTTAAACACGAACAAACAGAGACAAACGCGACCGAATACAATACCTCCAACTTAAGAGATAATAATAAGGACATCATTAATAATAAGGACATCAATAATTTTAGTTGTAGTTGGAGCTCTAGGATTGATTGGAAAAGGTTTTCCGGTAGACTAATTGAAGGGATTCCTTGTTGCCTTAAAGAAATACTAAAAATTGTACTCACAAGTACAACTCACACATTACTAAGGGCTTTATCTATGTAAAATGTGTGTTATCTGAGTTTTTTGGGGGAGTGTTGTTTCTTTTTTTTTTTTTTACAAAAAAAGATCAGTAGATGTTATTAAGTCAGTTCTGACCTTTGACCGAAAAAGAATGAGTAAAGAACAGTAGCTCAAGGAAATAATAATCTGATGGAACTTTTTTTATCTTTTTACCCCAAGCAAGCAAGGCGTAACCACCACTGGTGCACAGAGGGGCTACTTAAGAGAGTAAAAGTTTAGGCATGACGAGAGTGAAGAGAAAGACGAACCTGTTACTGGGTGTGTCAGCGAAATGGCAAGAGAAGGATGGGAACACAAGTGGGAAGACAGTTGCGAAGGTAGTGAGAAAGGAAAAGAACAAGATATACGGGGGGGATGTAGAAAGAACTGGAGTCAAGTGGATGAGAGATGGGAATTGACATTGCATTTAAATTCCTGGAGGTTTTAGCCGTTAGGTAAGCAAGTATACAAAAGCAAGTATACGGGAGTAGAATTATCGGCTGCATTTGGTTGATCTAACTGTAAATTGATGGGACCTTGCTGCCAGTCTGGTTGCACGAGTAAATTCTTGAGGAGAAGGCACCAGTGACCTCAGTTCGTCGGAACAGAAGCCATGAAAATATTTGTAGAAGAGACAGAGGGAAGCCACATCCCGCCGGTGAGAAAGTGGCTGGAGTCCTATGGAGCCTGCCGAGAACACTGAGATGAACAGCAAGGGCACCTGACCAGATATGACAACTGTATTTTATGCACGATCGGATAGTTGATTTGTATATGTGCAAGATGGATTCAGGCGGAAAAAAATATTTTCTGGCTCAACACAGTGACCCAACCTTCCTAACAGTGGATTTAGCTATTGACTCAAAGTAATGATTCCACTTGAGGTCGGAAGATAGTGTAAGGCCGAGTGGGCGCAGTTTTCTGATATTCTGAGAGAGAAATTAATAGTTTGCATACGTGACTATCTTCGTCCGTTGCAAGGGTCGCAATGTCGTGGGGAGGGATATTCTAGATATTTTTTTTTCAAAATCTGCACATTAAGATGTTCATCGAAACTTCAGTCATTTTTCATAAAATTCTCCACAACTTCTTTGATGTCACATTGTTGTGTCTGACACCTTACCTGTAACCATTTAATCTTTTAATTATTTTTTCCGTTTTATTTTTATTTAATTTCATTTATATTATTTGAACAACGGAAAAATTGGCTAGGACTGCAACGTCTATCGGAAGACGCCATTCCAATTTATTATCATTGTTGTTTGTCGCCGTCCTGTCTCTTCGGTACTCTTGTACTTTTCTCAGTATGGTGTGTGTTTTACTTACGTTATTGTTTGGAATATTTTCTTTTACTTTTGAATATGGTCTGTAAATGAGCAGGAACTGTTGATGAAGTGATTTGTTTGCTGTTGCATTGATTCTCCCTTGGTCGGGTTTTAATGTTTGCTAAGGGGACAAAAAAAGAACACATACAGAAGTTAATATAAAGATTAATAGACACCTGCATCCGGTAAAAAATGCAAAGATTGAATAGAGTAGAAGATTGAATGGTTAGAAAATAGAATGATAAATAAATACATAACAGCATTGATAGATCTGAACTGAGATAGATAGATAGATAGATAGATAGATAGATAGATAGATAGATAGATAGATAGATAGATATGAACAGACTGAGATAGATAGATAGATAGATAGATAGATAGATAGATAGATAGATAGATAGATAGACAGACTAGATAGATAGATAGATAGATAGATAGATAGATAGATAGATAGATAGATAGATAGATAGATAGATATGATAGATGAGATAGATAGATAGATAGATAGATAGATAGATAGATAGATATGAACAGACTGAGATAGATAGATAGATAGATAGATAGATAGATAGATAGATAGATAGATAGATAGATATGAACAGACTGAGATAGATAGATAGATAGATAGATAGATAGATAGATAGATAGATAGATAGATAGATATGAGCAAATGAATGAATTTTTAAAAAAACTTGAAAAAAGGAACAAGAAACAAACAGACAAGAAAAGTAAACTAAAACATTAAAGAAACAAGATTAGATGCAATAATAAATATGAAAAAAACATCACAGAAAAAAATTCTGATGGTCACATCAATTGAAGTCCTGTTTTTCTCCCATTCGGTCACACCAGCTAAGGAAATACATAATTGAGAGGGTTACAGGTTGGCTGAGTGAGTGATATGTATATATCTAAATAAAAAGCTAAAAAACTAGTGTTCAGTGTGAGGGTTTAGTAGTTTTGTACAAAAGTCACCAGCTCCATCTTTTGCTTACTGTTAAGGAAATCTTAGAAGTGTCATTGGAATTTACGAAGATCTTCGTTCTGTAAATCTGTCATTTATAATAGTAAAAGATTAGAACATAGAAAAATATTTGCCACACGAACTTAGAGAAATGAACAGAACCAATGTAAAAACAATATTTTAAAAAGTGTTTAAACAGTGTTTTAAAAGTGTTTAAACAGTGTTTTAAAAGTGTGTAAAGTGTTTCAAAAGTGTTTAAACGGTGTTTTAAAAAGTGTTTAAACAGTTTTAAAAGTTTTTAAATTACTTACATTCAGACTTTCCTCGTCTTTGTTGTCATTAATACAACGTTTCGACAGGTCTGCCCTCTGACCTTCTTCAGTTGTTTGCAGATCTGGGTAACTTTCAGTAAATTTCGTACTGTACTCTACATTCAATCTAATTTAAAAATGAGTCATTATTTAATTTATTTAATGATAAATCAGTCTGAACTACCTGACTCATGGATTGAATTTACAGTTACTGTCCACTCAATTCACGAACCATCGCTTAAATTCTCTAGGCTATTCTTCAGACGCAGTGGAAACAAGACTAGTAATAATAAACCTGCACTAAAGAGAGATATTAATACGAAATATCCCCAGACATGAACAGCTTAACTTGAACAATCTACTCACATAGATTAGAGGAAATCAAGTGTGATAGCAACAACGTTATCACCAGGCTATGAAGAACAGGTTTAAGTCTCTAACTAATTCTACACCCAGGATTGTCCCACTAATGCAGTAAAGCGTTTATTCGTAAGTATGGTGGGTTCCATCCTTAGGCTGGATTTTAGTTTAGCGGTATATCAACCTATGTGAGTTAGTTACTGCTAAAATCTAAATATTTTGAACACAATTTTATGGATTCATTTAAATATACTTTGAACACAATTGCATGTCATCAACTGCAACTAAAATGTATTGTTGGTCATTATATGGCTCGCATTTTTAATATAAAAATGTATTTTTACATTTACTGAGTGTATTTTTTATTTTTTTTTATTTTTAGGTTCACTATTTGTCCATAGCTGGGACCTTAACAGGTGTTACCACTCCAGGTCAGGTCGAACCTGGGAACAACAGCAATTAAGAGGTCTCTGGGCCGGATAGTACAGACTTTGACTCAGTAGAAACAAAGCGAGCAATATCTGAGTAAGTATTGTGCTGAACAAGACGTAAATTAGATAAAGAGTTCAGTTCGAAAATTATACGTCTGTGT
Source organism: Ascarosepion bandense (assembly GCA_037127315.1). Classification (NCBI taxonomy): domain Eukaryota; kingdom Metazoa; phylum Mollusca; class Cephalopoda; order Sepiida; family Sepiidae; genus Ascarosepion; species Ascarosepion bandense. The sequence continues at coordinate 1,060,381 of JBBBDQ010001157.1, forward strand.
CTCCCGGTGTCTACATTGGGAGGCACAACAGACGAACATGTTAATATTAATATTAAAAGTTATGACATTAATCAGAATATAAACAATGGTAACTTCTCATTCCATAAATTCAGATAGTGCCTCAACAGTTGTCTTTCGCTTATTATTCGATACAGAAAACATTTTAAGAAAACATATGGGTTGTATTAAATTCAAACAGAAGAAAAACGCAGCAAGATTCTCGACAGTTTTCAACAACTAAACTTAATCAGAATCTACTAGAAATAAAATGATTTATAGGTGTTTACAAGCCTGGAAAATATTTACAAATTATAGCCTGACACACACCCACAATTGTTAGATACCCTAACGAGGGCTAAATTTAATAAGCAGCAAATGTTTCTCAGACAAGCTCGATGACCATTACTCAAAGGCAATGCTACGAGTTCAAAATAAATTATTTGGTATCACACAAGAAAACTAATAATATGAGACAAACTGAACAAAAATATTACTTTCAAACTAAGTTCCATTTTGTGTTTTATCATGTTTTTTTAATCCTGTGAATGTTTCCTAAGTTTTAGCAATCGTGCGAGTTCATAAAATAAATTATTTGGTATCACACAAGAAAACTAATAATATGAGACAAACTGAACAAAAATATTACTTTCAAACTAAGTTCCATTTTGTGTTTTATCATGTTTTTTTATTCTGTGAATGTTTCCTAAGTTTTAGCAATCGTGGCATTCTGTAAAATTTTAATTTATTTATGTCATGTTTTTGCAGTTCCATTTATTAGCAGCCAAATACGACTGGCGGACATTATTGTACTGACAAATATTTGTCACGCAATATCTCATTTTCTAGCAGAGAAAAAATTCTGAAGGTGAACTGAAAACATATAAATAAAAGGAAAAAGGGACAAGAAAAATGTCAACACGTTTTTTTATTCTGTTTAAATGTATTTCTAAGTACTTATTTTTACTCATCTATTATGTAAATCTGTATTTATATATTCAAGCCGCAATTTCCACCTTTAAATAGCACTAAATTGCTGTTTCTTTTTTTTAATTTCTTTATGTCAAACTACAAAAGACCACGTGTTGCATTTTTCCCTTTTTGTGCGAATAGAAATAAACACTATTATTTTAGTTTTTTCTTCTTTCAATATTTCTTTATTATTTTTACGCTCATATCTCCCTATATTTTCAAATCAGATTTTTTTAATATATTCTTCTTTTCTGGCATTTTTTCATTTCTTTAGTTTTTCATTCTTTTCACTTTTCTGTCTTCCCCTTCTTTATTTAACCATATTTTTCACTTCTTCAGTTTTTCATTCTCTTCCACTACCTCTCTTTTATTTCTACCTTTTTTTTTTTTTTCATTTTTTCAGTTCTTCGAATTTTTATCATTTTTCACTTTTTCTTTTACGCTTTTTTTCTTACGTTTTTCATTTTTTTATATTTTTCATTCCTATGATATTTTTCATTCTTTTCACATTTTTTCTATATTATTTCTCTCTTTACGTTACCATTTGTTTCTATTTTTTCATTCCTTCAGTTTTTCATGCCTTTTCACCTTTTTATTGTTCATATACATTCCCATTTTCTGCTTTCCATTTTTTTCTTTCTTCAGTTTTTCATTCTTTTGGTTTTTCATTCATTTACTCTTTTTTTTTATCACTTTCACCTTCATTTTTCTTTTTCCCATTTTCTTATTCTGTCACTTTTCATACTCTTTCACATTTTTCTTTTTCACTTCTCTCATTTCATTCTAACTTTTCCATTTCTCATTCTTTCTGTTACTCCTAGGTATGACATAAACTACATCTGGCAGCAAGTTCTTTGTTCTGAATATTGGAGATTCTGTAGGTGGTAGCACCTGTTTGTGTTTAATTTATAATAGTGAACTTCCAAACAAAAATCCAAACACTTTAAATGTATAAAAATTATCAGCAATACAATTTTATAAAAACAATTACCAACAATACATTTTGTAATGAAATTACCAGTAATTTTTCTAAAAACATTATCAGCAATACATTTTTATAATAATATAACCTGCAATATATTTCATAATTGCCGTATATACTCGCGTATCAAGTTATTTTTGAAGAACTAATTTTGAGGCTGGCAGTCAGTCAGTCAGTTAAGTGCCATACGTGATACACGCTTGAGCAATCATGTCTCTTTCGAGACATGACTGACTGGGCAGAAGATTATCCCGCAGTAGGTTGCCATTGCTTTCTGCGGTAGACTGGTTACCGACCAAGGCTATAGAACCAGTCTGTCCTGCTATTTAACCCATAACTGGAAGGAAGAGACGGATTAATGCCTTTCCCAAGGGTATGCGCGTAAGTGAATACAATGGATTCAACTGGAATTCGAACTCGGCTCCCCGGTTTCTCGTTCCGAGCCAGTATCCACTATACCACAACGCACATCCGAGGCTGGCAGTACATACACTAACTTTATATCTCGTATATGATGCGACTGACTCCCTTAAAGTTAGCTTCAAAATTAGGCCTTCAAATGTCGCATGATACCCGAGTATATAGGGTAAATTGAAAACATGACATGCATTGTTATTTAAAAAAACGATTTGCTATGATTAAGCTCATTTCTTGTGAGGAAAAACAAGTTTCACTCTTTCATTTTAAGATCATTTGGCAAAAAAGATTCGGCTAAGTAATTATAATTTGATCATGAAATAATGTCATAACCTTAAAGTAATTATTTAATTTGAATTTTCGTATTTAAATTTCGACATTAAATACGCTATACTGGTTGATATGCCGCTAAACAAAAACAGCCAACAAAAGATTCCTTCAGTTTTTCTTTTATTTCTTATACTTTTTTCTTTTTTCATATCTTCCATTTTTCTCCTTTCCCTAAATTTTATTCCTTAAGTATTTCATTCCTTTTCCCTTTTCTCTTATTTGTTTTTTCTTTCCATTTCCATTTTTTATTCTATAATATTTTTCTAAATCTGATATTCTTCATTGTTTTTTTATACTCGCTGTTCTTTTCTATTTTTCTAGTTTTTCATTCCTTCAGTTTTTCGTTCTTTTTCACGTTTATCTCTTCTTTTACTTTCCATTTCCATTTTTCGTTTTACTTATTTTTCATTCCTTCTTCCTTCTTTTTCATTATTTTTATATTGTTCTTTTTCCATTTCTTTTCTTTTTTTTTTTATATTTTTCTAATTCCTACGTCTTTTTCACTTCTATCTCTATCACGTCATTGTTTTCTCTTTTTATTTTCATTTTTCCCATTTGCCCTTTACTTCATTCTTTCATTCTTTTTCATTTTTTTCACCTTTTTCATTTTTTTTTTTAAATTCCTACAATTTTTTAATGCCTGTCACATTTCTCTCTTTTTTTCTTTGTCCTTCATTTCAAACTTTTTTTTTCTATTTTTTCATTCGGTTTTCCATTCCTTTCACTTTCCTCTCTTTTATTTATCTCTTTCTCTTTTCATTTTTCTTCCTTGGATACCTTATTCAATTTTTTTTATCTATTCTTCTTTTTTTTTTCTAAGTTTCTTCTTATTTTACTCTTTCCTTTTTTATCTTTCTTTTCTTCTCACGTGTTTTCTTTCTGAATAATAAAAGCCACTTCTCTTGTAAGCAACGCTAAATCAACAATATATTTTAATTGATTTCCCGCCAGAAATATTCACGAAATTAAAACTAGTCTAGAACACTCGAGGACAATTTCTGTGCTACTGTTATTCATCTTTTAAATATTCCAAATATTGCTAATCACTTGCGTCAAATCCTATCAAATATTTTGTCCTCCTTTGGGAACGCCCAACACTGATGCATTAAACTTTATCATGCTGCATATGTAGCGATAGATTTAGATATTCATCTAACGTACGGTTCGCATCCTTTCAGCTCTTTTGAACAGGAGTAAAAGTTTATCCTTTGTTTCTTGTTTAGGATTGGGTTTTCGGTTCCTTCTAAAGTCTTCTCATTCTCTTTCAATACCAGTCAGCTTTTGCATCTTAGTGACACTATTGTCTTGCTTCGGGTGAATCGATTAAAAAAGAGTATATGTCTTTAGTAAACTTAACTTAGTCTAGTACCAATTCAGAATTTTAATCCCCCAATGAGGCCCGATCTCACTACACAGTTGTAATATTTTGATAAATTAGTTTGCTCTCTCGCGAGACGCGCAGTACGCGAAAAATATATACAACTGTTTTAGGAGGTCAAGATTCACTAAGCACTAGGCTACATCGAAGGAAATATTTTAAGGAAGGAAAAATTATGATCGTCTTAGTGGCATTATGATCCTACTTGGGGTGAATCGATTAAAAAATGTAGCATATATAGTTTAAGAAATGTTCGTGTTTTCAGGAATCAACTGAATAAAAAGTGATTTCTTTGACTGTACCTCTTTAGGACGTGGTTAGTCATGTCTCTTCACAATTTTTTATCCTTTGTAACTTTTAAAAAAGTTTATCTTTTCACAATGGCACGAATCTTTGTTCTGCCATTCATTTACGCAAGCTTGTTAGACTATTTGCTGTTTCCGACTGTCCTCCTTGTCTTCAGTATTTTCTCTGTGTGTTACATTCTCCAAACCCTCTTTTCTCATTATTTGTTTCACAAGTTTCAACTGACTCATTTTGATTT